>VWZT01011341.1:0-56344 GCA_013397055.1 Pachycephala philippinensis | reverse complement strand
TGTCTTTTAAACCAAGACACTGAAATAAGCTTCTTGTCCTCCTGAAAAGAGAAGTAGCCTTGGACTAGGTGTGATGGAAAGCAGCACTTGTATGCCTTTCTGCATTTTTTCAATTCAGTTCCTTTGCCCCTCCATGAAGAGAGAAAGAGAAAAAAAAAACAACCCCAAAACCAAACAACAAAAAAAACCCCAGCAGCAACAAAAACTCACAGAAAATGTAAAAGATGCCACTGCAGATCAATTCTTGGTGAAATCTTTAGGATTTTCTGATAGATAGCAAAGTCAAAACATGAGAAACATGTTAGTTTATCAGTAACGCCTACAGATACATTCATTTATTTATCTGGAAGAATGGATTTGTACCTTAAGCATGAGCTCAGAACACTCAAATTCAATTCCCCCATTTTTCTGTGTCTTTCTTACTGTGATCAAGTCACTGAGTTTCTTTGTGCTTTATTCCCCATTCATAAATGATAGGTCCCCCACATTGTCCAAGGATGTTCTTGTAAGGCTAGAAGTTCCTTCATCTGTCCAGCATGTCTTCCAGAGAGGAAACAGGGAAAAAAAGAAAAAGAAAATAGTGGTATCAAATAAACAGTAAATAGAAATGTCAAGAGTTTATATGGGCCAAAATAATATCACACGGCACAAAATAATTTAGAAAACAATAAAATGAAACTCCAGACCCGATTTAGCTCTTCTGGATAGAGGTCTATACACAGACCTGATTTCCCAGAGACATCAGTACTGGGATGGCTTGCACAGCCACAATTCAATATCTGCCTGGGAAAGGAAGCTAAGGAGATGTGGGAATAACAATACCTGTTGCAGCAGACTTACAAGAAACTGGGAAGACAATGATGGAAAATGTTGATGATTTAAGTGAGGACACATAAGGGCAAGTAGCTATGGAAGAAAATGCATCTACAAGAGAGAGAAAGGTAAGATCAGAATAAATGAGAAAGAGCAGGAAAAATCACAAGATAGGATTTTCTCTGAAAGACAACATTTTTGTCGGGTGGAAAAGATTTAATAATCTGATTTTCTTATGAAAAAATATATTTTAATAGTAACAACCTCAGCTCTTGGTTTCATTTAGGTTCTTAATTTTCCACCCTGTTATCATTTCTTCTCAGAGTTTCTATAGTGTCTGTGTTATGTCTTTAGCCAGTAATTTTATAGCTCAGCAAATGCAGTGGCTGATCTTCCTTTTACACTGGGGTAAAGTGCTGCAGAATTCAGTGACAATGCTTCCAGTGGCACAAAGGTTTTTCTTTTGCATCTGCTTTTCACCATGTTCTTTCAGAGCTGGGTCTCCATTTGATAGATGCACTGATAGATAAGCTTGAGCCAGATGAAAATGTTTGTACAAAGTCACCAGTCCCTGTCCTACCCTGAACACATTGTGACTCTGTAATAAGCTGGTGTGGAAAAAACAGCCACAACTTCTAGGTCCCACTTTTGGCCCAGCTGTGTCACTCCAGACAAGGCAGAGACTCAGCTTTCAGTGCAATGTTTTCATCTCATTATTTTATTGCAACTAATTGCATACCACCATATATAGTGCCTCTCTTAAAGACCTACTCTCAGTTTAAACCTCTGACTCCCACCATGTCTGAGGCCAGTCTAATGCCACAGCTCTTCTTGAGATTGTTTCTGTGTTTTATCTATGCTGTCCCCTGCAGAATGTCTCAAAATTCAAATGCCTTTGGAAGAATATATCCACATTTCCAGCAAAAAGTCACACCCACTGAGGGTGGGAATCATCTTGCTTAACAGAAGCCATTTAAAAGTTAGACAACTCCCTAAATAACCTGGCTGAGACAGAAAAAAATACTTCAAGAACTAAATTCATTGATTGTGTACTAGGTTGTTCCCTCTCTTCACTGTCTACACTAGCCTACATGATGACCCCAAACTAATTTTTAAATGGCTGATAATAAGGAAGATTAATACTACCCATTAAAGGATGGTAAAAAAAAAAGACTAAAGCTCTACTTCCAAGGCTCTATAATTTTTTCCATTCCAGGGATATCAATATACCAGCTGTTGCTGGGACCACTTATCACTGTCCTCTTTCTCTGCTATGTTTTGGCCCCTGACATCACCTGCATATCCTTTTCTCCTGTTTTTCCCTTTTTAACCCTGAGGTGTCTCGTGTTGTCCAGGGCAGGATTCTGCCTGAAGCAAGTGTTCCTCAAGATATCTGCCTCCATGCAGGTCATATCCATCTTTATTCAAATCTGTTGAGATGTTTCAAACTGAAATCTATCACACTGTTGTAATAAGTTTGACTTCAGAGAAAAGCCTTTGAAACTTTTCTTTAGAAAATAAATGTTAGTCAAAGGCTAATAAACAATAGAAAGGGACAACTCTTAGTAGTTGCAGTCTGTCTTTAGAATATTACTGGTCTGTATCACAGCTCCTATTAAGTATTAGCCAATTTTGCTTGGCTTTTCTTCTGTAAATATTGAATGTACTAAGATGTATTCTCAATTCTACTGGGCTGCAATAACACTGCAAACTAAATATAGTCTAAAACCAGTATAAATGAATGGTAAAAAAGGCTCAGTGGTCTGGATTCTGATCCTACAGCTCTCTGTGTGCACAGAAACTGAGCTTTATTTTGGCATAGATGAGATGAAGTCTGTTCTGGTTCTTAGTGTGAACGGTTCAGCAAACTATTGAATAAACACTAGATATAATATTCTGATTCTGATTATTTACTTTCCTTGCTCCACAGAAATGCCATTCATAGACCCGGTAGCAGTTCACATCTCAGGGTTTTTTCTTCTTTATTAGTTAATGAGTAAACATAGGTGAAAAGATTTCATTTTGGGGTCCTGCCAGTGACGATGTGACAAGCCAGTGCATTCTTCTCCCTCCCCTATTTCTGTTTGTCTCTCATGCTTGGAGGCTTTCAGTACTAAAGCTTTCCACACTCTGCATTACCAGTCGACATGTTGCTTTGAAAGCTGCTGGCAATTCTGCCCTCAGCTTTCAGCTTCTCTCTTTTGCATCCCTCAGCAGTAGTGATCTGTAACAGTGACTGTAATTAGAAACCACTTTTGAGCCATGTGAGGTTGCAGGGTTTGCTTCTTTTGTTTTTCTGCTTTGAAAAACTCACACGTGCTGGTTTCAATGAAAGAAGCCAGCCTACTTCACTGCCATGTAACAGAAATACATAAAAATGCAGTTCATATACATTAGTGTGTATGCATACGTGTGAGTTCAAAGGTATGTAATGCACACATATATAATTATGTGAATTTGTGTGTGTCCTAGGGCTACAACACAGCTCTGATTTGGCTCTGCAGCCTCAGATGGATGTCTTGCTTTAAATATGTGACATAATGGTGCTGGCCTCTTTCTGGGCTCAAGTCCCACTCAGAAGAGTAGAAGGTCACCTGCAACAACAGCAGAGGCACTAAATTCTATATGAGGTATTCAGGTTTAAAAGGTGCTTGTTGTCTCCTTTCAGAAATGCATTTTCTCTTCACACAGAAGCATTGTGCTAACTCCACTTACAGCTTGCCACACTCCAAAGGCACCCCTGTGCATTGTATCGGGGAACCTGTATTTTCCAAAATTGAATTTCCACATGTGCAAGAAGGTAGAGGACTCCAGCGACCTTTTGAAGGAATCCTGGAGGAAATGACAGAGGCACTTTACCTCCGATAATTCACAGATGAGATACAAAAGGGAGCAGAAGCTGCCACCTGAGTCTAGGATCTGCCTCCTCCACAAGAGGACTCTGTCTGAAGCTGACTCCATCTGTGTCACAAGACTGTGGGAAAAGAGGCAAGTCCAAGGGGGCACATTGCATGAAAGCTGAGTGCCAGAAGAATAGGTTGGAAGCAGGAACACAGTGTATGAAGCAAGTATTTCACTAAACACCAACACTGCAGAGATGCAAACAGACTGATGCTATCAAAACAGACTGTGATATTGGCCATAGCTGGAGGGTACATGTGGAACCTCTTGGAGAACAGAAGGAGAGAGATGTGGGGGAGGTGAGTGCATAGCAGCACTTTACTCTGTAAGTGAACAATACCAGGATTGCCATCCTGCGAAGAAGAAAGGGTGAGCCAAGTATTTAATGACTCCCCAAAATAAACTCCAAATCCACCCCTATACACTGAAATGCTACTAGGCTGAAATAGTACTCTGAAGTGGATGCCACCATGAATGAGTTTACTTTGAACACACAGCTCTTGGCAGATATCCTGTCATCTGTAGCTCATGAGGAGCTTCCTTTAGGGACCTGTGAGTGCATCTGATTGGGAGTATCAGTCTGAGTTGTGGAGGATTCAGCCTCTTTATGCGTGTAAGTGTTGGCTCATGGCTGCTGGAAGGAGCTAGAGGCTTCATGGTTCAAGGTTTTCAGCTCTCCTTGGTTGCTCTGAGTCAGCCCAATGTAACTGATTTGGTTTGACTTCGGTCCTTCACAGCTGGTCTCAAAGCATCTGCTCTCTGTGCTCGCATCTGCAGCGCTGTCTGTACCAATGCCTTTTGGGATTTGTGTGTTGTCATTTTCTGTTGTTTCTTGCAAATTTCTGCTAATGACAGTGGCTAAGTTTCTCTTGGTGGACCTTTTTTCTTGATGCATTTTGTTTGCTTGTTTACACTCAGCAGGGATGAAGACACAGAAGATGCTCTGAGGCTAGGAAGAAATCCCCACTCTGATGCACAAATTGTGTTTGAATCCAGATTTTTGGCTCAACTACCCGCTTCAAATCCATGTAGGTTTCTCACATACAGGGTGATGTGCTGCTTTAACCAAATTAAAGAGACAGGGGAGAGCATAAAATGCACGTGCAAATACCATGGTTGCAAATCCCATGAGTACTTCAAATTGAGCTTTTTCTTTAGCTATTTCCTTAGACACCAGACTTGGATACAGGCTGATCCCTGAAGCTTTGTGTGATGAAGGGCAATGAAGTGCACTCTGGAAAGACCAGTCACCTGGAGCATCCCAAAATCTTGACATAGAGCTCAGCTCTTTTTGAAGTAGCTAGAGAAGCCTCTGCTTCCCAGTCAATCCCAGGAGCTTCAAGACTCCTGATGTCTCCAGGAGAAGTCTGGTCTCCTAATGTGTTGGGAGGCACAACAGGAACAAGGCTGAGTTTGGCCACTTCACAATCTGAGGTGGAACCGAGCAGCCCAGGCTCCTGTAAGCCCACCACAGTGTGAGCACCAGCACAGGTATCACCCCTGTGAGCCAGGAACAAAATCATGGAAGGATTTCAGGCAATGCCTCTTCAAAACAGGTTAGACTACTGAGACGTGGTTTGGAGTAGTCAAGCAGTGATCCTTCCCCAAAATGCACCTGCCATTCCAATATTAAATTAACTTCATTTACAGCTGAGGATATATAAGACTCAGAGACCTTCGTGGTATCCACAGCACCACAGATGAAATCTCCCTTCAAAGAGAAGCTATAGAGAAGCTAAGTCAGGAAAGAGTCCAAGCACTCTCTAATGACAGGTGAGTCTTGATGCAATGCTTGTTGTACAGAGATCAGAGGAAGAAAGCATCAGGAGCTCAGGGAAGCTGGTTTTTATCTTGAATCATGGATGATTACTTTTATTTTATCTTGTGCAGCTCAAGTTGTCACAGAGTATCTGTTCTTTATCAAAGTCTGACCTTGCCTGAGTGGCTTTCTGCAAAAGAGTCCCACTGGACAGTGCTATGCTGCCGAGACAAATAGTTGTGTTAGGATTCTTGTTTTCCTTTAATTCCATTCAGCCACTACTTGTGCTTATATTATCACCTAGTGTCAAATGGGCCATAAGAAGGCTCTCTATTATGCATAAAATCAAACACGTAACAGAGGACAACTAGCCCTACATGTAAGTCTTTGAATTACCTGCAATGGGAGCCTGCACCAATGCACTTCTGCACAGAGATGAAAGGACATGTAACCTTTTTCACTCATCCCAAGAGGCTGCTAATCTTCCCCAAAAGGAGCAGCCAGTATTTTCCAAAACATGCAGTGATTTTGGGCAGCAGGACTTTGGCATCTTTCTTTAAAAAGTGCATAATTTTCAGAGAGTACTCAGCACCTAGCAGCTAAAAATTCATTATCTGTTATGGGATAGTCAATTTTAGACTCCAAAATAGAGATCTTTAAGGACCTGTAAGCATCTGAAAATTTTGATTGGAGGATTCAACAAACTAAGGACACTGATGTTTGATCATATGCTGATCACAGTCTGAAACATCAGGAAGTAGCTTCCTCCAGAAAAATGGGTTTGTGGGCATTATTTTCTTCCTTGCCTCTTAGTCACATGTCAGTGATGTTTTTGGGAAGTGTACAATATCAGACTAGATGGACCATTAGATGAGGCAATTGTTTGGTCAGTAAGTAAACAGACAGATATTTGTGTTGAGGCTGTGAAATGTAACTCTGTAATGTCTTTCTCATAATGTCAGTACAGTCCATTCACTTCCAGTCTCCTTTCTAGTTTTGCAAGATCATGTTGAAAATGGCATTTTAGAGCCTCAAGAAATATTTTCTTATGCACCTCACAGCAGAGTCTTTGCAAATGCAAAGTACTGTATGCCATGCCACATTTATGCACTTCAGTTTTGATAGATGAGGGATGCTAATGGAATGTAAACTATCAAATTAAAAACTTTCATATTAGGGATGCCAAGAGTGTTTGCTGTACCTAGCAAAGTGAGATGGTGCTTGCAATTTTTCTCTGCTTTCTAATATGATGCAATATGCACATTCTTATATGTCACATCTTTAAAAAGGCGAACATACAATTTTAATGAGGAGGTGTTCCAGAATTACAAGAAACTGAATTAGTTTTACGTTGAGCAGGTCCATTATGCTGTCTGCAGAGACTGCCGGATTATTACACTTTGCATACAAACCTTATCCCGATTTTCCTCTTCCCACCTGTGTCAACTTGCCTCTACTCACATATCATTCATTTCAGTAGAGATACTGTGCCCTTGCCCTGCAATAGGATAGAGCATGGCAGGGGAACTGGAACCACCTGAAATAATACTGGGCTGAAATGTTGCTCTGAAATGGATGCCATTTCCAGTGCTCTTTCCTGAATGTGACAGGGACTGCATAGGAATGGATCTGAGCCAGACCCTCAGCCCAGGAATACCAGTACCAGAACTCAGCACCTCTCAGCTGAGCCCTGGTAACCACATCCCCACTGGTGAGGAAGCCGGGTAGGAGCAGACCAGGATCAGAAATGGGTTTCAAGACAGGGCCTGTGGCTGATATCTCAGATACTCGTCTGCATTGATTTGTAATCTATTTGGAAGGATATAACCATGGGGAAGGAGGTAGGTGAAGAGATGGATCCCCTCCACCTGGACCATTTTCCTGCATTCCCTCTCTCGTGTTTTCATACTCTATACAGTTTGCTGGTTGCTTGTCTACTGAAAGGAAAAGGAAGAGAAATAATAAGGGAGAGGATCTCTTTCAAGAAGTAATTTGCAAAGGATGTTGAGGACACAACTGTCTCCAGTGGATGTTGGCTCTGTAAAAGATTCCCTAGATTAGACCACCAGGGACTGCAAAGTGGGAAAGGAGGGTAAACAAGGTAGAAGTGTGGTCAGGCACTTGTTCTTCCAGCTGTTGCTGGTGTGGGTAATGCAGTTCGGTGCAGCTAACTGCAAGATTGATGGAACTGTTCAAATATTTAGTACAATAAAGGTGTTACATGGAATGCTCACTGTAGCCTGCTTGTTTCTCAGCTTGCCGATGTGTGTGTCTGCACATGTGCTTTAACATGGGGTCAGGATACGGAAAAGAAAAAATAAATCCCACACAGTCACTGGTGAATAAATATGACCACAGCTTCCTATTTCTTAAATGAGGCTGAGAAGCCCTGCAAGGTTTAGGCAGTAGGTCAGACCTGGGTTCTCCAGGTGGGTTTTGAAAGATATATGGTCTTACATGGGGCTGTTTGTCTGTTATCAGAGCAAGGAGAGACCAGCTGTTGTTGTGAGCTGTGGAATGGTGGGAGAGAAAGATATAGCTCCCTCTCTCATCTCCCTGAATTTTTAAACTTCTGCTGTGGAAATACGCCCCTTTTCTGAAAAGATTCTGGTCAGTGTAGGAGACAGGCATGGGAACAGGCAAATAGTCTGTCATTACCACAGGTCACATTCTCACACTCCTCATCCGATAAAAAACCTGCTTTCTCATCTGAAAAACTCCCAGCAAACTGAATAATTTCTTAACTCATTCCCCTGCCTATGATGCCCTGAAAAGGCTCTCCTCACTCTTTCTCTTTTCCTTATCTGAGTTTCCTCCATCTCTTAGAAACTTAATCGCATCAGTCAGCATCCCAAATCAAACTGGCTTTTTGAGCTTTTTTGAGTGGACTTTTTGGAGGAGTTTATTTCAAGACACAGGCATGGACAGATCAGCAGCCATTCTCAGTCTGGCTTGAGCTGCTGTCAGAACAGAGAAGCAGGAAAATGTCTTCTAAGGGAAAAGACTTTCATGCCAGCTTTTTCTAAGGGGGCAATGAAGGTCAATCCCATTGATGCTGAATGAAATGCTCCCACTAACTCTTCTTGCAATGAGGTAAGGAAGAACGAGCAAGCTTACTTACTACACTGGTAGTGGTCTCGTGCCAGAGCCAAGATCCCCCAGGTCACATCCAACAACACATTTTCATTCAGATCCTTATGAAGCACCAAGATGCAGGAAAGATAGGCTGCCAAATCTGCCCCAGACACACCAATTTTAGCCTTTCTACACCCCACACTTGCCTCTGGCCAGCGGCTGGACCAAAGCCTGCAGCCCATTTCACATGAGGGGACACGCTGGCCACCAGACTGCCATGGCTTTCTGATCACTGCTGACTATCAGCTGTGGACTTATTATTTGCAAAGTGGCCAGCTCTTGTTTTGGACCCTGCTTCATTGCTTTTCCCATTACCAACACACGGCAGTTTATTGCATTTATTCTGACTCATCATGCATGACAAAGCAGAGATTTAGGATGACATGGCACAGCCGTCCTAGGCCATCACTTACATGCTGGGTAGAGCAAAAGCCTCCCAGAGACGGGAAATTGCTTCTGGTGGTTAGCAGCAGCTAGGACATGAGGGAAAGTGTTTTCATCCTGAATGACTCTGGGGAGCACTTTGGTTCTACTAATGGCTCCATCTAATAGATAAAGCCACAAACAAACTGAGAGACAGCACAAGACAGAGGTTTACCCGATAAATCCCCTCCTCTCCCCTGAAGTCACAAATGGGAGATTTTCCTCACAACAAGTTTGTTTGACCTGTTGCTTTTTCCCCACAGCTTACTTGGCTCTTGCTCAGCCCAACACAGCCAAGTCCGGATAGGCAGCCATTTGCACGGAACATCTGAAAATGCAAGGCACAGCCCAATTTGCCTTTTTCCTTATTGAAAAATTTCTGCCCAAGTAGGCAAGACAGTGACATCAGGTAATGTTAATAGGGAGAGAGGACTATATTCTCCCTCCTATCAAGATCTCCTTTCCCAGTTGTATTTTACTGTGGATAGCCACAAAAAGAGCTGAGAGAGGTTTTCCTCATCTCCCCAGCACTTTCCTGGGAGGCAGGAAAGAGGTCAGGACTCCAGAATTTCAGGTTGCAAAGGTACTGTAGGATGCTGTCTGCTCCAAGCTCTACTCTTAGCAGGAAAACTTCAATTATAATGCAAGATGCTCAGGACCTTGTCCACTTGAATTTTTAATGTCTCCAGTGGTGGACATCCACAGACACTTTGGGCCCTGTTTTGGTGCTGCACCATCTTCCTGGGGAATTTATTTTTCTTTCTAAAGAGGAATTTTTCCTACTGTAACTTGTATCCTTTTCTTCCTGTTTGGATATTGTGCACTTCTGAGAAAGGCCTGGTTCCATCTTCCCTATATCCTTTCTAGCCAGGTGAAAAGGGGAAGTAATATCCCCCTTTGCCTTCTCTTTTCCAGGCTGTACAAATCCAATCTCTCAGCCTTTTTTATCCTGCACTCCAGTTCCTTGAGCTTCTTGGTGGTCACCCACCCAGAGCATTTTGTTCCATTTTGCTGATGTCTTGCACTGAGGGGATAAAACTGGACATGGTGATTCTAGCTGGAGTCTCACAGCCCCTGCCAATGCTACTGCTACACAAGCAAAGCTTCCTGAAGATACTGGAGACACCCTTGAAGCCCAAAAGAAGAAAGGCAATCCAAGATAAATATGGGAAAGAAAATAACACCCAAGGGCTCACGCAGAATAAAGAGGGGGGTTACAGTTGGGTGAGGAATTACCATTTGGAAAACACGTTATTCATCCTATTTATGTAAGTACAATAAATCAGTGTAAAGCCAAACAGCCAGGAAATCAGAAAGCTGTAGACACCTCTGTGGAGGGCAGAGCAATGACAGCCAATAGCTCTTTAAATAATAATAGTGTTTTTCCTATGGGACTCCCAGTTCATATCATTGCTATGCGCAGCATGCAAAGATAAAGTTCCCCATGCCCCACAGATGGCTCCAATTTCTCAAATAATTGATAGCTGAAACTCTCCTTGGAGGATCAGGTGGAGGAATGGAAAAGGAGCATCATAATGGCTGCAATTTTCATTCAGCACAAACCTGGTTTGGTTTGCACATGGGTATTAGGTCGATGATGGCTGCACTGAAGCAGCTGCCCTGAGAAGGAAAGTGAAGACTGACAGCTCAGTTGAGTCCTGGATCTCCCAGCAAACAGCCAGGCCTGCTCCTAGGAAAGACTAAGCAAATAGCTCAGGCAAAATGACTGTGAAACAGCAAAGATCTTGATTTACTTCAGGGGAAGTAATGTATGGACCCCACACACTTTATTTCATACCCTCAGTCAAGCTGTCTTTAAAAGGAATGAGAGGAGATGTGGAAGGAGGTGTGGGATGAAAACAGACTTAACACTAATGTACGAGTAGATCTTTTTTTCTTCAGGTGTAAAAATGCAGCAGATTTCAAATCTCAGACAGAAATAGAGACAGCAAATCCCACTACCCTCTTCAAGCTTCCTTATAGATTATGATGGTCTGGGCAGAGGTAGAGTGGTAGGCAGGGGGAAGGCATTTACATCTTGGAACTACAAATCCAGAACATAAAAATGCTTTAATGACAAAAACTATTCTCAGAAGTGGGATCTCTTTGTTTTGTTGCTGCAGAAGCGTGGGGTCAGCACTGTGCTGCATGAGGCAACTCATGCAGTGAAAACCAGGACAATTCTTTGCTACACCAACTGACAAACTCAAGCAGAGATTTTCATTGTTGGTTTTTGTTTTCTTTCGTGGCACACAATTTCTTTTCCAGTGAAAGTGGAAAATATGGTAGGTGGGTCCATCACAATCCTAACGCCAGAAAGTTTGCCGGTTTTAATTGCTCAGGCATTTTAACAGTGGTCCTCAGGAGCACACAGGCACAGGGATGCAAATAGGTGAGGCAGGCAACAGGATGGAGGAAAACAGTGCAGGTTCAGACTCCTGAGGTGGTGAGCTGACTTGCCCAAGGCCATCTGGACATTTATGTCAGAGGCAGAGCCTGAGGACTGGAGCCCTCAGCCCCCAGTCATTCCTTAATCACAAGACCCAGGTTCTCCCTAAGTTAACAACAAGTTAAGCAGGTGCTTTTTCCTTTCTCTGGCCCACATGTAATAAGTGACAGATGGGGTCACACCCTCCCTGGGATGGTGTCACGGGACGGAAAAAGCACAGAGCGTGCCCAGACACCCTCTGCCCATGCCCGGTCTCAGCCTCTCTAGCCAGTGTCATGGTGAGGACAGAGCAAGGCTACGAAGCTGTGGGGGAATGTCTCAGATGCAGGCTGGGGAATGTGAAGAGGGGGCTGCTTGAATTGCAGATTGGGTGTGTAAGACATGACAGCTTGGCCTTTGAAGAAGACACAGTGCCCGACTGGCAAGGCTGTCACTGCAGTCCAGGCAGACTGCAGGGGTTCACTGGGTCACATGTTGAAAGAAGGCAAATGCTGCAGGAATTGTTTGCCTGCATATTTAGCACTGCAGCTGTGCACACAATTAAACACACAGATACCTGAGTAACACTTGGTTCAAGCACTCATGCCTACACATTTAAAGATGCCAGCAATTACAGGTCTGTGCAATGGTGGCACAAGGACAAGAAAGATAATCAATATTAGCAGAACCAAGACTGGGTAAACAGCTATTCCCAATTCCCTTCCACTGCCTCCAGCACTTCCAAATGCCTGTTGTCCAACTGGAAGTAATTCAACAGTTGCTAAACCTCTATCTTGGCCAAGCTAGTTGTTCTAGTTCATCTTTTTATTGGAGGGGCAAGGTGTGTAGGAATGAAACATAATACCTTTTATTAGATCATATTATTCTTCTCTCCCACTTTCCAAGAAGAAAGGGAGTGCCTTTATGCTGAATTGTCATTCACTACTCTCTTCAGATCTCACACACTTCAGAGAGTTTCTTGCTGAATGTATCCCTGGAAAACATCACCTCATTCTAGTTGCAGAGGCGCTATTGTTACAGTGACAATGTAGCAGCTGGGTGCCGAGGTTGAGGCCACGACCCTTCACTTCTGGAAGAAGTGGGTGATTGTTAACCAGCCTGAGAAGGAACTTGCACATGTGGGAGGTTGCACCAGCAGCAGGTCTTGTACCACCACTGGGCACAAAGGTTGGCAGGCAGCATCAGCCCGCATTCATGCCTGTCCGTGTTATACAACACCCAGCAGAGTGACCTCAATTTGCCAGAAAAAATAGCAATAAAATCCGATAGAGAGATTTCTGAAGAATTTAGAGGGATGATGAGAAGAATGGCATGTTCCTCTGACCCTTTATGACCTTTACAACTACAGCATTGCTGTGCATGCTTTGTCCACTGAAAACTGAGAGGTTGATCTGACCATCCACTAATTCACAAAGAAAAAAAAAAAAAGGTTCACCCAAGAATGTCTTCTGGGTTTCCATTTCTCTCTGCTTTTCTGGAAAAAAACAAAAACAGAAAATGTTTTATTTGTTTGTTTGCTGAAACCATTTGCACAACATTATTTTCCTGGCTAGAACCATTGTAAAGCACCTTCAAAGGGCTCCTGGGAAAGGCAACAGGGGCTGAGCTGTGCCACACTGCACAGAGTAACTGAAGACTCTCACTGCAGGCAAGGCTCAGGGTACAGAGAGGAGCAGCAAAGTTCCCAGACGGGCAAGTTCCAGAAGGAAGCCAGGGAGTGGGAGCAAAGACTGCTGCTACTGCTGCTGTAATGAGCAAGGGGACAGATATGCTGAAGACAAGAGGCAGAAGGAATCTTCTGACACGGTGGCAAGAGAGAGGCTTCAGCTGAGAAGAGGAATGAGTGTGATTAGGTTGGTGGGAAGTGAAGGCGAAATTCAATAGGCTCAAGACAATGGAGAACACACGTAGGTCACTACAGGAAATCAGTGCAGTAGTTGAGAAAAAGCTCTTTCTCTTTGGGTGCGAATTTCTACCACAGAAAAAGCAATGCAACAGGGAGACTGATGGAATTGTTTATACAGTCTGAGCCTTTCTAGAGGTCCTTGCCCAGCTCAGAACATTTTAGATACCACCAGCTTCCAAACAATTTCTTCTAAATTTCCTCTTATGAATGCAGGAAGTTGACTATAGGAAAGGATGATGATCTCAGACTAATAGTTGTCTGTGGTGGCTTATGGAAAAGGCTCACAAGGCAGGTGTTCTACTAAAAGAAAGAGAGACAGCAACATCATAAACCCAAGTGGAAGAAACAGCCAAATACCAAGTGTCTGATGCAGAGGGAGGTTCAATAACAAAAAAGAAGATTAGCAGGTGCAGAGGTGTTTTGCATTCAGCAGCTGGTTGTCCTGCTTCTCTGAGAATTTCCATTAGGGCAGAGCAAAGGTTCTGGGGGTCCTGTAAGTCATGGCTTTCTGAAACCTGATCACTTCTTGTCTGCACAAACTTCCTGGACTTGTCCTCCTGGTCAAGGATACTCTATTGTGATCATTTCCATGCGCTGTCCCAGTCAAAGCTCAGAAGATGAGAACAAAATTAAGGGAAAAACTAAATTTATTCAAATGCCAAAAAGCCTTATTGAAATTTTTTTTGTTGTTTTTTAAGTTTTCTTTTTATTTTGGCTCTGTGTTAGAAGCAATATCTTTAATATCTTTGTTCCCCATTATCCAGGCTGGCTCATCCATTGCAGAAAGTACCACTGGTGGCTGCAGCTCCCCTCACAGCATTCCAGCTTTAGCTCAGACTCACTGACTGATCAGCAGCTACACAAAAGTGTTGATTCTCTTTTCCAAAATGGCTCTCTAGGTCAGGCACTCCATGCAGGAAGTGAGAAAAAACAAGAAGACAGTGCTTTTCAGGATTCTGGAAGGAACAGGAGACTGATAATATTGTCTGCATGCTTAATCCCACCAAAATCCCCTCTTTTAAAGACAGACATGGCCAGTATGTGAGGATGGGTGACGAAGTACCACAGACTACTTAGGGAAAAAATACTTGAGAAAAAAAACTAAGGGAAAGAGTAGATCTGAAGTGAGGAAGGGAAAAGACATCTTCAAACAGACTTATTCAGTGTGTGGCATAATTAGAGAGAAAATCAGCCAAGAGTGCTGGCAGTCTTTCCCATGTTGATCCTTAGTCCAGGAGTTCACTGCTGCAGCACTGTCTCACTCTGCAGTCATAGAAAAATACTCTGCATTATTTGAAGAGTGTTGTTACTGGCTCTACCTGGGAGGAGATTGCTGGGTACTTCAGATCTCACAACTTTGGCAGTGCTCAGTGCCACAAAGCCCACACCCATAACTTCTTTACAACTCAGTGTCCCCATGCATAAATGGGAATAGCAGCATCTCCCACAGTGGAGTGAGAATGATTATCTATTACAAATATATAACAATCATTAAAAAGAACAGGGGACAGAAGAGCTCTTCAAATTCAATATGCTATGGGCTGAAACAGAGTAATCTTTGTTTTCTGAGAGCTGAACAACATAACAGGGAAGTCAAAGTACTGGAAAACTCTTTGACCATTTATAGGACTGTTCATTCATGTAGTGTGCAGGGATAGTCCCCAGAGAGCCTTGTCATGTCACCTTGAATTATGAAGGATATGAGCTTAGCTCCATTGGATCAACAAGGAGAGCAAGAAATTGAAGTCTCAATCATGCTTGCTGAAGGAGTAAAAAAAATCCTGCTCTCTATTACCTGCTGCTCCTGGAGACAAGGCACAGGAGGAGGAAGAAATAATAGGTCAGAGGAGGAATGCAGGACAGTGAACTGCAATAAGAACTCCAAATCACTGGGACAGACTCTCCTCAGGCTGACTCAGGGGACAAATGCTTTCTTGCAGCTCATGGCTGAAACTTAACGCGGGTTTCATGACTTACACCTCGGTGGATCTGGGCTGCAGTGAGAGCCAGCAGGTGGAGAAGACTCACTGCTAGCATAATGACAGCTTAAGAAAGTAAGTAGCTCTGTGAAAAATATTTTTCTGTAATACTAATGAAAACACCTGTATATGATGAGCTGGCCAGAATATTTTTAATCTGGCATTTTTATTGAAGAGCTGTGTTTTTCCAAAGTTAAAACATTCACATTAAAATGTTAGCTATAACTAAGGGTCTCTTTCACCAGGAAGATCTCTGAGAGGCAGGCAGGACCAGCTCATCAGAACAGGAAATAAACTCTAGCAGAAAAAGAAAAATAGCTCTATAAGCTTTTCCAGTCTGAAAAGAAATGTTCCTACACGGTTCTGTCATGACGAATAAAGTATTCGCAGAGCTTTATTTTCACTCAGAAATAAAGAATGTTATTTTTGAGGCATTGCAGGTGGCCTCAAAACAGCCTTTTCCATCTCCAGCTGCCTTTACACACAAGTCCATATGCATCTTAAACACAGTGCCTCATATTCCTAGGACAGGCCATAGCATATCCGTAAAGCTCCAGCCTTCAGTAATTACAATCCCTGTGGGGATAACCAAGTTGTAGTAAATGATATGAGTAAGAACCACATGTAGTTATGTGCAAGAGTAACAATTCCCTAAGACAGAAAATACAAGATGGACACATAGGAAACTGAAATTTGAGGCTGAATGTGAGGACCGCTGTCACTCACAGCTGCCAGCTGTTTATAGCATTAAAAGCAAAGCCCAATAAACATAAGAGAGCCACCAGGTCTTGGAAAACCTACTGCAAGTGGGTCTCAAAGCACTGCTTGCTGGAACCATTGTTTTTCTTAGGAATTCTGGGCAATTCAAAACATCGCAGTTTTTATTTCAGGGTAAAGGTTACTTTGGCATGGAAAACTCTTTCCCCCCCGCCTCATTTTATCATGAAATAATCTTAAATATCTCAAGGATCAAACACTCACAAAGGTAAAGGCATGTCGTGTGTAGATGCTAGTAGCTACTCCTAAAGACCTCCTCTTAATGCCTCAGGCCCCCAACAGGTGTGAATAAAATGAGCCCAATTTTGCCAGTATTGCATTTTAAGAGATGGTATTTTCATATTTTTCTTCGTTTGCACACTCCCTCAGAATTTCTGCATGGGCACTGCAGGGCCCAAGGGTTGCAGTCATGGCAAGGCCTTTGGCAGATGGGTCTCTACTTGGAAATCACCTCCCCTTCACATGAAGTCATGATAAAGAAGTGCTGCTAGAGGACTGGGAGCTAGATGCTCCGAAGGACTGCCAAAGTCCACTTAGTAATGGCAGCAGCACAATTCTAGTAGAGGTAAGGACATGACAAAGAGAAAGGAAGCTGCTCAGGAACTGAAGTCAAGTTGCATACTGAGTACATTGTTAGGAGTTTTGCCCCCGAATTTTCCTGCAATGTACTTTCCTTCAAAAGGTGCCAATAATTTCTTCCTTGCTACAAGGTGGAGTAGGAAGCATCGTTGCCTGCTCAAGTACCATTAGTGCCCAAACACCTATCTGGAGAAAAAGAATGGCAATAACTGCAAACACTCAGGTTTGAAAACACTGTCCTTGGTGTCTGCTCAAATACCACTCACAGAGATGCAACTTCCAGCAGGAAGATACTAACAAGCCCCAAAACCTGAAGGGGCACCACCAGCCTGAGGAGGTTGCCCTGTACTTCAGTCACAGCCTCACCAAGGAGCTGCCTGTGGGAAATGTCCCCAGGAGCAGCCCAGCACCAGCAGTCCCCACTGTGCTGCTTGGCTCCCTGCTCACCCAGCTCTTCTGTGCTCTCTCTCTGCAGAGCACAAGTTGCAGTCTGATAAACCAAACCTGCTCAAAGCCAGTGCACTATTACTATCTCAACTATTTAGCTTAATTTTTCCTTTTTAATCCTCTTAACTATGTTCACTAATTCAGCTTTTAATCATAAGCCTATTTGTGTAGATACTTTTTTTTACCAACATTCCCCTGCTAATATATCCAAGTTCTCTAAAATACCTTTCTACTCTGCTTCAATAGCTCTCTTCATTCCTAATGACTTCTATCTCCTCTGCTTCAGTTCTGCAACACTATTATTAACTCCAAGAGTCTCTTGCCAGTTCCTTTCTAACAGCATTTCTGCTGTGAGCACCCCTGTAGGCTCAGCCCTTCAGCTTGAGAGGCTGTTGGAGGCACTTCTACATGGGATCCAAATTGTTTTCAGCCCAGGAAGCCCATTAAAAACACTCTTGTTACTTGACCATATGGTAGAGGGACCAACACCAAGGACAGAAGCCCCCCAGAAGAGCAGTGACCATTGCACAGAGATGGGCAGGTGCAAGGGGGCACATGGGTGTGCCTGAGGAAGCAGGGAGGACACAACCTCGGGCTGATAAACAGGGTTCACCCCTCACCCATCGCTTGTTTTCCTTGAAATCAGGGCAAAGAAACGTTAAAGAAGAGTCTGATGGACCATAACAGGAGGCCCCATTCAGGGAGGTTCTCCCATGCACAGTCAGCCCCTGCACATGGGGGTAACTCAGAGAAGTGCTCTCACACAGGTGAGAAAGGAACAACCCCCATTCACAGGGAGAGGAGTAAAAGAGGGGACATACTTCTACGGAGATGTAGTGTGTGAGGGATGAGGGCAGCGTCACCAGCACAGCAGAAGTGGAAGAACATCAAAGGTGATGCAGACAGGAGGGAGAATCATGGAACGTGACCTGAAAAGACATAGTTCTCTTCACTCTCTGTGGGGGGCAATATTTGTATATACCTTCAGTAAAGACAGACAGAAATAGAGCATATTCCTGGAGACATTATTTGAAGGAAAGAATAGAAATTCATTTTTAGAAAACTTCTCCAGGACATTATCTGTTCCTCAAATAGTACTTTTCATTTAAAGTGAAGTGTGTAATTTTGCTCACATCATAATTAAGAAAAAAACCCCTTTGCTTCAACACCTCCACTATTCTTTTCATTTGCACTGTTTTATCTGACTAGAAATGAAAAGAAAAAAAGAAAATGAAGGAGGAGACATAACTAGCCACAAGCCCTCACACAGTACATCTCACTAGATCACAAGACTCCCCATGAGTGAATGAACTCTCTGAATCCACTTCAGGAGCCTCAAGAGTCTCTGAAAGTTTGAGCCAAGGTTTCAGCGTCAGGAGGCCACCATGCCCCTGTTGCCATCTGTGGAAAGAGCCTAACCTGCTGCCACAGGGTGTGTCCTCAAGCAGAAGATCCTGATATCCACCACTCTGTCGTGTCCACCTTACCAGCACAGCCCTTTGTGATCCTCAGAGCTGTAACCTCAGAACCACCAGTAACGCCAGAGGTTGCCCCCTATCCATAATGTCCAGCTCAAGCAAGCTGTTTGAAAACCATCCCTGGATCCCAGCCCCATGGCCCAGGTCACTGTCTAATACTAGGAGACTCCTCTGCGGTGCAACAATAGGATACAATGTGCAGCTGTGGTGCCTAAAAGCTTTGGGAGGTGCAGACCTCCGGCAGCTCATCTGGCAGCTGCCTTTGAGCCAGGCTGCTGGAGGAAGCTGGCACAGCAGCTTCTGTTTCAGAAACACTGCAAGATTTCTGCTGCTAGGAAATGCCAGCAATATCAAAAGGTAATTGTGCAGAACTTCCCTGAGGAGACTGTCAGTGCTGAGACTTTTATCCCAATCAGGATTTTTTTTTTTTAAGTAAAATTAAATTGGCCAGTTGGTTTTATTAATTATTGCAAAATTCTGCTTAAACTGTTCTACCAACAGAGGTGAGAATATTTCTCATGAAAATAATACACTCACATGTGAAGAGGTGCAAGCAAAAAAAATAAATAATGTGTTACTAACAGAGTCTATACCAAACCACTACCCCAGTGTATCACTAGTACCTGGGGTCCACTGTTGGCACAGAAGTATTTGAGATGAAATAAAAATTCTGAGGTTTCCTTATCTATGGATCATCACTAAGGGACCTTTAGCACTTTTCTGTGAAAAAGAATATTATCTACATCAGCTCTCCTCACAGGCAGTTGTGCTCTGCCAAGATCTGTTCCCCCACCAGTCCACTGGGTAGTCTGTTCTCCTTTGCTTGGACAATTGAGCAGCATTTGCTGCTCAATTGCTACTCAATTACTCAATTTGTGATTATCTGTGATTAGGGTTAATTGTGCAGCACCTGCAGGACAGGCTGATAGGAAGGACTCTGTATACAGAACTCGCAGTTACTACACTGCGAGTAGTGTAGTACACAAAGATGTGCCTAGTGGGATCCCTGGGTACACAGTCCCTAGTGGAACTTCAGAAAATGAAAGCTGCTGAAATAGGAGATATGTATTATTCTCTGAATGGCATTTTTTGTGTGTATTTGTATAGCTAACAAGATCAGAGCCTGTTTTGCTTGCTGAATTGATCCTTCATATTCTCCCAGTACAATTTAGGTTATCATTTGTTTCACTTATGCACCATAAACACTCATAAATATTAGGTGTGGATAAGCTCTAAGCCTCCAGACTGATTGCATGTGATATCTACTTTCAAACAGAAATTACATACAGCAGCAAGAAAAACATACAGCTTTTCCTTTAATTGATCAGGTTGAAGCAAATATCATTAAGTCCTAAGTCCTGGCACTGAATCCCCATCATCCCTGCACCAAATGTGCTGATCTGTACACCTGCTAGAGAATGAGAAGAGCTATGGCTAAAGTTCCATACCCTTTCTGAGGCCAGATTGCCAATGCTTCTTAGCACAATGGTGTTAACCTACCCAACCAGAAGGATCTCTTCCTTCCCATCCCCACAGCCCAAGAGAGTCCCCAAAAGACTATGATGCTTTCCCAAAGGAGCACAGAGCAGTGAGGCAGGAACCCCAACTCGTTTTCTCTCCCAAAGTGCCACATTATTAAATTCTGACTGTATGATGTCATTGCTCCAGGCTGGTTTCCACCCAGGCTCTAGTTTTATTGTCAGCTTACTGGTTGCTGTGGAATTGATCGAATCTGTCAAGGTTTCCTTGAGACAGGAGGGCAGGACTTACTGCACAAGTACAGATCAATTTTCACATGCTTATCCACTCTCACATGAGAAATGAGAAACGTTGATTGCTTGTGCATGTATCTCAAAAGAGAGTCATGGAGGGACAGCACCCCCAGTGCATCCTAGAGGCAGTAATTGCAGACATGAAAGGGCCCATGACTGTGTGCAAACCAGTCCTCACATGGGCAGTAAGCCAGATACAGGAGCCCTTAGGAATCCTAAGTACAGAGCCCATTTTTGTGCACTTCAATCTATGGTCCAAGGTTTCATTAAAGTTTATCCAAAAATAAAGTTTCTGCTGCAACTGCCCACATCAGCTACTCGCAGATAGGTGATGTTAAGCAATAAAAATTCTATAAAAACAGGCTCTGCAAAGCCCAGAAGTTTGAGGCTTACATTTCTCTCCACCTCAGTGGGTATTACACCGTCCTGTGAGAAGATGGCTTTGATGCACACCTAGTCACTGCCCACCACCCCTTCTCTGTGGCTGCTTAAACCTCCCACTGGCTTCCGTAGGCAGCACCAAGGCTTCCACTGGCAAGTAAGGTGGGCAGCCAAGTCTCCAAGGAGTCACATCCCTCTCTCTCTCTGGCAACGGGACCCCCAGCCCTTGCAAAGATTTGTTTTGTGGTTCCTCTCCATTTCTCCACTTCTCAGGCAGTGGTTAATGGAAACTACAACCAAAAAAAAAAAAAAGCTCTGCTTCGTTGCTTTTCAATTAGATAAGAACTCCCATTAGTGATGCAATTAAGGTGCTGTTTTCTAGACTGTTGTTTAACAGCCTCCTTGACATTTCACAGTGCTCATTTGTTTTGCTTTGTATTTTTTTCCTTTTCACAAAAACAGATGCAAAAAAATGATTCATTTGCAGAAACGCAGACAAAGCAGAAAGACTGAAAAGAGTGGGAGCACGGTGAGGCGGGTATGCTGCCAGACTGAAGAAGGAAGAAAGAAAGTAAAAAATAAATGCTTATGCTGTACTGTAGAGTAGCTCCTAGGCAGGAGGAATAGGGCAGAGAGGAGAAGAAGACCAAAGTTCCCCCATGATCCTACAGGGCTGTTTGTTGCTGGAAAACAGCACATATGCAGAATAGGCAAAATACAATAACAGAATAGGTCAGGAATTTTGCTCAAGAAAACTATTTTCATAGCATTTCTTAACTAGAATAAAAAATTAATCAGCTTTAAAATGTGTCAAAATATTTCATATTTTCCTCTAAACAGAAAAAGATCCTCAACAACCACAAACTAAATTCAAGATAACCTTTTTGAAAAAATAAAATGTTGATCTTTACAGCTGAATAAACATTTTTAACCATGAAATATCAAATTTTATGAAGAACATTTGGAAACGAAATTGAATCTGAGGCTTGAAAAATGAGATGTCTCAAAAGACACTTACAAATCACTTTCCACTGAGCTGCAGAGGTGGGACAGGAGGGCAGGACCTATCTGAAAAGCAGTGCCAAAAAGAAGGCAAAAACAAGCACATAATTCTATAGTGTATAGCACTTGCAGCAACAAGTCTCACAAAGCATGACCCTTTCTTCTCGGGTCTACCCATACATGCTAATTGTTTATGCTGTCCTTGCCCCCCTGTCTTTCAGATTGCCATCATCTTCTGTTTTTCTTCTTCATGCAGATGTTTGAAAAGTGTTTATTCCCATCATTCAAAAATAATTATTTTGCATAATCTCTAGCTGACAGCTGATATTTGCATCTATATGATGAAAAAACAAAAGAGCCAGGGTTCAGCATCTGCTGCCTTTGAACTTCTCTGCCATTATAGCTTCATCAGGCCAAAGGCAGCAAACACAAAAATCCTATTTTGAAAACATTCTGTGAGTCTGAGACCAGGGTTGCCAGAGCAGTTGGTGCATGCAACACACAGCCACAGACACATGAATATGTTAAAAGGACAAATAGATCTCTATCCACTTCCTGACCCATTACCCAGGGGCTATTAGGAAACATTTATTTCTGTGCAAGGAAAAGAATTCCCCTGTTGTTTTTGTCACCCATTCCCTGCTACTTCTATGCACAGGACTCCTTCTCCCAAAAATGCTAATATTTTCTGCCTTCAAACTCCTTCCTAAAATTATTCACGCTTTTGCAAGCCCGAATGGGCTCAAACCCATCTCCAATATGTCACCGGGAGCTGAGATCTCCATTGACATCTCAGTGCAGCATAGACTTATCTCTAGCTCTGGAAAATATTTCAGTGCAGAACAGCCATTGAATTTTAGTGAAACTGTGTGTTGCAAACCCAATGAGGAGCCCAAGGAAGCAGACTGTTCTAAAAACCTGCATGCTCTGTTCACTTCCTTATTCATTAGCCATCACTGTAATATCTGCATTCAGATTGTTCTTCAGAGCTGCTGATTTTCATTCCCCGAGTGATGTATAACAGACCTGTATTTTTCTCCTCTCTCATTCTTCTCCTGATAAAGCAACATTATGATGCCTTTCTCTGCTTGCCAAAAAGAGCTAGTCACAGAATAGGGTACCAGGTAAAATTCTCCGGTGATGGGAGTAGATGAGGAGCTGAGCTGCTGCAAGTATCTTGCTGTTACATATTTGTGCAGTTCTTGACTGGCAACATTAGCAGAAAAGCAGTCCTGCTCAAGTCATCATCCCCGAATCCTCCATGTAGGGTTCTCCCAAAATCAAAAAAACAGAGCACCCTCCAGGGAAACAGGGCTCTTCTTTGTAAACAGGTTTTCCTCTCAGAGAGGGGCTGACACAGTGCAAGGATCTCAATAAAACTGTTCCAGGTGTTTGGATCTGTAGCCTGCTCCTACAACTTACCTTGGGGCTTTCCTCCTCCTTTGTGCTGACACCCAAATCTTTAGCCAAAGTCACCATCATGTTCCACATCTCTCCCAGGAGAGAGGCTGAGGGGAGCTGTGGGAGAAGCAACTGGGAGCATTCCCATGTTGTTGCTCTTTTATACCTGTAATTGGGAAAGGACTCATGGCCTTCTGAAGTGCAGTTCAGAAAATTTGTCAAATGCTTTGCCTGAGGGGTCTTGCAAAGCTTCGCTCTATCTGGGTGACTAAATCTAGATTAAAGATGCATGGCTCTGCCAACTGCTGCTTTTCAATTTAGATGCTTGCGCTGTATGCTTATTTATTTATTTTTAGTATATTGATTTTGTCAGGAGGCAAAGCAAGGGTTGTAGGAAAAAATATAAGTCTAGCAGTCAGCAGCGTTGGACTTTTAAGGGGATAAGGAGATTTGTTTCTAAAATAAAACCTTTGCCAAGTGCTCCAGTTTTATCTAGGCTAGAAAGCCCCTAGTTTACTGTAATTAAAGGGCAATGACAAAGTACCCTTGGCTCCTTTGGGGACAAGTCTGGGGCATGACACAGCTGCCAGTAAGTGATAACCTCTCAGGGATGGGAGTTGCCAGAGTGCCTGGCTGTGAGCTGCACTTCCAGCACACCTTCAGGCACCAGCAGTGCCAGTACTGTATCCCGGGTTAGCTTTTCTGAAGTGAAAACACAGTGGTGTTACTGCAGCTTGGACCTGGTGCTGGGAGGTGACCCCATAGTACCCAGGAGCGTGGTCAGGCCAGCACTTCCCTGGTGGCATAGCCAGCAGATGCAGCTCATTGTCAGGATGCCTCCAGCCACGTGGTGTGTGCTGCGCTGCATCCAGTTAATTTCTGAGGGGTCCCGTGGTGATAGGACAAGGAGTGATGCAAGTAAAGCAGCCCTGTTCTCTTGATGTGTCTATCAGGATAAGAAGACAAAGAGCACCATTTTACCAATCATTTCACCTACACCTTTTCTAGCACTAATTGTACAATTAATTCCTTAATCTACTAAAAGGGGAAAAAAAAGTACTTACACTTAGCAGGTAGTTTGAATCAGAGTTGGGTTGTGTCTTTTTTTTTAAACCTTTAAAACTGTATTTGCTTGAAGTACTTCAAATGTTTTATTGCTCGTACTACAGTACATAACAAATTAATTGTGTAATTAAGAGATAATGTCAATGCAATAGACCATTGTTGAGAAGCTAATAGACTCCTGCTGCTATAGAAATGCCAAGGCAAAGCTAAAGAATATGCAGGAAAAACATACATGCAGGAAATTAGATGAGATTGTTTGTTTTTAAACTGAACTGGCAAGCTCTGATTGGCCAACCTGTAATTTAGTATAGGTTGGATTCCCTCCACAACAAAGTACTAGTTATGCAAAGAGTGCTCAGGTCTTGTACAGCAAGATGGTGCATTTGGCAGGGAAGAGGATGAGAGGCAGAAATCCACCATTGCTGGTTCTGGGTCTGGTCTCCCAGGAAGAGCTATAGCAGAAGTATTCATGCAGGAGAAAATGCCTGAAGCCCCCATCAGGCGAGATGCTCTGTTTGCTGTCCTGTGGAGGCTCTCTGTGGCTAGAACACCACCGGATGATTTGACCCCATATTTTTCATGCACCCAAGTGAAGGAAGACACCTAAGCTTTAGCTGGATTGTGACATAGCCTCCTCATTTAGCCTTGGGGATGAACACTAAACCTCAGGGCTGGAAATTCACTGACTCCTGTCTGCTAATTCATCACTAGCCCAGGTCACGCTTCAGGGAAGTCTGAGCTATTCTGAGTTACTTCCGTGGAACTTTCTGCCAGCAGCACCTGCTCAATTTCCTTGTCCCCAGGAGCAGCAGTCCCCATCTGCTGTCCCCCTGCACTGATGAAACTGCAGGGATGCAGAGCTGCTGCCAGCTCCAGGGTGGCTGTGCTTCTTGTGCCTGGGAAGCACTCACCATAGGCTTCCTGAGACAGAAAGCATGGTCCTGAGACAGAAAGCATAGGCTTCCTTCCTGAGACAGAAAGCATAGGCTTCAAGCTGAGCCAGAAAGCATGGTCCAGTGTTTTATTGCTGCTGGCAACCACAACTCATGTTCACACTAAATTACAGCCAAACTTTCAATGGTGGGGAGAAAACCAGGGCACCATTTTAGCCCTCAAACTACAAAGCAGAAAAATGGAGGGGAAATACGGATTGTCAGCCATGCAACCACAGAATCACTGAATGGTTGGGGTTGGAAGACAGCGGGAGATCATCTAGTTCAACCGTTCTGCTAAAGCAGGTTCACCTACAGCAGACTGCACAGGATCACATCCAGGCAGGTTTTGAATATCTCCAGAGAAGGAGGCTCCACAACATTTTTGGGCACCCTGTGCCAGTGCTCTGTCATCCTCAAAGTAAAAAAGCCTTTTCTTACATTCATATAAAACTTTCTGTGATTCAGTTTGTGCCTATTTCTCCTTGACCTGTCACAGAACACTACTGGTCTCATCCTCTTGACACCCACCCTTAAGTCATTTGTATGCATTGATAAGATCCCCTCTCAGTTCTCTCCCCTTCAGTCCTTCCTCACAAAGTCAGCAGGTGGCTGAGCAGTGATTCCTTGCCCTTGCAGGAATAAAGTGTACCAAGATACATAGACACTCGAGGCTGGTGGCAGAATTCTGAATAGGGATGCTACACAATATGACCCAGGAAAGAATATTGTATTGGTGCTGCTCAAAAGGGACTGTGGCCTCCACAGTGTTCATGACAAGGCTACACTAACATGTCACTACCAGCCATGTGATTTCTAGCATTTGTTACAGTTGTTTATATGAGAGAGTTGCTTTCTTCTTTTTTAAATGTGCTTCATATACCCGACAAAAATAAATTATCCCTTTGAGTTGTCGCATTGCCTTGGTACATTTAGTACAAAAAAACCCATCACATTGACTGGAAAAGGTTGAAAAGTTGCAAAGTCAAAGATAACAATGAAAAGAGGTCTGTGCAAGCTTGCTTCAGTCCCGTGTGGGCAAAGCACGTGTCATGGTCTTTAATTTCATGCCTGCATACACCATCTTCAAGAGCCCTCACCACCTGGAGAGTACAGTGGATTTGCTCCCCCCAGGAGCAGCTGTTCAGTAATTCATTTTATCTTAATTTGTCTATGTTCAGCCCCAGGCCTTATTTATGTGCACTGTGAAGACTTAATCTGAAGACAACATTAATCATAAGTTCTTTAAAATATTCATCATTACAATGTTTGAGTGGTTTGAAAAAAATAATTGGTTGATATACACAGCAAATCTCGAGAATTGATGTGGTATTGCTACTTCCCATGGAGATGGGGAACTGAGACGGTGAGATATTACATCTGAAATGTCCAGCTGTGCTGGGTGTTGCATTTGAAAGTCCTGACTTGGTAGGGGATGTTAGGTTTTGAGGCACTTTAATTGCTTTGAGTCTGCTTGCTGATTTCTCTCCTCTGTTTTACAAACAGACTCCACAGCTTGCATTGTGCACAGGCAGGATATGGAAAACACAGAGTTAGAATCTCTCTGCCCAGCATCACACACAAGCCCTGTGGCTGCAGTACAGACAGAATCCATTTTTCCAGGCAGCAGCACATTGATTCAACCATGACAGCCCCTCCACCGTCTTCTCCAGGTCCCTAAAGTATTTGCTGTGAATGTTTCCTCCCAAAGTCCACAGCAGTAAAAGATGAAGGTCATGTAAGCTGTACTTTGCTTTACCTGCAGAGCCACTCAAAACCCCTCCCTCCCTGATTATCCAGAGTAGATACTTTTTTGGCAAATACAGTGGTTTTCTTTCATTGTGTGTCAAGGTTTCCTTACTAGGGAAATCAGGGCATTAGAAGGGGTGATACACATCCAAATTTCTCCCTAACCTGCACTCTGGGGCACAAGGTTTGTGCTCAGACTAACAAACACAGAGGCCATCTAAGGACTGGAAATATAGCAAAAGGGACCCCCCCAGAGCAGGACTAATCTGTTTCACTGGATGAGACAGAAATCCTGTTGGAGAGCATAGCACGCTATCCCACAATTAGGGAATCAATCATAATGCACAGAGGGATCTAATTAGGATTGTAAATCATACAATCCTGAATCATTAGGGTATTTCAGCCATGGAATTCCTTAGTTTCATAGGATCTGGGGGAATAACTCAGACACATAGAAAATAATTTATGGCAGTTAGGGTCAGGAAACATCTACCAAGTGTGGGAAGAAAGCACAGCTCTCTGGGTCAGTGGTAATCAGCAGTCAATGAAGAGATGCAGGACTTTATTGAAGGGACCAGTGATCCAGCTCTCACCAGTGTCACACAAGGACAGCTAGGTGTTTAGAACATGAGTTATTCTGTGTGCAGACCAGGCCCAGCAATGACAAGCAGGAGCAAAATGCAGCTCTTTGTCCAAACCAGGAACCAGTAGATAGTGAAGTGAGGCTCAGTAAGTGTTGTCTGTCCCTGCATGTGTCCTGCACTGGCAACCAGACCTTGTCCGGGGAGAGGAGCAGCTGGCTCAACACACTGTGAGTAGGGTTGGCTGTCACCAGGATGCACTCCTGGAGGTGTAGAGACACTTCTCAGGCTCTGCTTCTGCCACCTGCTGCAGACTAGTGCCTCTGTAGTCCCCCATGCGAAACACTTCTTTTAACTACTGTCTCACTGCCTGATCTTAAGCCTTTTGGCTTTATAGCACTACTGGTGCCTGTGCCATAAGCTGTATGCATCCAGATAAACTGTCCTCAAGTACTACATTGACTTCTTACTAGTATGGTGCAAGACTTTCACTCATCTTACTTTCTCCTTGGCACATGCTGCAATTTGGTTCCTACTTAAAGAGAACAAAAAGCTTTTCACTCCAGCAAATGACTGAACTTTCATTCACATCACTTCACAAAAAAGGGCAAGTTTGGCAGAGTGCTTCTGTGATCACAAAAACACGTGAAAATAAACCTATGATAGAGCAAACTAGTGCTTTCAACCCTTTTTTCCTCCCTTCCTCTTTACTTCTTCTTTTTTAAAGAATTGTCAAAATTACATTTTCTTTTTGATTGCTAAAGTGCACCAGGTCTTCCAGAAGATACAGAGATTGTACATAATGAAGAGCTGGCTTTTCTGCAATCCTGCTACATGAAACACTCACATTCAAACTCTAAAAGGGTCATCACAAAGCCTATCCAGGCTTTCTTTTCTTTTCTTTAAGAAACATTTTACTCTACATTAGCAGTAGGGTTGGACTACATGACCTTTAAGTCCTCTTCCAACCCAAACCATTCTATGATTCTACAATTCTTAGCTCAAGTCTTCCTACACTAGCTCTGTAATCAGGTTTCCCATTTTCCCACTTGAAAACAGATACTCCTGGCAACTGTCTGACACCTGGGCTGTCCCATTCAACTTTTGTTACCAAAAGCAAAGCCCAAGCACAAGGACATCACAAATGCAGTTGCAGAGAGCTAGCCATGGAGGTGGAGGACAGGCATCTCACTCTGCACCAGGCACATTCCTACTTGTGGGTGATATGTCCACATGCACGTCCCTCCAGCTGGCACTCGAGTGCTGCAGTTGCTGCCAGGGACCTGTACGGCACCTGATGGGATGCCCAAACGCTGGTACTGACTGCCACCCCCTTCTTCCCAGCCAAAATGGTGCAGGAGGCTAGTAAATTCCATGTCAAAGGTGCTGCAGACAGTTCTCCAGGGCAGGCAGGGTGCAGCCTTGATTAACCAAAAATTGAAAACTATTCTAAAAGCAAGTAGTGCTCAGGACCACCTCTGTTAATAAATGTGTTGTGGTTTAGGAATGGTAGTCCCCCATTCGGCGTTCCCACTGAGACTCTCCAAACCACACTGCCACTTGCTTGCTCCCCTTCCTTCTCCCCTCTGCAGTGGGCTGAGGAGAAGAATTGGAGACACAAAAGGTAAAGATCATGGGTTGAGATGAGAACAATTTGCTGGAAACAGCAATGTGATAAGAAAACAAATAATAACAGCAACAATATTAATTTTAAAAGTGTACAAAAGAGAGAGAGTCATTCACATGCAAAATTCTGACTGCAGAGCTCAAGGCAACCCAGCTGCAGCCACACTATCCTAACTGGAAGAGACTGCTTCTCTCTGGATGCACTTCCTTTTCCCTGGAAAAGTCTCTCTTCACCACACCCTGGCAATATGTGAGGTGGTATAGAATAACCTCAGAGTCTTAACTTTCCCCACTCACCCAGCTACTGCAAAAATTTACCCTATCCTATCCAGAACCAGGACAAAATATCATCATTCTGGTGCTATGGATGTCACTTTCTGCTTCATAATTCCGTATTTAGATAGGATTTGTTAGAGGGACTCTTAAAGCAGTAACAAATTAAGTGCCACTTCAGGTAAACCCTTAAGATTGGGCTTTAGTAGGATTTAATCATATATTTGAGGGTTTTATTAAGTGGGGATATCCATAACTGCACACCTAAATTCGGCATTAATGAGGAACATCATCACGATTTTTAAGGATATGAGTATTATTACTTTAGAAGTGGAAAAGGCTTTCAGATTATAAATTAAACAACATTGGAAACGATAGATTCATTGCCCTACCTTCACATCTGTTTACAGGTTTGTGATTTTGTGTGTGTGTAGCAGAAAGCTTACTTAAACAGCCATTCAATTTAGGAAAAGAAAGCCCCTCCTGGAGAAACCTCCCGAACAGGGACAATTGTACAGGGTGCAGAAACATGCAGTGAAAGGCAAGGGAAGGAAGCATCAACAATGGCTTGCAAGGGAGGCAAGCTGGAGAGGGACACTTTTGATTCCTGTGGCAGTGGCTCACTGACATGCAGTTACACCCTCTGCATATCTGCCAGCCCTAGCAAAGGCCGATAAGCAGACCTTAGATCAGCAGTTTGCATCGGGCTTCTCGGATGGCTGGGAACCATTCCTCTCCGGCTATTCTCAGCTCTTGTTCCCGCTGAAAATTCTGATGGAAGTTCACTGGCAGCTGGTTCAGACACCGTCTCAGACCTCAATGCTCTGTGTTCTGTTCATCTTGCTTATTGTCCTGCTTGTTGTAGCCAATTAGACTGCTTTGTATCCTACAAACAGAAAACCACTTAGCAAGAATTATCTGCAGGAATATCTCAAGTTTCCAGGGTAGAGATTGTCATATTTTTCTGTAGTTTCCATTTATGCAATGCAATTTAAAAACAAGGCATCAGGGGGAATACCCAATGGGTGGGCATTGCTTTCCCTCCTGCACCAGCTCTCATCTCATGGTGTGTGACAGTTTCTGAGGCTGAGAGACACATGCCAAGGCAGGGTGTTTTACTCCAATAGCCTGTGCTATTAGTCAAGCCATGTGTCAGGACCAGCATAATCGTGTTTGCTTGATAAACTTGAGGAATAAGTGCAGCTCTCTCCATCAGTTCCAAATGAGTCAAGGCCTTTGGTTAGTTTGGTAATTAACCTCAGGAATTGTTTCAGTCACTCAAATATACACAGTATGGTGTGAGTAGATTCATAGCCAGCACTTGCTAAATATGTAAGCAGGGATCTTTTGAAGCATGTAATTTACTCAGTTATAACATACTTTGGTGCATGTTTTAGGCTTATTTCTGCCTCAGCAGACCTTGACTGTAAGCTTCCAGTTTCTCTCAGGTACGGTCATTTCTCTGTTTCTGAAGTTTTCCTGTGATGCATGCAAAGGCCCAGTCCATAAACAGCACAAAGGCCATTTGCATGGGGAGGCAGAGTCTGCAGAGACACCTGGGCTCCCAGGGCCTATAGGAAGGCTGAGGGGCTCTGAATTTCCCTGCTCAAGAGCTCCCATGTTTGGCTAAGTAATATTCCTGGGTTTGTTCATTTGCACCTACTGAATCTGCAGTCACAGGTGAAGAGCAAGAGCTTTTATGAATCCAAAGGGAATGATTTTTCCAATAACACGTGGCCTGACCTTTAAAGTCTGGTTAAGCAGGTTAGTGCTTACTGCAGCTATCTCACACAAACTGATGCTTGGAGATGCCTGTTTCTTTCAATCAAACCTATCGCTTCTCTTCAAAATTAAACTGATACTGCTACACTTTGTAACCAGATACATTTGTATAGGAGTTTGAATATCATGGAGTTGTTCTTATACCAATAACAGTTCAAGAATTATAGAATTAAAATTTTAAGCATCCATCTGTTAATATCCCATAGTTCCAATCTGCTTATTCTTAAAATTGGATCCTCCCACAAGGTGATACACATTTCTTAGGCAAACACTGTCTTATGCAATAAAACTTCTCAGCTTTTATGAGTTATTTCACTTCACTCAAGCCAAAGCCCAAACTAACACTACTTTATGATTGCCTGACCATTTTTTTCAGCGAAAATGAGAGGAATTAAAAAACTGTCATTAACCAACAGAGGGTAATTCTTCATGTGAATTGAGTATGATTTCAGTTTGCACATCTGAATATATCTTTCAGTTTGTACTCATGCCACAATAATATCTGTATTTTGATCAGTATCACCTCTTGACATTGAAGTTGCTAAAAAATCTGATGCTTGTTTTATTTAAACCAAAAGAAGATAACCTACTGAGACAGTTCAATCTCTTTGTCCACTCTTCTTGCAACTTAATACATACAGATATGCATATTTTACTTTCAATGCTCTCTGAATTACATCTTTTGCTGTTTGATTATAGGGACCTTGATGTGATAAACAAGCTAATTGCCATGGCAACCCTGCAAGCCCAGCTCTGCCTGAGGTCACTGCCAGAACAGTTCCACTCTCCTCTCAGATCTGACATGTCAAAGCCCAGGCTAATGTTCCCTTTCCATTTCAGGAGATTATTTCCCCATTATGGGCGGCATCTTTAGGCATAGAAACATCTGTTACCTAAAAGACTTATGCTTTTCAAATCAAAACATGGCAGGGGGCAGGGAGGAGCTGGGATCATTCGCAATCACCACACAGGTTGGAAAGGAAGACTGAAATGTTTTGACAAGCACACACTGGAAACAGAAAAGCCAACATATATGAGGCCAGTCTCCAGAGAAAGAGCAGCACTGAGTTTTGCTAGTGTCATGGTTTAATGCCACCAGCACCATGCAGCCACTCACTCCCTACCCCCCAGTGGGATAATAGAGAGAACTGGAAGAGTAAAAGTGAGAAAACTCGTGGGATGAGATAACAGCAGTTTAATAGGTAAAGCACAAACCACACACCCAAACAAAGTAAAACAAGGAATTTATTCATCACTTCCCCTTGGCAGGCAGGTGTTCAGCCATTCCCAGCAAAATAAGGTTCCATCACACAGGAAAGTGACTTGGGAAGACAAATGCTGTCATGCTGAATGTCCCCTTCTTCCTTCTTCCCCTCTAGCTCTATACGATGTGCAAGATGCCATATGGTATAGAATACCCCTTTGGTCAGTTGGGATCAGCTCCTTGTGCATCCCCATCCCTGGTGGGATGGGGTGAGAGTCAGAAAAGGTCTTGACTCTATATAAGCTCTGCTCAGCAATAACGAAAACATCCCTGTGTTATACAGTTTCCAGCACCAATCCAAAACACAGTCCCATAATTCCTGCTATGAAGAAAATTAGCTCCATCCCAGCCAGTTATTATAAAAGCAGTGTTTTACTTAATGCTCCAGCCCCTGGAGTTTGGGGAGGACCTTTTGTTGTTGTTGTTATCATTGTTCTAGTCTCTCTAGCTTTTGTAGTTGCTGAGACATGGGAAAACATGACCACTGTAATACACAAAATGCTCATTAACCGAAGCAAAAAATATCAAATATCCCCAGAAGTTTTAAGATTTCTGACTGTAAAACAAAATCAGTGTTTCAGGGACAGTTTCTTTTCTGAGAACCATAGAACGGTTTGTTGGAATAGACCATAAAGATCACCAAATTCCAACCACCCTGCCATGGGCAGGGTTGCCTTCCACTAGGCCAAATTACTCAAAGCCCTATCCAACCTGGTCTTGAACACTTCCAGGCATGGGGGATCCACAACCTGTTCCAGTGACTCACCACCCTCACAGAAGAATAATTTCTTCCTAGTGTCTAACCTAAACCTACCCCCAGATGAAAGCCATTACCCCTTGTCCTATCACTCCACACCCTTGAAAAAGTCCCTCCCCAGATTTCCCAGAGGATACCAATAGGTACTGGAAGGCTGCTACAAAACTTTTTTTTAGCTGCTTTAAAACTTTAGAACCAGCAACTCTGAAAGCCACCCCAGAGAGCTCGAGCTGACAGTCCTCACACAGCATTCAGTAACTGAAGAGGCAAGAGAAGGTCTGAAGCCCAAGCTGACAGCAGGGCTACACGGGGTCAGCTTCAGTTTTGACAGCACAGTACTGGGTGTCCCCAGGTCTCTTTAAATAGAGGTTTCTCACAGGGCTGCTGCAGGATCCCGACAACACACATTTTACTTATCTCCAGCCATACGGAAGAAATGGTTCAGGAAAAATGTCAGTACTGATTCCACTTCACCCTTAGATGTTCACCTGAGGTTTCATTGGGGGCTTTAAAATTGGCAGGATACCAAATATAGTTAGATATGTTCAGTGTGATTTCCTGCAGACCAGCACACAGGCACCAACTGGATTTGATGAAGGAATCACTGATTACCAATGACTTCTGTTTCAGAAAGATCTTTTTAAAGGAATCCCTTCTCTGTTCATTTGCTATTGTTTTTCTGATGCTTCTGGGCTTCTGGGATCAAACAGCAGCTGGAAATACTAAAATGTCGAGAAAAAAGATGTTTTTCTTGTATTTGCTGAACAGATTTGAAAAAGGAAGCCCTGGATATCTCACGAGAAAGTCTGTTAGGGTCCTACTGCTGTTGGCTTGGTGTTATAGACATGGGCGCAGAGCCAAGTAAACATTTCACAACAAATAAATCATACAATGAATGTCACCATTTCGGTACTTACGAAATGTCCAGAGGCAGACTGGAAAACTCTCAGATGTGTTTGTTATTCACAGTTATCCATGAACTTTCCTAGTGAATAATTAGCAGTTGACAGTTCATTCCAGTTGTGAGTGGTGCACTGTTAAATTCACATTTTGCCGTTCACCTCCTAAATTCCATAATAACATAGACAAGTGGTGCAAGAGCAGACACAAGGAGATGCTAAGCAGAGTAGAGCATGTTTTGAAGGTGAATTAATGAAATTTATTATGTACTTTGAAGGTACACAGCAAAGAGTGTTTGGGAATTATAAGGAAATATCATTGTGAAGAATAATATTTGCAAACAAAGTAAAATTCAATTTTGCCTGCCAAGCTACTTGGAAAGCAGTATGAGGAAGGCGTACCAGTCACCCTCACCCTTCTTTCCCCTTGTTGCTAATACGAATTAGTGCACTGACCCTATCATCTGGCAGTATGGTTTTGATTTTCTGATTAATGGCATGATTAGCTGATGCTTAATCAGCAATAAGCTGCCTCATCACTCTTTTCTCCCTGTACTTACAGATCCACTTCATTGTGTGATCTTCATTTTGTCTTACCGCCTCGACTGACATCTGGCCACATCACTGATTCAAGAAATAATACAAGCATGTAGTTCTTCCTCCTAATCCTCAGTGGATTCTTAACTAGCCAATTAACCCAGGAGGTATGTTTAAATCAGTTTAAAGATGGAATCCTTTGATTTCATCAGGGCCAGTCTCTCATTTCACAAACAAATCTTCACAAGCTCTACATGCTCATAAGAAACCAGAGCTGGAACATTTGTTGTATTCACATGTTCTTGGCTGTCATAGTTCCTGAAAACTTTCAACAAAATAGAGTCAGCATGAGCAGCATCAGTGAAATTATCTCCTCCTCATCCACTGCACAACATGTTGCATTTTTAATAGCAATCAGAGGCAGTAAGAGGTTCAGCTCTCTTCAAAGATTCAAGCACTGTATGATTGCAGGAAACAGCTTCTGTCCTGGCAGTCTTGCAGATGGATACCAAAGCCAGGAACAGACACAACAACGGAAGGAAATAGGAAACACCCCTGCCAAGGAAGTGATAAAAGCTCGTGCACTCTGTGCACACAACTTCATGTGCCACAGTACACACAGCATGGCAGAAACAGTTCTCAGTGTTACCCCAACGCTCCTCAGTCTTCCCAGCAAACCTGTTACCAGGACTCATGTTTGGGACTGCACTTACATGACCCAGTTAAGCTAATGCATCTATTTAGGCTCCCTGAAGAGACCACATAGTGAGATAGGCTTCTCCACAGGCATTGCAGAGCCTTCCAAAATAATTGATCTCTAGGAAGATTACCAGACAAGCTAAACCCTTACAAAAGATGTCCCTAGAGATGTGTGAGTTCTCCCTCTTGTCCCCAGTGTATATTTATGTGGTGTAATTTGCCACATGATTTTCTGTCTATCATTCTCGTCCCTTACAGTTCCGAGAAGCAAAGAAGTTGCTGTCACTGCCAGACTGGGCTAAACCTGGATTGGCAACCTTCAAGGTGAAAGTGTTTGTTCACTACTATTAATCAGGCCCTTGAACCATCCACTGTTATGGACAATGAACCTTTTCCATGGTCACGGCTTACAAGCCCTCATTTACAGAATGACTCTCACAAAGAGCCTGACTGAAGGTTCAATAAAGAAATCTGTCAGAGCCTGGCTTCTGGGCCATGACACGTGGAATACAAAATCAGATTCATTAGCTCCCAAGCCTTTGTTAGGTTCCCTGCTACTCTCTTTAACAGCAAAAATTATGACATTATTATGTAAAAAATGTTTTAAAAATCAGTGTTGATTAATAAAAGTAATTTCAAGAATCTGTACTAAAGAGTATTCAATTTTAAATTCATTTCCACTGTCTAATTGTCTGAGAATATCTGAGTAATGGTATGGGAATATGAATGCGTTGTCCATTCAGTCCTGCTCAAGTCTGTCTTCTTTGGTGGCAAAAGCCCCTCAATCACCACCACTCCACCTCCAGTTTGCAGCTGCTCAAGGGCATCTGACAGGAATGATAAGAATTTTCTTGCTCCTGTTTTGCCATCATGCAGAGTTAAAACTCACTTTTTAGGTGAATTGCTAGGTGCAGGTATAATTTTAAAACAGCACATGAGAAACTAATATAAAAGGACATCTGATAACCACAGAAACTGTGTTCACTCCATAGTAGTCATGAGATCCTTACAACTGAAAGCAACAAAAACGGCGTGTTCTCCATTTGATCTCGAAAAGACCATTTTAGCAGTCAGTTTTCTAGTAAAAAAAAAAAAAAAACACGGCAAAAAACTTTTTCCCTAGTTTTGTTGCAGGTCCTTGTACATGATCCTCTGAGTGACACTGATGGTTCTTGTCTTGTCCAAATTACACAGAGCCTTCCAGCAATGCCAAGGAGCACTGTGCCAGCAATAGCAATAATTTTCATGGGAAAGTAACTACCTGGAAATACTCATTGCGTTTGTCAGCTTTTCTGGATATTAAACAACAGACCCTCAGAAAAAGAGGAGTTGCTGATGCATGTTCTGTGGACAACCACTGTGTAACAGCAGGATCCTCAGCATTGAAACTGGCTAGAAAAGGACTCCAAATGCAGACATTGCAGCCAAACTTCAAAGTTTTGGACTTCTTGACTAAAAATCCGGCTGCCTTTTTATTCTAGTGCATTTTAACTCTAGTAACATTTGGACTCAGAAGTGTCTTCAAAGTCAAGGTCATTTTGGCATGATCCTATCTCCAGAAATAGCTCCAGGAACAATGTTTTCTTTCAAGAAAAGGCTTCAAAATGCTCTATAAACTTTGAAACATAGGGGCAATTTAACCACATGAGTGAAACCCCTCAGGTAAGGAATGTGTTAGCTGTTCAATAGTTCATGAGGACAGTGTACAAGAATACAAGATAGGAAGTGCAAATTCAGAGAAGAAGGAAGGAGAGAGGCACATTTTAGGGGAGCAAAGATATACAACAAAGTACCTGAACTCCAGTCTGGAGTTAACCTTGAGTTTACCAATTTCCTCATTTAGTGTCACATTTTTTATCCGGAAACTGAAATGATGGTATTATTTACTCATATTTGCACAATAGTGTGAAATCTACTCCTGAACTGAGATGGTGAGTGTAAAGTCTTAGTAAGATCAAAATCAGACAAAACAATGAAAGTGAAATTGTTTGCACTTTTTTGCCAAATGTATTTTAAAAGGCATGTGAGCACAGTGTAAGTAGCACCATTGCCTCAGGGAAAATGTTTTTTGCTAGTATTTTCCACCTTTTTCTATATAGAAATTTGACCGAAGTAGCCCATCTAGCAAGGTAGACACATTTCCAGCAGAGAGTTCATGATCACAGATCTTCAGAAATGTCCCCTGTTTCACAAGTCTCTTCAGTAACAGGCAAAACTAGATACCACATGCAAAAGAGAGACACCAAAACACTGTTTGTATCCCTGAAGTTTTCCTAGCAGCCAAGGGTTTCTTTTGTCTTTTGGGATCACATCTGACTGTTTAGTTGGGCTAAAGCGTGAAGCAGCATGTCCACAGAAATAAGACCATTCCTCCTGTGCACAGCATGGCCCCTGGCATGCAATGGCTGGAATGTCCCTTTCAGCACAGGCAGGCAGTTTCTCCTCAGGTTAGAAAATAAAAACTGTCACCTGTCACCTGCAATGTGGGTGTAGGCAAAGCACTTCAGAATTCAAAAGCTCTGCTGTACTCTGATTATCACTTTTATCTCTCCTCTTCAGATGAGAAATAACTTTATTGTCTCTCCCAGCTACCAAAATATGTAGTGTGGAGGACAGAAAACACCAGAAGGAGTCAGTGAGATGCAGAGACCATCTCAGCTGTAAAGATACTTAAAGGACAGAACAGGTAAATCTATGGGCAGGATTGTATGATAAGGAGGAAGGAGGAACAGAAATAGGTGGCAGTGTTTAAAAAGAAATAAAACTGAATTCAGGCAATGCAGATGGGCCTCTACAGGAGCAATTATCTAATCAAAACTTATTCTGAAAAACAAACCAGAAGCTGGGGTTTTTTAACTCCCACGAGTCAGCCTTACCCCCACTTCTGCGTAGAAAAGCAGAGCACACTTCAAACTGTGCCACCTCAGCTGTGCGTGGGAGGCTGCCGCGGAGCTTCTCCCAGATACCACCACTTATCTGCTGCTCAGCACCACTGACGTGTTCTCTGAAAGGCAGAAAGAGGGGACCACGAGAAGCTAAACGTAGTGGAAAAACTGACTGCTTTTCTCACAACACTCAATAGGGACTATTTTCATGGGCTCTTGTATTCTATGTTGAAGATGGTAAACAGTGAAACAAAGAGTGGCAATTCTCTGGGATTTTTGCAAGTGTGCACAAATCACAAAGCATCGAATGTGTTTTTGATCAGCTTTCCTCCATTTCTGTTCCAAGGGTCTGGTGGTTCTGAGCTTCCCATGGATAACTGCACACTCTAAAGCGCTGCTCAATCTGCAGTGAACAGATTTAGTACTACTAATAATAACAATAACACACCTGATGTGGCATGACCTGTACCAGAGCAGTATTTCAGGTTTTGCCTAGATTCAGAAGGTTTTCACAGGTGCAAATGGAAGAGATCTACTTCAACCAGAATAAAATCTCCATAAAGACCCCCTGCAGCGGTGCAGAAAGAGATTTGCACTGACTGGCTCACTAGTAATTTAACTGTAGTAATTTAACAGTCCATGTTACCAGTGTTTACTCCCCATTGTGTGCTAGTTTTGCTCATTCTTTCAAGGTGTCTCCCATGTTTAACACAAGGGATATAAGAGATCTTAGCAGACAGCGAGGGTTGCCTCTTACAACTCCCTGTAAAGCATAATCAGTAACAATATTAGGCTTGAGACAGTGAAATACGTCCTGGTGGCTCAGATCCCAAAAAGCCACGAGGTCTTTCAATCATTTATAATTTTAAAAAGCTTTTCAATTAAGATTTCCAGGCCTACTCTCTGCTTGTGGGTAATATTTTTATTTTATTATTCATTAGAATTCTTTGAATAAACTGTTCAGCAGCTTTTGTGACTGAAATAAAAATGGACAGGCTTTAGCATGTATTCGCAGAAAAGCCTGAACTGCAACATTGAAGCTAACAGTATTGAAAATTAAGCACTGGCATGGATCCCTCCTTTGAAAGCAAAACAATTTGTAATCCAAAAATCAGGACTGTGAACCTGAACTGTGAAGCATTTTGCAAAGAGCAGAGCCAGAAAGAAAACAAAATCTGCTCACCTAGTCCAGCCTTCCCCATCACAGAGACATTAGGGCTTTCCTGATTCATTTCTGTGAATGATCTTTGGCTTGATCTTTAGAAAACATCTAGTCTGGATGGCAGCATTTTGCTGACAGAGGTGCAAACCTCTCACAAAGCACCTGGTGCCTGTGTTAATAACCACTGCAGGTAGAAATGCCTGCTCTCTTTTCAGATCAAACCCCTGGAGGTGCCCACCTCAGTGCTGCCAGGTGCCTGCTGCTGAAGGAAAAGCATCCATACCCGCAATACCCCCACACCAGCAAGGGCACACAACACACATTAAAAGCTACAAATGGGCTGGTTTTACTAAAGCTAAATTTACTTTCAGTGCCGCTCAAGCCCCATCCTTCACAATAGCAGTATCGGTGTTTTGCAGTCTTGGACAAATGCCTGCAGAAACATTACAGAATCATTATATTTCATCTCCCCACATTTTCTGCCGAAGATGAAGTAGCAAGTGATATTTTTCATTTACTTTTCAGCACACACTAAGCTGCAGACTGTTAAACGGCCGCTTTGTGCTCCCTGCAGGCAGTCTGCAAACCTCTCTGAAAGCCTCGGGGAGAAAAGGAGCTTTCCAACAAAGTTTATTCCTCTCCATTATTGATTGTTTAAATGATTAATAAAATATGACTCCAAAATCTAGTCGTGTTAGGCAACCTGAGCAAACAAAGCTATGAATCTGAGACTGCTCTGTTCAGAGCTGTAACAGGTTCTGATAAAAGGACATTGAATGTTGGAGGTAACGATTCCTCTTGGAGATGTGAAGCTAAGGAAACCCTTGTGCCTGGATTTACCCATTTCATTCAAGAGAGGAGAAACATGAGAGTCCATTGTGCAGCTGCTGAGGGTACATCAGGACTTTCTTAGCTTCCCCTAAGGTTTCAAGTGCCTGTGCCAGGTCTGAGACGCTAAGCTAGAAATATCTTTGAAGGTAAACCATTTGTTGTACAGATTTTAGCAGTTTTATAAAAGACCAAGATGCTTTTCATTATACACACACCCAGAATGCCTTCAATATGCACATTTTAGGGCACCAAATGGGATTAGGGATAATTCCCCTACATCTATGTAGCATCTGGTTGTACAGCTATCCTGTGCATTACAGGAGAGTCTGTCACCTTTGAATCCCATGGGTATTTTGTCATTAATTCCATGAGGCTGACGTTTCAACACTATGTTTTTTTTCTACTAGTATTTGATGCAAGTCCTGGAAAGAAGGTAGCAAGCCTGACATTAGCTTTTGCAAAATGCACCTTCTCCCTGATAGAAATGTGTCCTTGCCCTACAAACCCCAGTGAAATAAATGAGTGGAAACTCTTAACAATGTGGCTCATTTATGGGACTGAGGGTCAGCCCATCGTTTAGAAACAGTGAATCTATAATATCTTGCTTTGTCGTTCTGAGTAATTTAGTCCCAGTATGCACACTGAAAAGCTGCATTTACATTTGAAACACTTCTTGAGCAGGACTCCACAGAAATCATAGAACATCATTTAACAATCCGTTTTCCTGGCCTGTTTTCTTCCTCCACCCCCCAGCCCAGTGTTACTTTTCTATAAACACATAAATCAGTATCATCTATATTCATTAGGTTACTCGAGCTGTTCAGTGCAAAATTACCCGTTTTGCATGAGTTTTCCCCTTTCTGATTAATATAAATGGCTTAAGTTAATTATGTTTCTCTCCACAAAAAAATATTTGTCAAACTGTAAAAGCATCAATAAAAATAAAAATGTAGACTTTACGAGGGGACAGATGTGTAAACAAGATCAGGATGGCTCGTACCACACCCAAGTCTTATTTCAGAGGTGGCTACAATCCCATCTAATCCAATCTCTGCCAAGGAGACCTTACCCTCAATTAGTTGAGAACACCAATTTGACCTGAGATTGATGAGGTCAGCAGAAAATAATTAACCTACTCAGATCTATACCATTAGTCTAGAGCAAACATGAGACCTTCTTCCTTCCTTGAGTCTGTTCTACAAGAAATTTCACCTGAAAATCTCACAAAATCTTGCATGGGTTTAATGCATCAACAAGGTCAACTTTATTTCTTTGTTCCTTATGTTCCTAAATCTGGAAGGCTTCTGAAAATGTCAGTTCTCTGTAAGCTTCCTCATCTACAACTTCCTGCTCAGTTTTTGCTCTCAGGAACACTCTATAGCACAAAAGAGAAAGCATTACTGCTAAACGACACTTGAGCTTTACTTTCCTTTCCCTCCTTTTTTCTAGGCATTCAACTGTTCTTCCTCATCTTTCTGATGGAATTAAATAAATAAATAAATGGAATAGAATAAATGCTACAGATGAGAAAAAAATAGACCAAAAAGAGAGATTTTTCCATCACAGACTGGGGAGCAGGAAGTCTGACTTTCACAAGAACAAGCCAGCCACACTGAAATCCCTCTGGGTCAAGACAAGGACAACTCTTCTCTCCTGAATACAGGTGTCACAAGAGGGCTGGCAGCTCCACAGCCTGACAACATGACCCATCTTCCACTGGGGTGCCGTTGCCTTCTAAAATGAGTTATTTTCCATGGAGCAGGATGTAGAATAAGTTGCGGATGGTAGAACCAATCCAAAGCCCCTTTTTTTTAGTACCACTTGCAAGTGTATGTGAGGCTGCACCTGGACCCCATCCTTGCACTGAGCAGTACAAAGCTGTGTGACCTTCTCTTGAAACTGTTTCTCCACTGAGGGGAGCAGCATTCCCATTAGAAGCATGGATATATCCTATAGCCTCATCTGGGACAGGAAACTTCCAAGGAGCCTTTCCAGAGTGAGGAAATGCAAAAGTGTATTTATTCATCTAAACACTTCTCTAGCCTCCAAACCCTGTCAAGCCAAGCTGGTTATTAAGTCTGAGGATTTGGGATGGTTTCTATTTGTTCCAACTCAGTTCTCCCATCCTTGCTTTATTCCATCTGGCCAAAGCAGCTTTAAATCTGAGCAGGCCAATGTGCCTGACATTGGATTTACTCAGCCCAAAGCCAAAATGATTTTTGAAATCTAGTAAGGGAAGAAAAAACTATTGGCTTCTGATTGACTTAATTCCCATTCAAGCAGAAAGTCCACTGACTTGTAATTGAAAATCAGTTTTACCTTTCAGGGAAGCAAGGCCCAGCATGAGTTGTCAGCTGGGGTCTTACACATGGAACTTTTGCTCAAGAAGCCACATTTGTGACCTTTAATTGTCATGGAGAGCTAAACGTAGAAGATAGAAAAGCTCACGCATCTGGTAACAAATCTATGGTCACTGTTTCTAGCACAGACATAGGTTTTCCTTCCTTACTGTGAAGTGGCACTTCTCCTCTCGGATCGAATAGCTATTCATCAGAGTCAGCCAGTGTTTACTGCACACAACTCTTTACCTTGATAGAGCCAGCTGCTCTAAAAATAATACGATAGAGCTGGTTTATTTTTTTTTTTCTTTTTAATTCTAGTCCCATTTCTTCATGCTCTCATAAGAAAATCCAGTGACATGCCCTGCCATGATTAAATTGCACACACACCCACTGCTGTCACCACAGTCAAAAGTGGAGGGTCAACATATCCAAAAATGATTTCTTTTCATTTGCACAGCTCCAGCACCACATGTGCCAGACTTGCCACACGTGTGACAGAAATGAGCTATGCGCCACCACAGCAATCAACCTTCCTGGACTTCTGGCTAGCTGCTGGTACAGAATGATGCACATAAGAAATCTGGGATGTCTTGGGCTGTGCCAGTGGGCTGGGGCATGATTTGTAGAACAAGCAATCTGGTTTCCAACTCAGCAGGCTCACAATTATGAGTTTAGAGAGAGAACTAAAACTAGTAAGGGGAGAGTTTCTGGTTTGGGGCCAGGAAACACCACACTGAACTGAAACACTACAAACAGGGATTTCAAACCAGATGTTGCAGGTTTTATCCCTAGTCTTTGTAGACACTTTTCTCCACAGCTCCTAAAGCACGTTTTGAGGAAAGGATTTTATAGTGGAGGAGTTCTAGGGTACAGGAACACAGGATGTGTTTTCAAAGGTACAACTGGGAGTAACACACCAAATTTGCTCCAACTTTCACCTGAGGAAACCTTCACAGACGTGGTTTGTCCAGCTGCACAAAGAATATTGGCATCACAGCTGGCAACAGGATCAGGTGCTTGCTGCTCCCTGACCAGAGCTCTCTCCACAGGAATACACTCTTCCTCTGCCTGGTTTCTAGCACAACCCAAAGAGTGTATCTCTGCAGGTTCTTGCATCCCTCCAGCTTCTGATATAATTGATATTAATCTCCCAGTGTTGTAGATATTTGCAAAGCACCAGATGGGCCATTGTTTAATTAATAGTGCTGCTTTCATTCAATCTGAGCATGATTAAATGAAAACTCCATCTGTGTAAAACCAAAACCTGCAGGCAGGATGCAGGAGCGTGATGCTGCTACCAGCTTTGATGATTCAGAGAGAAGAGATTGTATGGGGTAAGGCTGTACTTCCCACTATTTTTATGCAGGAATAAGAGATGTTCTGTCTCTAGGCTGACATCAAAACTTGATGTTAAAATAGGCAGGGAAGGAAAGGGAAAAAGAGTGTATGATGGTGTTGGGGGGAGGAAAACAAGAAGGTAGGATGAAAAGGGAAACAGGAAGGTGTGCTCTTCCTGAAAGGATGAAACCCAGGGATTAGTAGTGGACAAAGAAGGCCAGAAGTCATCTTTTTGCCTTCAAAATTTGGAGTTGATAGTTGAGTGAGCTTGACCTTGAAAACATGACCCTGTGGAGCCCCTGTTCCCATACAATCTTACTCCTTTAACCTCTGCAGACCTCCCTGAAGCTGAGATCCTTTGGCCTTCCAGCACACATCATCATCCATCTCAGACATCCCATCCTTGGGAAGCAGCAGAGCACAACCCTGTTCACTTTTGCACTCAGAAAATTAACCTGTGGCAAGTGAGAGAGTGCAGGAAGGGTCAGAGAAGGAGCTGGAGCCAGGCTGACCTGAAGCAGTTGTCCTGAGAGCACCACAGCCACTCCAGCACCTGCCAGTTCCCTTGGGACCAGTCTGGTGGAATGCAGCACCTTTTTCATACCAATGCACACCAGTCACTGTTCGAGGGTGTGGAAATGGCTTAGACCTCCATGCAGCCCTGCACTGTGCAGTCAAATGTGCCAGGAGCAATTTAGCTGCCCAAGTACAGTCCTCTAAATGCCTTTGGTACCTGGGACATCTACACTAGACACCTGCCAGCCCTACGTGAATGTCTTCAGTATCAACCTTTTGCAGGGAAAATGAGTTGCACTGTCTGAGGGGTTTGGGGGTAGCTTTCCCATAGAGCACAGTGCACACAGCCTAGGTAGCTTTCCTTCTGCTCCTAGCATACACCTTCTTTGCTGCAATTTCTTGCTATTCTTCTAAAACTAAAACAGGTGAGCTCTGAGGCTTGATTTCAGAGGGCCAAAAATAAATAGCTTGTAAAGCGTATGTTATTTCAGCCTCTGGCAACTGATCTGCATTGCAAATCACAGCATGCTGCTGCTGCTGCTGCCAGCCCTTAGAGAGTCTCCTTTAGCCCAAATTAAGGGGTCTGAACTCTGAGGCTGATAGAGGCTTGTACCAAGCCTCCCTGACAATTTAGAGCAAGGGTTGTTGTAAATACTGCCTTGAGCTCTTCCAGATTCAGAAGGAGTTTTAACCTTGGTGTATGTAGGTACAGAAACTGCACCTGTATACATGGAATTCATACAAAACATTGCTCACTTCCATGGAGAAATGAGACATGGTCTCAGAGCAATAAGGACCCCAAAGCCATAAACAGGGATTGATTCAGATTTTTGCACCTGCAGCAGAGCCCATGGATGGTAAACCCTGAGTCTCCAAGATCAGTCCCATTCATGGTAAATTAAGATGTCACTAAAAGGGATGGAAATTTCTGAATCCTTTGTTGATTCTGAAGCCATAGAGGAAGGCTTTTAACTTATAGAACAGCAGAACACAAGTGGCTGCACATGGATCCTGCAAAAATTCCAAATCCTGAACTGTCTGAGACTTTGCTTCATCGTATTTACTCACTGCCTCTATACCCAGCTGTTAGGTTCTAACAGCTCTAGACTGTCACCAAAAGGTCAGTCACAAAAAAAATTGTATTAAAAATATTTGTTACAGTTTCTAAAATTCATGTAAGTTTAAGAAGTCTGAATAGGCTGGATAGCAGATTGATTTAGGGACAAACATACACACACTCATTGTGAACAATCAGGAGATCAGGACCAGGAAGCCAGACCATTTGTCAGTGTAGTATTTTCCTGACTGTGCTCTGCTTCTGTAGCCCCAGAAACTTCCTATATAAACCAAACAAGTAAATGAGCACTCGTTGGAAGGTGATAAACACAGCAGATATCTATACTAAAGTCGTGCTTCCCAGGCAAAACAGGCAACTTAACCTACAAATTCAAATGTTCTACTGGGAACTTTCAGCCCAACTATGGTCCTCCCCTAAGAATGTGCATAGATTTCCAAACAATTTCAAGTTTGTATGCTCCCAGAATGTATGTCCCCTGGGCTTCCCATCTGGCATCATTCCCAACCCTCCTTCTGCCTGTTTTCTTTTCCCCTCCTGTGGAATTTTATTTCAAAGAATTAATTACTGTCATCTTACATTATCCTTGACTCATTACTTCCAGATTGTTCTATTATTTTTTTTTTCCCAGCTACACACAGAGTGTTGTGGCCATTACTGAAACGGAGCCAGCAACAGCACGATAAGCAGACCCCCATCTGTACAATCAAGGACTTTAAATTTAGACAGAGGATCCTTAACAGTTTTTATCTGCTCTTCATTTTGTCTCCTGAAAGGATGTCCCTCTTTTCTGTATGTTCCCTCTTAAAACATTTCCCAGTTTTCCTCCGACTGACCTTATATTCTCCAAGCATCTGATTTCAGTATCTTCTTTGCTTCAGTCCTGCACTAACAGATTTCCTCATAAGATGCTCCCTGCTATTCGGACTGACTACTCTTTTCCCTACTCTTCCCACAGTCTGGTTCGTCTCTCTTCCCAAATGGTGGGTAACTATCATTACCCTCATCACACAGATGGGTTGGAGAAGGAAGAGACATGAAGCTGCGGAGAGGGGAGCAGATAGCACAGCTCCTGTCCACCAGCAGTGATACAGACCCAGCCCTGCCACCTCCCAGCACCAGTTCCTTCATTGCAGCTGTAAAGTGCCATACACAACCCATAGCCCTCTGATTGCAGGCTCCTGCCTCGCTTTCCCCAGCAGTGAGGCCTCTGTCCTGCCCTCTGTCCTGCCCTCTGTCCCGTGGCAGTGGTCACTGTCCCATGCCAGGATGTCACACAGCACTTGTGTGCAGCAGAGCATTTTGCATGACACCCAGCAGATACATTGCCAGCACTGGACTTCATGTCACAGGTTAGAAGAGAAGGTGAATGAGAAGTTTGCCTTATTTGTAGTTATACTTCTGCTCAACCATGAATGTAGGATATGTCCTTGACTCTATTTATCCCCACCTCATCTCCAGTCCTTCTGGAGCACTGCTGTGGTCTAGAATTGGACTGCATGGAGAGACTTTCCATCTTGCAGGCGTGCTGTAGTTTCTGCAAGAGCTGAATGAAAGGATTAAAGGGCTTATTTTATCCCAGCCCAGAGTTCATAGGATACCTCTACCTTTTTCTGCAAATAATGAGTGAGATTATTAAGACAGAGATACGATACAACTGTGTTGCAAAGAAAATGCATGATCAAAAAGGCACCCCATGTAGTGCTACACTGCAAAGCTCTCTGAGGAGGATAACAGGATCAGAGTCCTGCTGTGTGAAACCAATCTCCTCGCATGATCTGCCCATCAGAGCACAAAAGTCACCACTAGCCACTCACGGAAGGTGAAGTACCATTCAAAATTAAACTTGCCGTGGGACTTGGAGCAGCTGCACCTCATTGGCAATCGCCCCATGCACCTTGAGTTCTGTTCTGTCTCAAGCAAAACAGTGGTTAAACAAAACTCATGAAAGCAAACATTTTCCCTATTTTGCTCTGTGTGTGTGCTTGTGTTGATGAATCATTCATCAACTAGTCAAAGGAGTCAATATTCATAAGCAGGGACTGAAGATGCAAAAACCAAGGGAAGGAAATATTCCCAAGCTCCACTCATCTTGCAGGCTCATCCTACTTATAAATTGCTTCTTGCTCCAGGTTTTCCTAGTCTTTCAAATGTGGTCATCTTTCATACACACCTTTCCTGCAGGCTTTAATAAACAGTGAAATACAAATGTTAATATTTCAGCCATCATCACTCTAAAGCTCATTAAATTTCAAATACCAGGTTCATCTGAGATGAATGAGACAGTGTCTTGCAGGTACCAGGTTATTTGTGGGATCAGAATGGCATTACTGTGTTGGTTATATACTGTTCATATTTTGAAGGTTTTTTTTCCCAATGACACAGGCAAGAGACTAAAATTTTATGTGTTTATATATCATGTATCCTAATCGAAAATTAGATTCTTGGACAGAAGAAGAAAGCATCAGGGAAAAGTACTGACTTGCTCCAAACATGTACAATTCAAGTCATGTTTATAAATCTTTGCCAGTTAGTACAGATAAATAATTTTCAAGATGCAATTTGTTCACAAATGGCTCACTTTGGTTCCCAGTCACTCGTGATGTGTGAATAGGCATGTGGCATAATTTTTGTTCTTGGACTCAATGACTGAAACTTGTATGTGAGATATGCCTCCAAAAAGGAGGCCAGTGAATGACAAATAGCAAATAATTCGTTTCCCAAATGTATTCTTCAACCATTTAAAATTTGCAAACATTTTCATAAATTCCCAGCAGTCACTGGGATCTTTGTGACTAATGAGTTGCAGTCCCTCTGCAAATAGCCATGAATCTCCTTCAGGAGGAGAGAGTAATCCAGATTTCCTCATTATTCAACCAGCTGTAGCACACGATAACTCTGGAGCAACCCACTAAATTCCAGAGGCAGGTTGATCATCTCTGGCAATAATGTGTAAAACAGTCTGGGTTAAATTATCAAATGCTGGTTCAATCTGCAAAGGTTGAGCCCAGATCCCTGTGTTTGGAAAATTAACTAGCACAGGCAAAATCAAACAGTGCTAGAAAAAGACATGCACATTCCTCATACCCAAGAGAAATGGAGATAGCAAGACCCTTTGAGCTGAACCTGCACAAACCGGGTGCAGAAACCACCTGGAGCTGGGTTTGCAAGTCTTTTTTTGCATACATCTCAACCTAAAAGATGATGGAAGACCATCATTTTTCAAAGACATTCTTTATCCTATAGAAACACAGAATACATATTTTGCATTTTAGCCCTCCTACACAGGTGGGAAAAGTGCCTAATACACTCTCCACCTGAGCAACACTAAAAGAGAAAATACAGACCCTTACCAAATCATATTCCATACATCTATCCCACAAGAGGTAGAGGCAGCAGAGTGCTCCAAGTGTTTGGATAGCACTTCCAGAAACTCACCAGAGGCCGATAGAACAGCAGTGTTTATTTAATAACAGAAGCACTCAACCAACAGAGCTAGGCAGGGTAATTAGCACAGAAACAGCTGTAGTCACAAGGGGGAAGGTGGATTCATGGGAGAACGTGATGCTGAGGCTGCAGTATTCTCTGTGGGACCCCAGAAAGTGACAAGATAAGAATTAGAGCTTATGAATCTAAGAAGAAAAAAAAAAAAGTTTAAAAGTTTCTGGGTCTTTATTACTTAAAAAGTACATCAAAAGCCACTTTCCTAAATTAAGAGGAGCAGATGGACTAACAACACCATGACATCTTTTGGGCTCTGAAGACAGGAATGGGATGGGGGAAATGACCTGTTCCCCCAGGAACTCCAGCTCAGCTCTGCTGTAAAAAAGGCATAGGAAAGGGGATAGAGAAGCATTTACCTTAGGGAGATAAAAGAGAGGGCATGAGGTGTCTCTGCAGGTGAAGGTGGAAGCAGGGAAGCCCACAGGGTGACTCACACCGGCTGAATTAGTCTTCAGAGAATTCCCATGTCTTTCCCAAAACACTGCATAATTCTCCATTTGCTGAAGTCTCTCCACCAAGCTGGCCTTGTGGGAGCACAGAGATGATCTTGGAAATACTCCAGGCTTTTCTCTTTTCTCATCAGCACCAGAAAACACAGCCCTCCCTGCAGACCCTTCTGTCTGTGTAAGCGGAGAAGTAGGAGATACCCCAGTATACCCAGCCACATAGGCACCTTATTCAAGCCAAAATTTTCAAAGGGGCTTGTGACTTTTGTGTTTCATCTTATGAACACTTTTATTACAGTTATCTGAGGTCCCTCCAATGCCAAGGAAGTGTGATCTGCAAGTTCAACCGGTGCTTGCCCTCTTGCAGGTTTAACAATATTACCCAGAGGACTGACACAGCAGCAGCAGCGCTTTGTGGCCAGATACCTGGCTGCTCTGAGCTGGCAGGAAGCTGTTCAAACAAATGGAATTCTTTTGTCACCACTCAGTAAGGACTGTCTTAGTGTCCTTAGAGGTCATTAGCATGGCTGTGTGCCCTGCCTGTCCTCCTGCCACAGAGCTGACCTGCAGACAGAAGGTTTCATATTAAGCACCCAAATGTGATCAAGCCCAGGCGATCATGAAGTCGATTCAGCATGAAATGTGAGGATGGCCTTAAATTTTATGGGAATAGACCTACCCACTGGGACCATGGAGATTGCAGAGAACAGGGTCAGAAAGTGGTACTTATTTAACATCATCTTTGACATTTATTTAAGAGAAGACAAATTATTTTTCCAGGAAAACCAGAGGACACAGAGAAAGAACCCATACTACTGTACAAAGCACAGTAGGTAATACAACAGCTTCCTTCTCAGGTCTTTCTTTTAAGCTGTCAAGATAAGGATGCTACCATAAAATAGTATTTGTGACTTCAAAAAGTAACCTGCATTTCCAGTGGGGTCTGGTTCTCTTTCATTTTGCATTAAAGCAGCAAGAAAAATATTGTTGCAACTGAAGTCATCTTGCTTTGAGATTAATTTAGAAGTTATTATTTACCCCAATTCTGTGGCACTGCCTCAAGTTTCCTGTTGTGGTTCAGCCAGAGAAACAGGGACTGTGGAGACAACAGGAACTTTATGCTGGAAAACAAAGAAGTGTAAAAGCAGAAGACCCTGAGAACTCATCACGGCTCACGCTATGCTCTGCATCCAAGAGAAAAGGAAAAAAAAAAAACAAAAAACAAAGCATTTAAAAAGCCTGGGAACAGCAAAAGGAGCTGATCTGGTTGAAACAAGCCCATGTCGATGTGACAGACCACCGGGTTGTGGAACATGATGTAGGTAGTGGTGGACATCACAGCCATGCCAAAAGTCCCAAACTCTGAGCACCCTACCACACTCTCAGAAAAAATTAATTCCTTCCCAAAGGACAACACCACCCAAACCAACTGGAAGGAAAGATGCATGGATATAGGGTTGTGAAGGGGCTGAAAATACAGCAGAGGTGTCCAGCTGTGGTGATCACTTGCTGGACAGAACACCTACCCAGAATTTCCATAGAGGCTAACATCTGGCTTTGCACTGAGATCCTCCATTTAACAGTATCTGCCAGAAACAGATAACAATGCACTTTGACCCCTCTAGTGTGGGCATGGTGTGGACAAAAACACTAAAAAGACATTGACAATCACTCATAACCTGTGTGCAGAACAAGAAATAAATGGGCAAAGCAGCCAATTCTCTCTAAGAGGTGATTCATCTGTATCAGGAGAGGACCCATCAGGAAGCTGGGGAGGAGATATTTTGAGCTGCTATTGCTCATACTGCAGAGAAAGGTGCTAATTTTCCAAGATTTTTGTACTGCTGTCTTCTGTCCTGGAAGTTTTTCTGAGGTTGTCTTAAGCATTAGGTTTCTTAAAGATGAAGGGAATACTGGGGAAAGGAACGGTGACTAAAAAAATTTTGCTAAGGTCCATTGAGCAAAGCAGCACTAGGAAAAAGCAGCAACAAACCTCCTCTGGCTTCTAACTTCCCACTTAATAATTTCTACATATATATACACAGAGCAAGGAAAACTACAGTCCAAGGAAGATTAATCTGAATTATAATCATAGAATAGCTAAGGTTTTTTCATTTTATTTTTCCCTGAAGGGAACATGTGACATAATGATTCAAAAAAAAAAAAAAAAAAGCAACCCACAAAACCAACCAACAAGCTGAATCTGCTTTAGTCTGAAGAACAGAGAAGTGTCACTGCAAACTTGAGCAAGGAGGATATTATCTGGGGCACTGTAATAAAAACAGGGAGCTTAATTAAAGCATAGCTTGGACTGCTACAGGTATCCATGCCTGCAGCTCGCCACCCAGAACTGTCACACACGTCTGAACCTACCAGCTCCAAAAGGTTATTCAGCAATTGTTCCTCTCTTCTCCCTTCAGTTTTAATTTCCGTGCTCCTCAGTTTTACTTTGAGGGGCTTTCATTTCTCTCTATTGTTATGTGCTGTGTGCTGCTTCGGAGGTTGTGAAAGGGCAGCTGGATTTGCCATTGCCCTTGGCAGGCAGGAGAGAAGCGCTGTACTGCTGGTGCATCTGAATTAGTCTGCTTCCTGCAGTGAGATTTCTCCTGCTCCATGGCACATCCCAGCACACCCTGGCCCTTCTGTTTTCAGATAGTGCCCAGCAATGCACCCCACAGGTGCAATGCACCCCACAGGTGCAACGCCTCTGCTGCTCGTGGTCTCTGGGGTGAGCAGAGACGCATCTCCTCCTCTGAGCAAGTCATGGGGCAGCAACAGCACTAGGCTGGGCTCTTCTCCTGTTAGGTGCCCATATTGCCCACTTAAAGCCCTATGCATGAACTCTACAGCAATGTAAACCTACACTTTCCTATTTACCAGCTGAAGGATGCTCTGCCTGATGCTCCCTGTGCTTAGGTAGCCCATAGAACCTGGTAGTGAACATATACATCACTGATTGCTCTCATCCTGGGGGAGATCACAACTGGATTTTCTGACTGAAGGCTGACTTGTTAACTTTTAAATAAGAACCACCTGCACAGACCATATGAATTCTGTATACGTGGACTTCTCTTCCCAGTGATTGAAATGCAGGTGTTTATTCCACCTTGCAGGTGTCAGCAAAGTCTTACAACTTGCACTCAGACAACACAAGGCAGTGGCTTTCATTTTTTTCTTTCTTTGTTATTAATGAGATAGCTTTCTCTCTGAGTATTGTGAGTGACAGGAGGCATTTTTGCCAATCAAAATGTTAAAAGGACATTGTCAATGTCACCCTTCATCCTCAGCTCTCCATCAGTTTAAACACAGAAACAATGTGGAAATTACAGTCCCATTATTTGCAAGGTGAGAACACAAGGTCTGCCCCTGCACAAAGAAACATGAAAAAAACTCCAGCTGCTGATTTTGTCTGGAAACTTCAGAGAATACAAACTATTTAAAGACTTCTCATGACAGCTTATCTTTGTAAAATTACCGTCTTGAGCATCCTCAGCCAACAGAAGGCTGCATTTGCTCCCAGTTAAATCAGTGTTCAACTTCTCATCAACTTCTTCAGTGGAAGTGTTTGCTAATAGTATATAACAACTTCTGGAGCAGTAAATATTTATTTGTAGGGAGTGTAGATGGGGAATCCTCATCCCTGAACACGTAGTTCAACAGTCTTTGAGGTTTCTTATATTTTCTACATTAACAGTTAAATGGGTCATTTCTAATGTAGCCGCTCGTGCTGTGCAGTAAGGCCAAATCCATTTTCACAGCTTCACAGACTTGGATACATGGAGAGGAAAATACTCATGAAAAGAGAGTCAAAATCCATATTCAGTGTAATGCTCTGGAAACATGTCTCTTATGTGGCAGGCTCTGACTTTGGGGGAACCAATACACTCAAAGGCTTGGATTTTGTCCCAGACCCAGGGATTTATGTTAGGGCCATGACATTACAGGCCATATCATGCCCTCAAGGGGAAAAAAGAAAAGAAAAGAACAGAGAGCAGCAAATGAAATGGGGACAAAGGACATGTGTGTCCATTCTCCTAAAACAACAGCATCTGTAGAGGTTGACCCTGGCTGGATGGCAGGCAGCCAGCGAAGCCACTCTCTCACTCCCCTCCCCAGCTGAACAGAAGACAGAAAATATAACAAAGGGTTCATGGGTTCAGACAAGGCCAGGAAAGATCACACCCCAAATACCATCACGGGCAAAACAGACTCAAATTAGAGATATTAATTGAATTTATTACTAATAAAATCAGAGCAGAATAACGAGAAGTAAAAACAGACCTTAAGTACACCTTCCCATCACCCCTCCCTCCTTCTCAGCTCTACCGTCCCCACCCCACCCAGCAGCACAGGGAGACGGGAATGGGAGTTATGCTCAGTTCATCACCTGTTGTTTCTGCCTCTGCTCAGGGAGAGGAGTCATTCTCCTGCTCCACCATGGGGTCCTTTCCACAGGATTCAGTTCTCCACAAACTTCTCCAGTGTGAGTCAATCCCACCGNCCGCTGAGGCATCCACCACCTCTGGCTTGGGTCTCTTCCACAGGCTGCAGGTGGATCTCTGCATCCCCATGGACCTCCATGGGCTGCAGGGGCACAGCTGCCTCACCATGGGCTGCACCATGGGATGCAGGGGAATCTCTGCTCCAGAGCTTGGAACACCTCCTCCCCCTCCTTCTGCACTGACCTTGGTGTCTGCAGAGCTGTTCCTCTCGCATTCTCGCTCCTCTCTGCTCTGGCTGCAGTTACACCTGAGCAATAACTTTTTTGTCCTTCTTAAATACATTATCATAGAGGTGTTCCCATAATTTCTGATAGGCCCAGCCTTGGTCAGTGGCACATCCATCTTGGAGCCAGCTGGCATTGGCTCTGCTGGGCATGAAGGAAGCTTCTGGCAGCTTCTCACAGAAGTCCCCCCACTACCAAAACCTGGCCATGCAAGCCCAATACAGCATCTCACCACATGAAGGCTTCTACAATTATGTTCAGAAGGAGCATCCCCCTCTTGATAGCAATTGCCATTGTCACTACAAGATTGTGGCAATAGGACTACTGAGCCTTTGATTATTCTCAAGCAATGTGCCAGATTAGACATAGCTCCCCAGAAGGAAAGCTTGGGAGTCCCTGATTTAAGCACAGCTGAGGAGAACATTTTCTGCGCAGTTTTTGCACAGTAAAGTAGGAAATGTACAGCTCAACCATTATGTGTTCTGGCTCAGTCATACAGACACTCCTCTTTTTCAGGTTATGCTGAACAGTTGCTTCTGTATTGGCATGCAGGAGAAAAAATTGTCCTTTTAATGTGTACTGGCTTTGCCTAGTTTGTGATGCTGCTGTGTTTTCTGTGTTCAATTTATATCCCAGAGTGGGTTTTGGAGCCAGTCCTGTTATTCCCACTAGCTTCCAACCCAGCTGTCAGCAGGATCTACTGCTTTTTGGGGCATACACAGAATTTCTCAACTGAGTTACCATGTGCTATAGCCATGAGTACCCAAGATCATTGAAGGGACTTCTGAGGTAGCAGCTTTAGGATATGAAACATTATTTAAAGTAATTATATTTTTCTAAGCATCTGCGCTGTTCAGATCCTGTGAGTCTCAGAGAAGTGTAATCATAACCTTCTTCACAGCTAAGTCAAGCCTTGTATGACTCTTGAAAGCAAATTATGATTCCTCACACAAATGCAGTCTTTTCTGTCCTGCTGCTGTACAGCCAAGCCTGCAGAGCTAATGCCCTCCAGGGCCACAGGCAGGATCCTGTCAGAATCACCCTTGTTCCTGTGAGGTTTAGTTTATTGGTTTTTTTCATGAAGAAGACGCATGGCCCTTTTTTTTGTTTTTACGTTTTTATTCTATTTTTTTAGAGTTGCCTCTTTAAAAAGGTGATTCCAGATGTCACCATCCTGCAGGTGTGAGTTGGTAAACAGTTCATCTCTGCTTTAGCTCTGGAAAGCTCTTAAGACCAGTCTTCCTTTTTCTCCCTGACCCTCATCTTCCCCTAAAGGGATTTCAGGCCACTTTCTGTTCTCTCATCAGCCAAAGGTGTTGTACAATGTGGTGCTGTTTACTGTCAGGCAGTATCTTCCCTCTGTTTGATGAGGCCCATGTTTCTTGCCTGTCCAAGCTTTTATGGTTTTTTGTCTTTGACGAATGGCCAGCACAAAGCATGGGCATCATTGTAAGTGAAAGGTGGAAAGAATTTGAACAAGTTGTTTGGGTTGCAGCAAAGGATACAGATGTTGAAAACAGGCATCTGACCAAACATCTAGGGAATTTTCACTGCTTTGCACTCTGCTTTCTGTCAGAGCCCAGCTGCACTTCCTTGAAAAAAAAAAAAGGTAAACTAGAAAAACATAGCACCCTGACCTTCCACAATGACAAACAGAACAAATGGCATCAGCAGTTAGGTTAAATTGATCTCTAGGTCAAGGAGTTTCATATCCTGTGTAAATGGTATCTCCTCCAGCAGCAGGACAATGCTCCTCTGAAGAGTACTGTGGTGTTAGTATTACTGATATCAACATTGCAGTTGATGGTCAATCTCAGAGAATTTTCACTGCACACAGTTCCTCTGCAAGAAACCCTTCACCAAGGAAAAAGCGTGTTAGAAGAACTGTACAACCAAAGCAAACACTTATTTCAGCTTATTTCATGACATCTTTGTGGTTTTAGGCAGAAGCTGCTAGCTTTTACAGGATCCTGATTGGTATGGCACAATTGTCCTTTCACTCACAGTGTAAATGGACTGTAGAAGAATTTGGACTGAGTGAACCCAGCCTGACCACCGTGTGTCCTTTCCAACCCAAACTTTTCTACGATTCTGTGATTCCTACTCTGCACTAGTCAGAGAGCATTTCAAAGAGTGTCTTGGTTTAAAAGACA
>VWZT01011330.1:988-11190 GCA_013397055.1 Pachycephala philippinensis | reverse complement strand
AAGGGAAAGGGAAAGGGAAGAGGTGGAGAGGAACAGGGCAGATACAGAACCATGGAATGGGCTGGGAGGGATTTTATGATCCCATTCCACCCCTGCCGTGGCAGGGACACCTTCCCCTGTCCCAGGCTGCTCCAAGCCCCAGTGTCCAGCCTGGCCTTGGGCACTGCCAGGGATCCAGGGGCAGCCACAGCTGCTCTGGGCACCCTGTGCCAGGGCCTCCCCACCCTCCCAGGGAAGGATTTATTCCCAATATCCCATCCAGCCCTGCCCTCTGGCACTGGGAAGCCATTCCCCCTTGGCCTCTCACTCTTTGTCCATATAAAAATTCCCTCTTCCTCCTTTTTAAAACCTTCTTTGCGTACTGGAAGGGACTCTAAGGTCACCCCAAAGCTTCTCTCCAGGCTGAACAATCCCAGCTCTCGCAGCCTTTCCTCCCAGCAGAGCTGCTCCATCCCTCTGCTCATCCTGGTGCCTCCTCTGGGCTCTCTCCAGCAGCTCCACATCCTGATTTTGGGGTCCCAGGGCTGGGGCAGCTCTGCAGTTGGGGTCTCACCAGAGCAGAGGGGCAGAGTCCCCTCGCTGGCCCTGCTGCAGCCCAGGGTTGGTTTCTGGGCCACTTCTCCTCCAGATCTGCAGTTTATTTTCCCTTTTATTTTATTTTATTTTACTGCCTGGCACCAGCTGCAGTTCCCTTTTTTCCTGAGTGCACCTGGATTGGGAGTTCCTAATGAACAGGATTTTTGTTGCTCTTGGCCCAGAACCGTGAGCAGCTCGCTCCAACATTTCTCCTTTTTATGGATGTCCATGTGAGTTTAATAAAGTTTGTTGTCTGCTCGAGCTCTGCTGCTGTCTCCTCACTTGTAGGGAAGTGGGAAGCTGTGCCAGGAGTTTTCCTATTGAGGTCCAACAAAACACTGACCCATGGAGCCAAAGGAATAACGGGGCCCCCCGTGGCCCTAAACAGCGCTGGGAGCTTCATTAAAATTGATCTGGAATTCAGCAATTAATCAACACTCACCCGAGACAATGCAGTCAGTTAATCAGGCACAAAATGCCCCGTCCAGACCAGCAGGGCCAAGGTTTGGATAAAAACCAAGCCCAAGAGAAACTCCCAGTTCTTGGTGGATAGGGAAGGACCGGGATGTTTCAGCACATGGAATTAGCAATCAGTTACTCCTTAGAATGGGCCCCACCAGGGAAACCTGGAGCACTTCCAAGGGCTCTGATTCCCTTTGGATCTCTGGGCCCTTATTTCGTTTTAAAAGCTCTTCTGGGCTCTGCAAAAGGCAAAGAGCTCGTTCAGGCCCAGGGACTGTGGGGATCAGTCAGTGGGATATCATGGAGTTCCTGAGTGGGAAGGGACCCCCAAGGATCACTGATCCAGCTCCTGTCCCTGCCCAGACCCCCCAACAATCCCAGCCTGGGCATCCCTGGCAGCGGTGCCCAAACGCTCCTGGAGCTCTGGCAGCCTCGGGGCCGTGCCCATTCCCTGGGGAGCCTGGGCAGTGCCCAGCACCCTCTGGGGAAGAACCTTTCCCTGCTCTCAGCCTGAGCCTGCCCTGGCCCAGCTCCAGCCAGGATCCTGTCCCTGTCCCAGAGCAGAGATGGGAGCTGTCCCCCGGGAGCTCTGCCCTCAGTGCCCTCTGCTCCCACTCCTGGAGGATTTGTCCTTTCCCTGTAGGAAAAACCACCCTTCCTGACAAATCCCAAACTTCCTGGGTGCAGCTCCAGGTGCCACATCAGAGAGAGGATGGCAACGTCCTCCTTGGACTGTCCCAAACTCCCACGGCAGGGCTGGATGGGATTTTGGGCAGGAATTGTTCCCTGGGAGGGTGGGGAGGCCCTGGCACAGGGTGCCCAGAGCAGCTGTGGCTGCCCCTGGATCCCTGGCAGTGCCCAAGGCCAGGCTGGACACTGGGGCTTGGAGCAGCCTGGGACAGGGGAAGGTGTCCCTGCCATGGCAGGGGGGGAATGGATGATCCTTAAAATCCCTCCCAACCCAAACTATTCCAGGATTCTGGGATTCTTTTCTTCCCATTTGAATCCTCTGGCATTTTTCCCAGTATTTCATTTCCCTGCTCCTGCCTGGGGGATCCAGGACCTGTCAAGGTCAGCCCAGGACTGGATTTTCCAGCCCTAATGGGGTATCCCTATTTCTAATGTCACATTCCCAGCACAGCCACACATTCCATAGCCCGCTCCTGTGGTACCAGGATTCCTTTAGGTTTGGAGATGCCAGGTGAAGCTTCACAGAATCCCCACAGGCAGGAATTAAACACGTGGGGGCTGTAAAATAGGCACGGATCGGGTGTCTCATCCCGAAAAAAGAAATTAATAATTGGAAAAAGGAAGAAGAAGAAGAAGAAGAAGAAGAAGAAGAAGAAGAAGAAGAAGAAGAAGAAGAAGAAGAAGAAGAAGAAGAAGTAATTGGAAATATAATAATTGGAAAAACAATTGGAAAAAAATCGAAAATTCCAAATAATTGGAAAAAATAATTGGAAAAAATGGAAAAAATAATTGGAACTTTGCTGGGCCCCCTGGAATGTGAACCCCCATTCCCATACTCAGTGACAGAATTCTGTGGGAAAAGCCCCTCTCTGTCCTGTGTGCTGCCCAAATTTAGGGTTTTCCATGAAATCTCATCTCTGTTTAGAAATTTCCTTGCGAAATCCGCGTGGTCCTGGAGAGTTAAATCAGGAGCACCCAGGGGATGTTTCAGGAAGGATGAGCTTCAACTCCAGGGGAACATTGGGATGGTTGAGTGGAATTCTTGGTGAAATGGACCAAGGAATTAAAGCAAACAAGTGCCACAACTGGGAATCAGGATTTTGGGAATGCCCCTGAGGAAAACCTCTTGTCCTTAGGGGAATTCACAAGCTGGGAATTCTTTCCTCCTTCCCGAGGCTGAGCTTTGGATCTGGAGCCCCCCTGAGCTGCCCAGGTGAGCCCAAGGTGCCCCTTCAGCCCCAGGGTTGGCACCGTGGCCCAGAAATCCAGGGAAAACTGCAGCACGGGAGCTCAGCCAGCTGACTCAGGGGCTTTTTTACGCCCCTGCCTTTCAGTTGGACACCAAAAAAAAAAAAGCAAAAATAAAAACCTTGGCCCCTCCTTTGTGAGGAGAACAGCCCGGGAATATTTATTATTAAAAGGAGTGATGGAGCAGTTTCCATTCTTCCATTGTTCCTGCTCTTTTCTTCTTTTCTCCTTGTAAAAACACCCGAATAAAAGCAATTTATTAAGAACTGGCATCGCCTCCAAATAGTTCCCCTTAACGAGAACGCTCTTAGTGACACTGTAAAATTTATTTACAGTTTCTCTTTTTCCCTCTGCTCATTGTTTGGATGGACCATCGGACACCAATAAAAGAAAAAAAATCAAGGAATTATTTATGCTAAACAGATGGAGCAGATGGAGCATTGGTGATAAGCAGCAGCTGGGCCTGATAAGCTGCCTTTGACTCGGGGTTTTCTTGGTACCCAGTTTTTTTGGAGCAGTTTTTTTCTGTCATTCGGCTCGCTTGGAATGGCAGGGATGTTAAATGGGGAAATCTAAGTCTGTGCTGCTGAAAGAGTGAAGAATAAAGGATGAGCATCACCCTCAAAGTGCTCTCTGAGCATCCCTGCGCCTCCTGATGCCTTTCCCACTTGGGAAGAAAAGCGAGGCTGAAAAATAGAACCATAGAATCAAGGGGAGTTTAAAGCACAACAGAGTGAGCAGAGAGTGGAAATCCTGCCTGGATTCACCTCCAGAGCTGTCCCTCCAGGGCTGCCAGATCATGGAACCATGGAATATCCTGAGGGGAAGGACCCCAAGGATCATTGATCCACCCCTGTCCCTGCCCAGACCCCCCAACAATCCCAGCCTGGGCATCCCTGGCAGCGGTGCCCAAACGCTCCTGGAGCTCTGGCAGCCTCGGGGCCGTGCCCATTCCCTGGGGAGCCTGGGCAGTGCCCAGCACCCTCTGGGGGAAGAACCTTTCCCTAAAATCCATCCTCAATCCCTCCTGGCCCAGCTCCAGCCATTCCCTGGGCGCTGTCCCTGTGAAGGACACAGAATTCCCACTCCCAGGTGCTCCGTGCTGGATCCATGATCCCATCTCCCAGGAAGGAGCCAGGCCTGGCCCGTGGGTGGTCTGAATCATGCACCCCTGTCCCAGCCAGGGACATCAAAGCAGGAGAGCAGGATACAGCTGGATGCTCCTCTCCCCCTGCCCGGGGCTCTCCAGCACAATCCCTGCCATTGATGGTGTTTGGGTCTGATCCTAGAAAGGATCCATTGAACTCCGGGGGGAAGGAGGAGTAAATGGGAAGAGAGAAAACAAAACTGCCAGGATAAATTCGGTCACACGTTGTCCCAAGCAGAAAGCTGGGCCAGGTGCAGAGCCGTGATTAGGATCAAGGGTTGGGAATGGCTCCAAGGGCCTCAGCTGAGCTGACTGCAGATGCTCGGAGGGCTGCGGACAATGAGGCAGCTCATTAATCCTGGGACCTTCACCTTCCTGGCAGCACATGAGTCACGGGCTGCAGAAGGGCAGAGCCTGGGATTTCCGGAATGGAACAGAAAATCGGGATTGTTCTGGGCTGATCCTCCAGCGTGGGCAGCAGGAAAGGGATTGGGATTGTGCCCGTGTGCTCAGGTGAGAGCCCACCTGCAGAGCTGCCCCAGCCCTGGGGGATCTCCTGTTCACATGGATTTTTATTTATCAGGAAAATAATATTTGAAATTCCATTTCAAGTTCCTTTTTTTCATGGCCACGGCAAAAAACCTGGAGCAAGAACCGACAATTCCCAACTTTTATTTTAAATAGATTTGATTTTTAGAGTGAGAAAACCCTTTGGAAAAATACCATGTGAAGACATTCACTCCAGGTGATTTCTTTTTAATAGGGAAGGATTTTAGGGATAAATAGAGATACCAGCAGCACTTCCCAACCCTCTGGAGATTCCTTTATTCTGCCTGGATGTGCCTTGGAAGAGGGGCCTCTCCAACCATTTTCCAAGTGGTTTTTGCTGCCTTTGGATGATGTAAAGAAGCAAAGATCCTCCTTTGTGTTATCCTGAACTCCTCCGTTTGGGTTGGAGCACCTTTCATTGGAAAATTTTTTTGTGGAGAAGGACAAAGAGTTTGTGGGGATCAGCAAATCAAGGATCCGTTCTCCATGGATTCCGTGATGGATTCCGTGGCCATTCTGCATTTCCCCAGCGCTCCCTAGCTGCGGGGTGATTTTCTAAATTGAAGGCCAGGAAAAGCCAGAGCCTGAGGCAGTTTCAGTTCCCAAGGAGCTGCCAATTCCTTTCGCAATTCCTCTGGGATTTCAAAATTCCACAAACTTTCAGCTGGGGCTGGAATTCTGCAGCTCTGCCAGCCCAGGAGAGGTTTGGAGATGGAGCCAACCCAAATTCCCCGGGTTTGAGGGAGAGCAGCATTCCCTGAACAGCAGAACCAGCAATTCCCCCTTTACCTGAAAAGCTCCTTGGAAAGCAATAAATAAACAAAAAAACAGGGAAAAACCCACCTGCTGTTCTCCTTTTTTTTGGGAAGCACAAGCCCTTGGATCTGCCCTCTTGGATGGCAGCAGTGTTTCATGGAGGGCAGGGGCATCATTTTGCTGCTTTTAGCCAAGTGAAAATTGGCCTTGGAATCTTTGCATTTTCATCCCAAATCCTGCACTTGGATGTGCTGAGCCACCATTTTATTAATAAATAAATATTTCTTATTTATTTATTTAAAATAACAATATACGAATAAATAGAAATTGTATTATAAATATATTTATAAAATAGATACACTCTTCGTCCTCTTTTCTTCCTTGGCTCCTGAATATTGGGCAGAGTCAGTGGAGCAACCATTGGAAAAAGGACTGGAATAAAATGACTGGAATATTGTCAGGATATGGCCATGGATGCAGAGCTCAGCTTGCAGAAGCTCACCCACAGGTGCTGAAGGTCATCATCATCTTTTGATCATCATCTTTTAAATACATTGAGCTCATCATATAAAAAGAGCTGGGAAAATGCAGGGAATTCTCATTATTTGCCCAGATCCTGCCATCGATGCTGTTTTCCATGAGGGAAGAAAATTTACTTGGCTTCAAGTGGGTTTTCCTGGAGAAAACCAGACTGAGGGACTTCAGGGTCTGCCCAGACTTGTTTTATCTTTAGGACAGACAGCTGGTATTAATGAATTTCACCACTAATTAGCTTCGTTTCAGACTCATCNGTTTGAGGGAGAGCAGCATTCCCTGAACAGCAGAACCAGCAATTCCCCCTTTACCTGAAAAGCTCCTTGGAAAGCAATAAATAAACAAAAAAACAGGGAAAAACCCACCTGCTGTTCTCCTTTTTTTTGGGAAGCACAAGCCCTTGGATCTGCCCTCTTGGATGGCAGCAGTGTTTCATGGAGGGCAGGGGCATCATTTTGCTGCTTTTAGCCAAGTGAAAATTGGCCTTGGAATCTTTGCATTTTCATCCCAAATCCTGCACTTGGATGTGCTGAGCCACCATTTTATTAATAAATAAATATTTCTTATTTATTTATTTAAAATAATAATATGTGAATAAATAGAAATTGTATTATAAATATATTTATAAAATAGATACACTCTTCGTCCTCTTTTCTTCCTTGGCTCCTGAATATTGGGCAGAGTCAGTGGAGCAACCATTGGAAAAAGGACTGGAATAAAATGACTGGAATATTGTCAGGATATGGCCATGGATGCAGAGCTCAGCTTGCAGAAGCTCACCCACAGGTGCTGAAGGTCATCATCATCTTTTGATCATCATCTTTTAAATACATTGAGCTCATCATATAAAAAGAGCTGGGAAAATGCAGGGAATTCTCATTATTTGCCCAGATCCTGCCATCGATGCTGTTTTCCATGAGGGAAGAAAATTTACTTGGCTTCAAGTGGGTTTTCCTGGAGAAAACCAGACTGAGGGACTTCAGGGTCTGCCCAGACTTGTTTTATCTTTAGGACAGACAGCTGGTATTAATGAATTTCACCACTAATTAGCTTCGTTTCAGACTCATCCATGGAATCATGGAATCCCAGACTGGTTTGGGTTGGAAGCTCATCCCATTCCACGGCAGGGACACCTTCCATTATCCCAGGCTGCTCCAATCCCTTGGGCACTGCCAGGGATCCAGGGGCAGCCACAGCTGCTCTGGGAATTCCATCCCAGCCCCTCCCCACCCTCCCAGGGAACAATTCCTCCCCAATATCCCACCCAACCCCATTTCCTCCCAGTTAAAACCATTCCCCCTTGTCCTGTAAATGGCTCTCTAGACTCGACCCGCAGCTGATGGTGTTTCTCCTCCTAAAAGTTTTCCTGGGCTCTGGCTGATCTCAGGGATCAGGAGCTCTTCCCAGCTGGATCTTCACTGACTTTCTTCCAGTCCGGATCTAATCCCTGCCACAGGAATCAAACTGATATTTGATTTCAGAATCCCTGACTCTGAAATCTTGATTTTTTAAGAGCTGTCCCTTCATCACTTGCAGGCCTGGGTCACTCAGGTGCTTTTCCCTGTCCCATCCTGGCTGATGGGGAAATATTATGGAATTTTCTTGTCTTACAGCATGTTCCATTTCCATTGGATTAATCTGGACTGTTCAGTTGGAACCAAAGCTTTTTGCTTCGCTTTTTGGGTGCCCAGCTCCTGGAATTCCAGTAATACAAAAGCCACTTCAGTAGACTGAAAATGTTGAATAAACACTGGGATAATTCCAGTAATGTTGGAACAGCTGGTATTGGAAAAGCACAGCCCTTGGAACTGGCAGCAATTCCTGCTTCCAGAGGTAGATGGACGGTTTCCATGCCTCTGTTTTCCAGACCCTGCACAGAAGGAACAGAAATTCCACGCTGAGGGGGGGTGACTCATGGTTTAAAAGGCTCCATCCCAAGTCCCTTTGTCCTTCTGGCTGAGCAATTACTCAGAGTGACTCACAAATCTGTCACCTCCAACACTCCAGTGCATCCAACCTTGGAAAAGGAGGGATTAGGAGCATCACCCAGCTCATCTCTGCACGAAATTCCCAGGTCCCAATAATTTTGAAGAGTCCAACGCTGTCACAGCTCCTAGGAGCAGAACTGCAGCCAGTTTTCCTTTATTTTTCCCCGTTTATCCCTTTTTTTATGCCTTTGATGAACTTGAAAAGCAGGAGAGGCCCAAATTTGGGCCCAGCCGGTGGCAGCCGAGCATTTTAACACCCCTGGAATTCTCAGGGTGGATCTCATTAACAAAGGCCTAAAAAAAGCACAGGAATTCCAGCAGAGGAACAAAGAGCTCCGTTTATTCCTGTTCCAAAAGAGAAGAGCAGCCCTTTCTTTCCTGGGAGAGCTTTTCCAGCAGGATGATTCCCTCGGGATGAACTCCAGCAGAGGTATCCCAGTGCTTGTCACCCTCTGTGCTATGGCAGAGTGGGAGAGAGGGACAAATTCCTGCTGCTTCAGGGGGAGTTTGCCACTGCTCAGTTATTTCCAGAACATCCAGCTGGATCCCAATCCCACCTACAACCTTGGGAATGCAGGATACCAACCAGGAACTCTTTGGAGGTGAAGTCTTTGGAGCTTCAGACTTTTTTGGGATGTGGGAGAGGGAGTTCCACTTTAGCCAAGACAACCTGACCTTCTTTTCTTTCAACCTTTCCTCTCCTGGAGTCCCTTGGGACAGTTTGGGAAATCGGGATGGATGTCCTGGAGGCTGGACATGATTTCCATGGGATCACCACAGCCCAGAGCTCTCCAGGATCTTGGGAAGATCTGTTGCTCTCCTAAGGTTGTGAACAATCCTCGTTGCTGAAAGGTTCATGAACTGCCCAGAATTTTCTGGCCCAGAACGGGTTATTCCAGGAATTCCTACCAGCTCCTCCAATCCTGGAATACCAGCAGGAGAAGGCCCCAGAACCACTGGATAATCTCAGACATCCCTAAGGCTGGGTTGGCCAATATGGATCTATATCCTCATTAATAAACAGCACGAATTGTCCTGGTTTTCCTTGGATCCCCTGGATTCCAAAGGTGCCTTCCCTCTCTCTGGGCCCACAGATCTTGTCGTCACCAAGAGAAACATCTGGAAAAGCAGCAGATGGATCAACCCAAATATTCCCTCCCACACCAAACAACTTCCCTCAGAGGTGACTTCCTGCTCCAGGTTTTCCTTCCCATCCCTGTCATCCTGCTCTCATCACCCCATTCCTGCTGTTCGCTTGGTCCTTGGCAGACAACACCTCAAAAATCCCTGGCAGATCCCTGATATCCATGAGGACAGAGCCAAACTTCCCCCAAACACCCGTGGAGCTGCTGGGATGCTCCAGCTTCTCCCACCAAGCGACAAAATCAAACCAGAAGGACTCGGCTGCCACGGAAAGGAAAAGCAAATCCATCAGGAAAGGCTGGAATGGCTTCAAAGTCACACTGGGATTTGAGGGGAGCCCGGGATGGGTGGGGCTGAGCAGGATCCAGCTGTGCCAGGAGATCCAGCACATTCCTGCCAGGAGCAGGGAGGGCAAACACCTCAGCAGGGGAGAGAGGAAGGGCAGCCAGGGCTCCAGGGGGATGGAAACCTCGGGAAGCTGCCTGGGATGAGGGACAAATACGGGAGGCCAGCACAGATGAGGGAAAAGGGGTGGGAGCAGGGAATGCTCAGCCCAGCAGCTGGACAAGGAATGAATCCTGGCCGTGTGAGCACCACGTGGGACAGGGAGTGGGAATCTGGGAAAAGCACGGCCTGGAAATACTGAGGGGACTTGCAGTGTGTGAAGGGGGATGGAGAGGGATTTGTCAGGAGTGTGGAGGGACAGGAGCCAGGGAATGGCTTCCCAGTGCCAGAGGGCAGGGCTGGATGGGATATTGGGAAGGAATTGTTCCCTGGGAGGGTGGGGAGGCCCTGGCACAGGGTGCCCAGAGCAGCTGTGGCTGCCCCTGGATCCCTGGCAGTGCCCAAGGCCAGGCTGGACACTGGGGCTTGGAGCAGCCTGGGACAGGGGAAGGTGTCCCCCAGGGCAGGGGTGGGAATGGGATGGGCTTTGAGGAAGGAGCAGTCAATAGCTAACTCATGGAAGCACAATTAGCTATTAGGAGACAGCAAATGGTAATTCCAACAGCAAACGTTAATTCCAAAACCTAAAAAGCCAGATTCGGCCTAATCTTGTCAAGACAGAGGGGACAAGGATCATCTCAGAAACGGCTGAATCATTCCTCAAA
>VWZT01011325.1:0-33320 GCA_013397055.1 Pachycephala philippinensis | reverse complement strand
GTACTGGCTGCAAGGGTCCTTTATCGCTGCATTCTGGGGTAATTTTTTTTAATTTTTGAAATATCATTTTGCTGTCATTTTGAACCACCCAATAAACACATTTTACTTTTAATCTAATTAAGAGTTGTCCAATATTTTTCACAGACTGATAGGCCTGTAGCTTCCAGGGTTATCCTTCTTGCCCTCTTTGAGAACTGGGACCTCTCCAAATTCCGAAGACTGTTCAAAAGTCATCAAGAGATGCCTCGTGATGGCATCAGCCAGCTCTTTATGTATTCTGAGATTAATCCCATCACACTCCATAGATTTATAGGGATCCAGCTGGAGCAGCAGATCCCTCACACCTTCAAGGTTAACTCAGTTTATCATTCTCACAGTCACAGTCCTCTAGCTCAGGATGCTGGGACCTCCTTAGTCTATCATCAGTGTTGAAGACAGAGGCAAAGAAAGCATCAAACATCTCTACCTTGTCCATGGCCCTGTTTGTGAGGTGACCATCCTCATCCTGTGATAGGCTGATGTCATTTCAGCACTGCCTTTTGCCATTAATGTATTTTAAAAACCCTCTTTTTTGTTGTCCCCCACATTTCTGGTGGCTTCAGTTGCAATGGAGCTTTTGCCACATGAATTCTTCCCCTGGAGTGGTGAGCAGCATCTCTGTATTCCTTCCACATCATCTGACCTTGCTTCCACTGGGCATACACCTTCCCTTTTCACCTTATCTCCAAAAGAAGATTCCTGTTCAGCCAAGGTAGCCTTCCACCTCATCTGCCTGACTTCCGATTTTTAGGAATTGCCTGCTCCTGTGCCCTCAGGAGCTGGTGCTTAAAAAGTGACCAGCACTGATGGACCCCAGGACCTTCAAAAGCATTTTTCCAGGGGACTTTATTTACTGCTTCCCTGAGCAGCCTGAAGTCTGCTCTTCCCATGTCCAGGGTTGAAGTTTTGCTGGCACTTTTCCTCCTGTCACCAGAGATTTTAAACTCGATGGCTTCATGGTCACTGTGGCCAAGACAGCCACCAATCTCCACTCAAGAGGATCACAAGATCCTCTCTGTTGACAAGCAACAAATCAAAGAGGGCATCTTTCCAATTCAGCTCTCTTAGTACCTGTACCATGAAGTTGTCATCCAGGTGTTTCAGGAATACAGAGGGAGTATATGAAAATTGTGTTAAGAAACAGAAAACATTTTAAGGCCTGCTGTGGATCTGATGACCATCTCCCCATCTGAATATGTCCTCTGTGTGTCCAGGTCATTGTATTGGAATAATGCACTTGAAATTAACCTCTTATGAAATGAGGAGAGGAGACTAAAACATCCTGGGGTTCTGCCTGTGCCAAATCAAAGCTTCTGTCTGGAAGGTAAAGTGTAAGCAATGTGTGGTTATTGCTTTTTCAGATATGCAGTGACTAACAAATAAGAGAAATATGTACATCAGTTTTAATACAACCTTTTCCTAAATGCCATTATTTGCTGAAAAGTACAGTGCTACCATGCACGAGGGAAGACTGATGTAAGTTAGGTGTAAATTTAATGTGAGCAGGAGTATGTTTCATGGTTTCTCAGTGTCACAGCACACTACTGATTAAACACTCCGTTGCAGACCAAAAGAGACAGAGTAATCAATTTTTACTTGAAATGAGTTGTGTAAAACAACATATTAACTTGGCTGTCTGGTCCTGGCCACCCCCCATCCATTCCTCCTCTCTCCACCACTCCTCCTTTCCCCTGATTTAAAAAGAAATGTTTCTTGCTCACTCTACTAGTCTTCACTAGTGGTCCTGAGCAGTACTGGATATGCTGTTCCAATGTGTTGCCCATGGCGCCAGACAACCATCTGTAGCTCATACTCATTTATCTTCACTGTTTCGCGTGTGACTCTTTCTTCAGACAGCAGGAAAATGACTGTGTAAAGGGCAAATTCGAACTCCGGGCTGACGCCAATAAAGGTGCTTCCAATTGGCTTGACCGAGCCCTTCCAGCTGAACTGGATGCTCAAAACTTGGTCATCTTTGTCAGGCTGAAAGCGTAAATGAAACAACAGAATAATCTCCAAGACAGCTGTGACTGGACAGATAGAAATTCTGAGATTTTTGAGAGCTTTGTAGGATTCAGTCATCCTTTGTGTGCCTGGGTGCTATAGCTGGAGCACAGTCTTTTCCCTAACCTCTGGAGCACACATTACCATTTATCCCAACTAAGCCTCAGCAGTGTTGCAATTCTGTAAACACCAGCACTACGTTTTAAAACGGTTTTTGCAAAAAAAAGAAGCTGGAAGGCATGGTAGTGTTCATTCTGCTTATATACAGTTATATATACTGTATATACTTATTACCATTCAAAACAGTGAGCCTATGATTGCATCATTACACCTGTTTCATTACAACTTTTATCTCTGGATCCATTTGTCTTACTTGCAAAGGCCCCCAAAGGCTTGCTCTTACCCTGGTTTTGTTCTTCCGAGCCACATATCCCTTATAATCAATCTGGTTGCGCTTTTCCTGAAGGTAAAATTGCACCCAGTTGTGCAAACCTAAGATCTCTTTACCATGCCTTGTTTCTCCAACAAAAACATGTTCAAAACCACAAGAATCAGGTCTGTAATGAAGAAGAAACAAAGAAAAAAAAATATAGGTCTTTTATATGTTTCATAGAGCCATAGAATGGTTTGGGTTGGAAGGGATGTTAAAGCTCATCTCATTCCACCCTCTGCCATGGGCAGGGACACCTTCCACTATCCCAGGTTGCTCAGAGCCCCATCCAGCCTGGCCTTGGACACTGCCAGGGATGGGGCAGCCACAGCTTCTCTGGGCAACCTGTGCCAGGGCCTCAGCACCCTCACAGGGAACAATTTCTTTCTCATATCCAATCTAAACCTCCTCTCTGTCAGTGTGAAGCATTCTTCCAGTTCGATATGTAACAGATGGCACATTCACCTAAATCAGAATAGCACAGAGATTTTTCAGTGCCCATACCCATCAAACATACCTGTCTCCCTCTTTCCTGGCATAGAGCTGGAACCAGATGTCATAAAGCTGATGCTTGAAATCAGCAAGGCTTGGCTTTGCTAGGTTCTTTTTCAGCAGATAGTCATGAGCTAGCTGAAGGACAGAAAACCAAGATACATACACAGTTTACTTTTTAATTCAGTGTTTTCAGCTGTTGCCCTGAGTTTTACAGTTCTTCGATGTTTTCATTTTCTGTAAGAGTTTCTCATGCACTTTCTGTAAACATAGCCATGTTTTACTAACCGTGTTTTATTGTTTGCATTCCATTTCTCCTAGGCGGAGACGTTTGATGGATTTTTCCTTTGACCAGTGTGATTGAGGGGTAGTAATTTCTCCCTCCAATCCACAGTGGTTTCTAAAAACATATATAATAAAAGCTCGGGGTCATCTGACCCCCTTTTTTCTACTTCTCTCTTAACGAAGTGTCTGCGTAGTTCTTTTTGTGTCCAAGTACAACATTCAGCAACAAAAAAGATCTGTGTTACTCACTCTCATGACTTCTGTCGCTAAGATCGCATCAAGGAAACAATTGTTTTCAACTATTTCTTCTGGAGTCACTACTTCTGCTACACCAGTTGATGTCTCATAGTTGTCCAGTAAGGAAATAAAGGCTGCAGAAAAAGAGAAACTTTCAGTCTGCTCATATGCCTGATCCAGGCATTAGAGTGCCATCATAAAAAGTCACCACAGAATATGCCTTGACAGCGCTTAGAGAAAGCTGTTCCTTTATATGTCAGATTCCACTCTCAGGTACACTGTTAGGTGTAGGCCTCAAGGTGACTCAAGGCCAGATCATGGCTGTACTTTTAAAAGATCTTTTTAAAGATAAACAGCTACTGAGCTTCCCTATTGAGCCAAGTGCTGAAGTAATAATGACCTTCTACCAAAACAAATCATATCTGACTGCCACAATTACACACACAGGCTTAGGACCTTGAGCTGTGCTGGCACAAGGTTTTGTGGGCATTATTTCAGTAGAGGAGTAATAGAGCATAAACCTATATGAGATGTCTTGAGCTTGAGAAAAATTAGGGAAGGAAACATGCATTCATAGATGTGGCTGAAGTATAGCCCCCAACAGAAATGCAAGAACTAGCTGTGAGTCTAGTATTGTCTAGAAGGGCTTGGAAGCTGTGAGTAAAGGAGTAAAGATGAATTTGGTGTCTTTTTCAAGACATATAATCATGGAATGGTTTGGGTTGGAAGAGACCTCAAAGATCATCCAGTTCAAACTCCCTGCCATGGGCAGGGACACCTTCCACTATCCCAGGTTGCTCAGAGCCCCATCCAACTTGGCCTTGGACACCGCCAGGGATGGGGCAGCCACAGATTCTGTGGATAAACTGTTCACTACTGTGTCTCAACTGCCCTCACAAGAAAGAATTTCTTTCTAAATTCTAATCTTAAACTACTCTCTGTCAGTTTGAAGCCATTCCCCCTTGTCCTGTCACCCTTGTAAACAGTCTCTCTCCATTTTTCCTGTAGGCTCCCTTCAGGCATGGGAAGGCCACAATGAGGTCACCCCAAAGCCTTCTCTTCTCCAGGCTGAACAATCCCAATTCCCTCAGCCTTTCCCCACAGCAGAGCTGCTCCATCCCTCTGCTCCCCTTGGTGTCCCTGCTCTGGGCTGGCTCCAGCAGCTCCCTGTCCTTCCTGTGCTGGGCCCAGGGCTGGATGCAGCCCTGCAGGGGGGTCTCAGCAGAGAGGGGCAGAGGGGCAGAATCCCCCCTCCCCTGCTGCCCACGCTGGGGGCTCAGCTCAGCCCAGCTCAGGGGGTTCTGGGTCCCAGCACACACGGCCGGGGCAGGGCCAGCTCTCACCCACAGCACCCCCAAGTCCTTCTGCCAGGGCTGCTCCCTCTGCTCATGCCCAGCCTGGATTGATCCCAGGGGTTGTCCTGACCCTGGTGCAGCACCAGCATTTGGTCTTGTTAAACCCTATGAGATTCCCTTGGGCCACTTCTCGAGCTTGTGATAAGTGTCCCATCCCTTTTACTTTGTAATGGATGAGCCAGAGAATTCAGATTTTGCCTAAGGCACCAAAGGATGTTCCTTCTGACGCTCAGGTACAGGTACCCTCCATGCAACTGTTATGGAAACTCCCTTCAAATGACCTGCAGCCTGATGATCCTCACAAGTATATACAATGTTGTATTTTAGGCAAACACATCAAAACCAGCACAGATTTTTTTATATCATATCTACCATTAACAAAAACCAGGTCTCACTTGCGAAAGTTTTTATGCTCTTCAGGCGTTCTTCATTTACATTGTGAAACAGTTGTCTGGCTGCGTTGTCCTGGACAGCACTGTCACCTTGCTGTGCTGGACCTGCTTTCCCCTGGGAAAAACACCGGAGGGAAACAATGTAAGGAGTAAGATGTCCTTAGAGGAGACAGTGCCTGCCTCTGTAATAATCAAACCAAACCCCATAATGCTATCAGGATTCTTTGCTAGGAATTGTCTTCCTATGAAACAAGAGAAGACATTACAGAACTGCCAGCATAAAGAAAAAAGACAATCTCTGACGCTGTAAGAGTCTGAAATTTCTGTGTTGACACAGATGACTGTGATGGCCCATGTGATAGTTCAGTTCTGCTCAGTAACCAGCTGTGCTATTATACATCACACATGGTAAACAAAAGTAATGTAGAGCAAGGGCTCCCTCCCACCACAAATAAATTAAGAGGAGATTTGGGTACCTTCTGTCTCTGCAGTTGTAAGGAGGCTTTCCTGATAATTTTCAAACTTCTATTTCATAAAGGGCATTCTCAGGGAAAGAAAACAGAAGGTGAGTAGCAGCTTGTTAACATGGGCAAGGGGTACCTAGAGCCTTGTTCTGACAAATGGAGAAACCATATGGGAGGAGTTTTTCCCACACACATTTTGGCTTGAGGTAGGTACCACTATTTCGAGTTTATCAGCAACAGAAAATTATCTTTTATAATATGAAGCAACATTGGAATGAAGTGTTTGAGTAACATCAGAATAAAGTGAGTTCTTGTGTGAGTGCAAAACTGGATTGTGAATATTCTGGCCTGTTGCAATTTGTGGCCAAAACACGTGGTCATGTTTGCACTGCACTGAGCTAGTAAGGAGTGAAATGGCTGCTTATCAAATCTCTCACTCCTCCCTCACAGTTCCCTGGGACTGAAGCAACAGTCCTGAAATCTTCACCCACCACTCTGTGCTACTCCCTGCTCTCCCAGAGAAACACAGGAATTTCTCAAATTCCTCCCTTATTCCCCTAAGAATGACTTGGGACCTATCTCCCTTTCTCCCTTGCTGCAAGTCACCCAGACCACACACACAAGCTGTCATTCACACACTGAAACACCCGGGGTGGAGCAGGACATCTCTAGTGCTGCTCAAGTGTGATTAACACTGAATTCAGACTCTGTTTCTCAGGGTGTCATCTTGTTGGGTCTTGAAAACCTCCAGAGATGGGGACTTCACAGCTTCTCTAGGCATCCTGTTCCCTTGTTGTTGTTGAATTTCATTATGTTCCTTCCTTAGCCTGTTCCTGCAGCCTGCCTCCGTCCAGAGGAAGAGAAGCCGTGCACCTGAGCATACCAACTTCCTCACCACAGTTTGCTGTCATCTGGAAAACTGGAAGGGTTGCACGCTAGGTCCTCTCCAGCTCACAGCTGGAGGAGAGATATGAAATATTACAGGACCCAAGACAAACAACTGAGAGACTCCACTTGTAACCAAAGTCCAGGTAAGTGTGAAGCATTTGTGTTCTCTGTACCGTTCCCTCTCCTAAGGGATGCTTTCCTCACTGGACACAACAAAGGACAGGCAACTCTTTTAGCAAAAGGCACGTTTGCAGGCACTTTTCCTGCAGCACCACACTGCCCTTAATCCTGACTTGGCAATTGGTTACCTGCACATCAATTGTGTAGTCTTTCCCAGGCTGAAGGCGGTGAACATCTGCATCCCACATCTCATTGAAAAGCTTAGAAAGTTCACGATTTAAGGCCTTCCTGTCAAGAAATACAGAAGAATACATGTGTTAAAAAAAGGCACATGCTGTTATTTCTGCAAGTCTCTTCTGGAGTCTTCTAATGCCACTCCATGTTCTGGATATCAGCTTGTCATCAAGTTTCTCTTTCTCCCCACATCTTCCTGTCAGTGCTGCTGGAAAAACCACAACACTTATGGTCCACGTTCCTTTTTAAAGAATGCAGGTAACCCGTAAGGAAACCTGAGCCTTCCCTAAGGTTATGTCAGGATCTATTTCAACAAAGTTCTTGTTAATAAGTCTTCCTGCCGTTTTCCATGCAATGAAACAAAAAGGAAAATGATGCTGTTTCATTCCTGAGGATTCTGTGCACAAACCAGAGGCAAGCAAGAGATTGTCACTAGCATGCAGCAACACTGCCAACAGAACAGGAAGCAAAGAATTCTCTCTATGGTGCCTTTCTAGCAGCAATCTTAAAAATTCTTCCTACCCTTTTTCCTTCAAGCAAGATTCCACACAGAACATTTTCCTTTGCCATGTGATTATCCCAGCATAAAGGTAGTGGTGACAAAGGGTGAGTAAGGCTCTAAATACCAGGCCTGCATACAATAAAAATCCCTCATGCACTGATCTCTGATGCACATACAGACCTACCCAAGCTTCTCTTTCCCTTACTTTTAATGGAGTCTTTTCCTGCATAATAGTGTACAGTTTTCAGAAGTCTGTCCATTCATCCATCAACAAGATTTAAGAAGGGTTGTGTGTTGGTTTTGCATGACCTGGTTTTTGGTAGGGGGGGTCCACAAAGGTGGCTTATGTGAGAAGCTGCTAGAAGCTTCCACCATGCCCAGCAGAGCCAATCCCTGATGGCTCTGAAGATGGACATGCTGCTGGCCAAGGCTGGGCCAGTGAGAGAGGTTGGTAACGCCTCTGTGATGCGAGATTTAAGAAGAAAATCAACACAAAGTGGGCACAGTTTTTTCCTAGCCAGAGAAGAGAAGGAGGTGAGAACATGTAAGGGAAACAACATGGAGACACCAAGGTCAGTGCAGAGGGAGGGGGAGGAGGGGCTCCAGGCGCCAGAGCCAGGATTCCCCTGCAGGCTGTGGTGAGACCATGGTGAAGCAGCTGTGCCCCTGCAGCCCATGGGGATCCACGGCGGATGCAGAGACCCACCCGAAGCCCGTGGGGGAAGGGCCCACGCTGGAGCAGGGGGATGCCTGGAGGAGGCTGTGATCCAGTGGGAGACCCGGTGGAGAGAGAGGGGCCTTGTTCCCAGGCTGGCGCAGCCTGGCCTTGGAGGACTGCACCCCATGGAAAGAGAGACCCACGGTGCAGCAGTTTTGGGAGGACTGCTGGTCATGAGATTTGGAGCCGCACTGCGGAGAACTGTCTCCTGTAGGAGGGACCCCACAGTCTCACAGGGGAAGGACTCCTCTCCCTGCGCAGCGGAAGAAGATCTAGAGTGATGAACTGACCAAACCCCCAGGCCCTGTCTGCCTGCCCTGTCAGTGGGAAGGAGAGAGGGGTTTGGGGGGAAAAAGATGTTTTTAAGGGCTTATTTTACTTCTCATTATCCTCCTCTGATTTTGTTACTAATAAATTTACTTTGTACTTCTAAGTTGAGCCTGTTTTGCCCTTGGAGTGTTTTCTCCCAGTCCTTATCTCAACTCATGAACCCTTCATTCATTTTTTTTTCCTCTCCTCTGCCCAGCTGTGGCAGGAGAGGGTGAAGGAGCGACTTTCGTGAATGCCTGGCGTTTGGCCACTGTCAAACCACGACAGGTTGTTATTGTGAAGCGCCCAGAGGTAGCTCCAGTTTCAAGTATATTATGTCCACGCTAAGAGGAGATCAAGAAGACAGAGCGGAGAAAAAGAGAAGTGGATTAATTTTTAAATGACTGACAGTGGAATCAATCAGTTACAAACCAAAACAGGAATCAAAGCCCAGAGAAGAACCACTTGATAATTTTGAACTCTCCTCCAAAAGAGAAGTTTTCCAGAAAAGAAGAAAAGTACAGAAATCTGTCAACAATTGGCATTTCTTTCAAATAGCTTTTGGGGCAACTTCCCATGATTTTACCAACTGGTTCTCCCAGATTGAACCAAGGCACCTTCAAGCCCAGCTCTGAAGCTCTGATTAGTGTTACATCTTCTCCTTCCGTTCTGGCATAACTCACTGCATCCTCCTGCCAGGGCAAATTCCACGGTCTCTAGCAGAAAGAGCAAACAAAGCTTGTGGCAAGGGCACAAGGGCAGGGCAGATAACCGTAACTACTGCAGCTGCCAAACCTCAGTCCACCTGTAACTGCGGATCTGAGCTGCTGTGTTCCTCAGCTACGCTGGAGGCACTGACAGTCCATTTTCCCTCGGGTTCTCTGGTACTTTGGGACAGTTGTGGATGGGAAATCTACACAATCATTTGAATTTTTAACTGGGCTTGAACAGGTGTCAATACCTGAAAAAAGGAAAAGGGCTAAAATTTCTAGCATATAGGAGCCAAAGGATATGTTCATTGCCAGGGTTAAACGGGAATGTGAAGGAAGATTTGTGCTTGGAACAGGTCCTTGCATGGATCTCGCAGTGGAGAAGAAGGAGGCTGTCACAGAGGAGCTTCATTCAGCCCCGCCCAAACCCCAGGCTCTGCTTGTACAGTAAGTGGCGCTTGTGGCATCACATTATCAACACTGGCTGGGCAGCCCAAACAAGGCCCCGTTCAATGTCCCAGGGAGCTGCCTCAGCAGCCACCAACAGCAGCAGTTTTATTTATTTCCAGCCATACTTCCATATTCTTTCCAGAGTCTTAAGAAGAGGAAGCCCTTCTCAAAAGAGCTTACAAACCAACACCAAGCAGAAAACTGCTCACCTCAGCAGCTCAGCTGAAGGCCCAAGGACAGGACTGGTGAGTTCACAGAACAGTACCGGAGATGTTTTTCAAATTTCAAGCCTTTACCTTGGACTGCTCTAATTTTATTGGATCACTTTTGCCCTGGATTCTGGACCTTCCTGTTGTCTGCTCCTCTGCATCAGCTTATCCCCTCTGTTTGAGAACCATCATATTACGTTTAATAGAGTTTTTACTTTGGAAGGAACTGCTGGTGGTGGAGAGGAGTCTGCTGCCTGCTGAGCACCCAAGGTATGTGGAACATTAGAGAGGGTGTCAGTTGGGTTTTGTTACAATTTTTTGTTCCACAGATACAGTATTTTATATACGTATAATTTTGAATGTGTGTATTTTGGTGAAAGTCACCTATCTAGGTGAGATCTGTCATCCCTTTAATACCAACTGCCTGTTCTCAGTCTACTCTTGGCAGATTTGTCCTGTGTTTATCAAGCACTGTAGGGCTCTGTTTGACCTTTTCTCCTTTAGAAATATTATGGAATATCACACGAGCTCAAGGTGTCTACTCAGGAGAGGATTACAGCAAGCATGTACCTACAGGTTTCAATCCTCAGTTTTGTTCAATGAATATACTTCTCCTAAACGTATTCCTGCATTCAGGAAACTTGTCCCAAAACTGAAATCACTAAATTTTACAAAATAAAAGCCTTTACTCTCCTTTATCTCTGCTAGGTGCTACCACAGTATCATCATGGACTTTTCCTTTCCTTTCTGTTGTCCCTTTAGTTTCCAAACAGAGAGAGCACCTGTTTATGTTGTAAAAGAAGATTTAAAAAAATATACCCTTGCCAAAGCAAAAAACTTGTCTAGCAACATACACAGTCATCTTGTAAAAACTCCTTCTGGATGGTATTTCTTTAAAAAGGGCCATAAACTTAGCTTACACATACAAGGTGAGACAACTTCAGTGAGAAGATGCCCAACACCTTCATGCAAATCCATGACACACCAGCATGGAAGTAAGGTTGTCCTGGAAAAGGGTATTGCGTATTTACTCCCTCATTTTCAACATGATGGCACGGGTGACTCAAACACAAAGATTTTTATCATCAGTTCTCAATCCCCTCCCTATGGTGAAATTTATGCTTTCACATAGAATTAATTATTTCTGTGCAAGAAGTCTGGCCAATTGGATTTTGTCCAGTTGGAGCCTTGCTTGGATGTGCTTACGTGAGCAAAGCACCACCCCAGTAACAACACTCAGTCTGCACTTTTAAGAGCTGAGAAAACTTGGGAGAGGCTCTTTACAATAGTAACTTATGCACCAGCAGTGTGGTTAGAGCAAAAGAATCTAACATCTTCATTTTATTCTTCATTCTAAAACAATGCTCCAAGAAGACTTTAGTTACCAGCTATAAATCAGAAATTACTCAAGACATAAAGAGAATTAAAGGTCAGTGGCAAATAATGTGAGAAAGTCAACAGTGTCAGAGCAAGAAAAACATGTATTGTAAATGGGTCACATGAAGCCCTGCAAAGGTTTGACTGAACACCATCTCCAAAGTAAATTTACCTTCAGAGATCCTTTCAACAACAGGCAATTTTATACAGCCTTTAATCTTTACATAGAGAAGAAAAGGATTTAGAATACCTGATTAGCAGCCATTTACAAGAAGTTTCCAATCATTTAAAAAACTCGGTTCAAATGTTGTGAAATACATGCAACAGCTTTTATGGCTAACAGAAGATAGAAACAATTCTTTAGATTTTCATCTTATGCCAGTGTCTGTCTTCTATTTGAGTCCAGTGATTTTTTTTTTTTTTTCATGTAAAGCTGGTATTTGAAATACCAAAGGATAAATAAGGCAGGTTTTGTACGTGGAAAGGAAAGGGCACTGTCAAGGGGCAAACATAAGAGTGGAACAATCTGTCAAGGTCCTGGGCAGGCAGCTGATGTTTGAAGAACTGATTCTAAGTTACCAGCTATGTTTCAGCACAGTCTGATTTTAGCATCACTTTTATTTTAAGCTAATGGTTCAGTAGCCTCACCAATGTTTTACACTGCAGTGAGTCAGTAAAACAGAACAGAAAGACGAAGAGGGTTCTTGCTGTGCTGCATATCATGTAAAATTCACCATTTTACAGCCAAATACATTCCATCCCCACTACCCTTCCTGTTAGAGGAGAATTAGTATGATTGTCTCTTACCCACTTGCCATGCCAGGGAGAAGTTTTTCTCTTGGCTAATACTCTGAGCAGGGAGAAGGCAGCCAGAAGCTCAGCAATCCTCCCGTAGTCCAAGGCACGGAGCTGTGCTCCTCTTACACTCCTCTTGCCCGCTGAGGACTGCCACTCAGCCTGACAGGAAGGCACGGGAGAAGCAGGAGGTGCCAATTCCCACAAGAGTCTAAGGACAACACCACAACTCACGCCTCTCTCAGCGCAGGAACACTCACACCAGGAAGTCAGAGGCATCTGTAGCAGGCTGTTGCCTCACCTTATCTTGCATCTTGGATTATTTGCCAAACAGATTTTACGTCTCTGGATGAAGTTTGAGCCCAGAAAAAAGCACTGCAAGTCTGAAAGCCTTATGATGGACAGGACATTCTAGTCTTGTTATTCTGTATCCAATTATTATTTGACAGTAGAAGGGAAGATAATTAACCTGAGATCAAAAAAATTAAAGGCGGGGAAGAAAAAAACCACAACAAATGCCTCTCTATTTACAGCTGAAACTGCTAAGTGTGATCTTGTGAATATTAGGAGGTTTTATAACAAGGAAACATTTTTGAAAGGCAGAACTTTGCATGTGCCACTGGAAGCATGTGGTGGCAGGTGCTGGTAGGTGCAGGTACCCACTCCAGTGCCTGTCCTAGGAAGCTTGCATTCATTATGTGGCTAAATCAACCTTCAGATGGTTTAAAGTTTATTGTTGTTTGGTTGGTACTTGTAGTATTTTCTTCTTCATAATAATTAATTTCTGAAAAGCATAGCTTTAGGTCCAAGCTATATAGAGAGAGAGAGAAGTCAGAATGGCTTGATGCTAGCTACCAGTCATACAAATGGTTCTGCACCTCTGGTCCATGTATCCCTTCAAAGAATCAATTTAGGGCCAAATAAAGCCCCTGGTAATGCAGACACCTGACACACAGAATTGCATAGGAAAAAAGACATGCAGCCCACTTAAAACACTTAAAAGTGAAGCTTCCTTTTTGACACTGGTAGGGGAAATTAAAGTATCTCAAAATCAAATGTCCTTAATTTTAACAGAAATTTTCTTTACAATTTTTGGTTAGTATTTATTGCAGTTCAGGGTAAACGAGGTAAATGACAAAAATCCAATGCCCTGGATTTGTCAACTGCCCCAGTTTATCAACTGAATGCAGGAACTCTTCTTCTATGCTTGCTTTTAAAATACAAAAGCCAGTGGGCACATTCTGTCTATAAGAAAGTTGCAACTTCTTTACTCACATTAGCAGAAAGAGCCCAGATGGGAGCCAAGGGAATTTTCACTTACAAGCAGCAGCATCATCACGGGAGTCAGTGGTTTTAAGTTAATCTTTAATAAAATTACAGCTCAATAGCATCACCAGCAATTTCACAACCAACTGTGTACTTGAATCTCTTTTGAAACTTCTGTCTTTTTATTTGGACACTGAGCTAAGAAAAACACAAAGATCCTGAAGAGAGTGAAAGGGTGTGTTGGCCAACAGAAATGAAGCACTGATCAAAGGCAAATTAGATCAGCACAGAATCTGGGTCGTTCCTGGGTCTAATGCAGAAAAAAAGAGTGTGCAGAGAGCAGCCTTGGTATCTGCATGGGTTGGCTTCCTCTGCAGCAGAGCCCAGCCAGTGCTTTGTCAAACCCTGTGCAATACAGGGCAGCGGACGTGGGTTTTGTGCAAGAGTTGAGGCCAGGCCGCCCCTGTGCTCTGTTCCTCTTTTTCTGTCACAAGGGAATGGGGAGAGTTTTTGGTGATGTCTCACTCACATGTGACCAGCACTTCCAAAGGAGTGGGGCAAGAAACTTGTGGAAGACATTCTGCCTGACAAAACCACCACCTCAAACATCAGATGCTGACCTTTGCCAAGGTCAAGGATCAAGGAGATCCTGGGAATAAAATGTTTCTAAAGCATGTAGGCATCTCTGCACATTTCTGGCCTAAATATTTTGCTTTTCCAGCCAAGGTGGCCAACAGATAAGTGTTGGTTTGTCACCTCTAGTCTGGTGCCTACATTTCCCTGAAGGGAGAAAGGGTTAATTCAGAGTTATTTTAAACCTCTTTTGTCGATCAAGAGAGGTGTGAGTGAGAACACTGAGTTTTACAGGCTTCCAGACCAAAGCAGCCAGGGCTCACACCTGCACAAAGGGCACGTTTAGGCTGGACAGGCTCACTCAGGGAGACCCAGTAAAAGCTGCCAGCTGGAGCAAACACCCTGCAGATCTATAGCACGCTCAATCCTCTCCCAGGAAAAGGCAGAGCAGGTCTTTGGGTCACATTTTGCATGTGGATGTAGGGAAGAGGGAAGTTTATGAGACACTGAGGATGCTGGACATTCCCATGGGAGCTTTGGCTGTTGCTGCCAAGTCCCCACAAACTGACCCACACTGAAGAGCAGTGGAGACACAGCCTGGGCTGGTCAGTGGGAACCCAGCCAGGTCAGAACTCAGTGAGAGCAGAGCATGGAGACACTGAGGTCTCCACCCTTCCCTACATATTAATATTCAAGTTGGAGCTTCTCTTGCCAGATTGTTTCCCACCAAACTCCAGGATCCCTGTGCCTGTGTCAGTTATCTCCCTTTTCCTAAGCCTCAGCCTCTCAGTCCTGGAGTCCTTCTCTCTAGCCAGTGGTGTTACAATCCCTCCACTCACTGGGGCATTTCTGGTGCAGCAGCTGCCATCCTGAAAGAGAAACCTATGAGGATTACAGAGCCAGGCATGTTCTTGTCATAGAAACACCAGGAATAAAGAACTCCATCCCTGCAGCCAAATGTGTGTACCTGGACTGTGACACAGCCTTCTTACCATTAGGTTGGCCTGTTAATGTTCTTTCACGTACCAGTGCTAATTCCCAGGTTTAGTAAGTAAATCGTGACTGACTTATGATATGTTCTCCCAGCCAGATGAGGCAGCTGCACATGCAGCAAACCAAGAGGCTGAAAGAAAACAACTGCTTGGGCACACAGGGGGCTCAGTACCCTGTGTGAGCTTAGGGGATAAGGGAGGACTTTTTTTGTTATGTTTATTTTTAGGACTGCCAAGCATACACCTTTCTTGATTTTGTACAGAGAAACTGTCTAGGAATCATTGAAGACATATTGTGAAGACATAATATGTGAAGACATATTAATTAAAGAGTTTTGAAGTTTTCACATTTAGCAGAGACACAAAAATACATTTGTTATTAGTCACTAATTTTCACACATTGGTGTAAACCAAAATTCTAGGGACCCTGGCTGAAACATCCAGTCTTATTGCACAGCTCAGTTCTGGTGCTTTTTGGGTTAATGAATCCTTAAGGCTGAGAGAATTGGGATTGTTCAGCCTGGACAAGAGAAGGCTTTGGGGTGACCTCATTGCCACATTCCAGTGCCTGGAGGGAGCCCACAGGAAAGATGGAGAGAGACTCTTGACAAGGGCCTGGAGTGACAGGACAAGGGGCACTGGCTTCACACTGACAGAGAGCAGGTTTAGATTGGATATGAGGAAGAAATTCTTCCCTGTGAGGGTGGTGAGGCCCTGGCACAGGTTGCCCAGAGAAGCTGTGGCTGCCCCATCCCGGGCCGTGTCCAAGGCCAGGTTGGATGGGGCTCAGAGCATGGGATAGTGGAAGGTGTCCCTGCCCATGGCAGGGGTTGAAACTGGATGATCTTGAAACTCCCTTCCAACCCCGAGCAGCCTGTGATTATTTAGGCAATCAGCAAAGCACACAAGGGCGATCGGGACGCGGTGCGGTCACACAGCGGGCTGCCCCGGAAAGACTCCCCACCACCGCCGCGGCCATGGCAGGGCGGGGCGTGACGTCACGAGTCGGGGCGGGGCGCAGCCCAGCGCTGTGTGACGTCACGGGGCGGAGCGGGACAGGCGCAGTTCAGCGCGGTGCGTGACGTCACGAGGCGGGACGGGGCGGTGCAGCCCAGCGCTGTGTGTGACGTGCCGGAGCGGGGCGGGGCGGGGCCGCGGTGTGTCGGGGCAGCCATGGGGGCACAGCTCAGCACGGTGAGTGCCGGGGGGCGGCCGGCAGCGGGGGTTCCTTCCTGCCCACCCCCTGCTCCGCCCGCAGCGCCGCGGGGCGTCCCAGCGTGTCCCTGATGTCCCAGTGTGTCCCCGCTGCCTCCCGCCGCCCGGGGGACCGCGCGGTGCCGGTGCCGGGAGCCCCGCGGGTGCCCCCGCGGCGCGGCGGAGCCTCCGGGGCCGTCCCGCGGCTCCTGCGCCCGGGGCGATGTTGGCGCCTGTGCTGGCTGCCTGGCCGGGGGTTTTTCCCTCCCAGCTCTGTGGATAACTGTTGTTGTTATTATTGTTGCTGTTGCTGCTGTTGTTGGGGGCCCGCGCTGATGGCTCTGAACGCTTGTGCTGTTTTCTTCCCTCGGAATAATTTCAGACTGGAGGAGCGTAGGTTTAGAGTGGGTATGAGGCAGAAATTCTTCCCCGTGAGCGTGGTGAGGCCCTGGCACCGATTACCCGGAGTTGTGTCTGCCCCATCCCTGGCAGTGTCCAAGGCCAGGCTGGACGGGGCTCTGAGCAGCCTGGGATAGTGGAGGGTGTCCCTGCCCACGGTGTTGGAATGAGATGATCTTTAAGGTCGCTTCCAACCCAAACCATTCCACAATTCTATGATCATGCCTGCTGAGCAGGGGGTCTGCAGCGCTGTCACCTCTGCCACGCATCGTGACCCTCTTTTCTCAGCTGCCTGTTAGGGTTCTTTGCTCCGGTGCTCAAACATGTCTGTCTCTGGGTTTGTGAGAGGAGCAGGATAGAGCTGGATTCAACATGTGCTCGTTTGGGTACAGCTGCTCATAAGGTGCATTAAACAGAGGAGACGAGGCTAAAGCTGCAGAGGTGAAGAAATCCCTTGATCCTCTCGTTGGTTTCTGAAACAGATGAGAAGAACGTTTAGCTGAGATTACAGGGATACAAGGTTTTTCATGCCAAAGCAGGGTTTGGTTTGTGTGTTTGCAGGGCAGGGCAGTGCTGGAGTGTGGAGCCGTGAGCTTGTGTTTTTGACTGTGCTGTGCTGTGCTCACCACGCCCCGGCAGTGCAGTCTCCATGGCTTTTCTCTTTGTTATCACATAGAGGCCTCTTTCCATTAATAAAAATTCCTGCTCAGTTACTAATTCTGCCTTCTCTGTTTGCAAAGATTTGTGCAGCTGGAAATGATGAGTCACAAGGTTCCCATTTAGTGATTCCCAGGCCTTTTGGTCAGCCTGTTGCTCTCTGCTGCTGTAGACCTGATGCTGTGCAGTTATCTTCATTAATATCTTGTTCTGCCCTGTGGTGAGGGTATATAGGCCACTTTTAACCCAGAGAATGCTTTTCTTAGCAAGCAGGACTTTTTGTAATCATTCAGCCTTCAGTTCTTCCCCTTTTTTCTGCGCACCTGGCGATAGATCTGAGTAAGGAGCTAAAATAGCTTTCTGCATTAGAGGGTGTGCTCTTTCTTTCCAGGCCAAATCCCATGAGACTTTTACACTAATTGACCATGAACAACAAATTACTTTCCACGAGGTTAATGCTGTGTTAAAATTGTTTGTCGTTGTCTGACCACAGCAGCACTATTTTTTGTTCATTTTAGATAGCCGCATTTGTAAATGAAACTGTTTTAACATATTGTTTCATTTGAAACACCTGCTGCAGAGTCAGCTTGCTATTGCCACCACACCTCCCTCACATGTTAATTTCTCATTAAGGAGTTTATTTGCTGCTCTGTCACCTTGAACAACTTCCCTCCCTCTCCCTTTTTTTGTGACTCAATAACAGAAGTTCTTCCCAGAGCTGCAGTAATCTGGTGGATCTATGAGAGTTAAGGAATAATTTTCCTGTAAACTTCAGCTTCTTCAGAAACAACTCGTGTGGAGCTATTGCAGTATTCCCAAATAAAAGTGAAAAATGCAGTGTGTGTGTGGCATGGTGTGCCCTCAGGCTGTACACAGTGATGATACATTTTAAACCTGTACAGCAGCATTTTAAGAAGAGAGAATTTATGCTGTCCCACAGTTTTATTATTAATAATGTAGGAAGTTTTTGTAGCCTCCTGAGGGACTGTCACAGCTGCACAAAAGCCATTCTAAAATACTGGTCAGGTCCCTTTAAAATAAAGTGAAAGCGAAAGCTAAGCAGGCAGAACTTTGAGCTCATTTTTTTTTTAAATTTTTGCTACAGTCATGCTTTTCCCCTCTCCTCTGTTGAAGTGCTGAATAATAAATTACTGAGTCAGAGAGGATTTTTATAAGTAGTTGTGCCGTTTCTTCTCCTGCTCCAGTGCGAAGGGGATGGTGTGGTGTCAGAGCATAATCTGTTGCTGTCTTATAGGGCTTCAAATGTGGGGAAAATGAAGTGAAAAAGGGCTGTCCCTTGGCTGTGTCCTGCAGCTTAGCTGCTTTGCCAGGGAAGGGGTGCTGCTCTGCGTGCACAGGTCTGTGTGGTGGTGGAATCACCAATGCCTTCACCCAGACTCTGAGCTGGAGGGTGTGTGCATGGTGCCAGCACCCAGCAGCAGTGTGGGATGACTGGCACAGTCCTGCTCAGCTGCCAGAGAGAGCACAGGGTCTGTGGTCAAGTGTGAGACCCTGAATTACAGGGTGTCTGCAGCATGTGGGGTGGCATGTGCAGGGGTCTGTGCAACAGTGGCCTCTGTGTCCAGATGGGGAGCTTGGAGAGCAGGCACACTCTGCCAGGGCAAAGCCAGCTGCTGGGGGATCCGCCTCATGCACGTGTGTGTGTGTGTGTGTATGGAATTCGCACTCATGGACCTTCATCCTGGTCAGTGGGGAGAGGAGCAGGATGAGCCCATCGGTGCTGTTTGTGTGAGCGTCTGGCTGTGTTGGTCAGTGTGGTCACCACGTGTTTAGGTTGGGTATTAGGAAAAGGTTCTTCCCCCAGAGAGTGGCCTGGCACTGGAACTCCCCAGGGAATGGTCACAGCCCCAAGCCTGGCAGAGTGCAAGGAACATTTGGACAACGTTCTCAGGCATAGGGTGGGATTGTTGGGGTGTCCCGTGCAGGGCCAGGAGTTGGACTGGATGATCCTGATGGGCCCCTCCCAACTCAGGCTATTCTGTGATTCTGTGTGTATCTGGACACACGTGACACGTGTGTGTCTGTGTGCCTGCTGGAGATGGGGATTGAGGCTCCCTGACAGGGGACCTGGGGATATGGAGCTGTGACAGCCTTGCTTTGTGTCCAGCTGCCAGCGTGGCAACCCCGTGCTGGTGTGCAACAACACAGGAGTGACGCCAGGTCTTCACAGAGCAAATCTGTGGGATTTGTTTGGGATTTGTTTTGTAATAATGCTTCCTCTTTGTCCTCAAAGAATCGTGTTCTCTATTGCTGGTTAGATTGTCAAGGCATAGCACCCTTTTCCTTGTCACCCAAATAACTCTCTCTCGTTCTACACACGTGTCTAATGCTGTTTCTGTGCTGCTGCAGTTGCGTCAGGTTGTGACGTACCCAATATGGCTGATCTACACCACCATCATGAGGATTTTCAGGAATCCCCAGCCTGCAATTACCCTGAAGGACCCAGAAGTGAAGTATGCACTGAGGCTGATTGACAAGGAGGTAGGTGCATGTGCACTGCTTAGCATGACCTCTCCACGGACACTGTGAAATGCTTACAGCTTCTGAAGTCTTGGATGATGTCCCAAGAGGGTGGATACTTTTGTCTTCAGGAAAGGACTCCTTTATAAAAGCCCTTTGTGTGGTATAACTGGGTTCTGCAGTTCTGCAAGCAGCTTGTTTCCAAGCAGTTTGGAGTGGAGAACGCTGCTTTAGAAATGATCAAATTCGTGGTCATGTGTGTCTCGTGGACCACATCAGCAGAAATTCCCAAACTGTGCACTACTGGCTGGGCTAAGGGACACAAGTCCTGCTGTCAGGCAGAGCAGGCAACTTTTTCATGGTCAGTAGCATTCAACAGCAGCTGTCAGAACTATGTTGATGCTGGTTCCTGTTACAGGATTGATGTACTGTAATGCGTTACAGGACATCCTGACAGCACCTGAGCTGTCTCAGCTTCTCTTTCTCTGTGTTAGAAGTAAAGCCTCCCGGTACAAAATGAAATTCTTGCTCAAGTTGGATACCAGAGGAAAGTCATGATGCTTTCAGGGGTGGATCTTGCCATCAGAAGTTGGTAACTAAGCTTGGGAGAAGTGAGCCAAAGCCACCAAAGTTGAAAAGTCCAGGTTTCCCTTGGATAAACCCACCATCAAAACCATGAGAGAGAAATCTTGGCTTTTCAGGTGTAAAGTCACACCTGAGGATATTTTTTGTGTTGACTTTTTAAGACTATCAGGTATGCAGAAATTTGTCAGAAGACTTTGGACTGGAACAGAGCTTTGTTTGAAGTTTAGAGGGTGCACTGATAGCTTGACTTTTCCTGGTTCTGTCTGTCAAAGGAAACAGTCACTGTCATTTTGAAACCTGGCTTCATGGGAACCGAAAGCTTCCCTGTGGCTTGGGCTGGGCTGCGTTGCTGAATTTATTTCCCAGGTGTACTTACTGAATTTATTTCCCATGTGTACTGCAACCACACTGTTATTATAGACTCCCTACTTCTCATGAGGTTGGGAGAGGCTGAGGGAAGGCTGAGGGAATTGGGATTGTTCAGCCTGGAGAAGAGAAGGCTTTGGGGTGACCTCATTGTGGCCTTGCAGTGCCTGAAGGGAGCCCACAGGAAAGATGGAGAGAGACTCTTGACAAGGGCCTGGAGTGACAGGACAAGGGGGAATGGCTTCACACTGACAGNGGAAACTGGATGATCTTTAAGGTCCCTTCCAATCCAAATCCTTCTGTGATTCTATCATGTGCCCAAATTGAGTCTGCCACACCTCCTGTCTTTTGAAGACAGAGCGATAGGAGTCTCGAGGCTGCTTCCTAGTGCATAGCATAGGAAAAATCTTTTATAATTCAGTTAGATGTGCTAATTTAGTTCATGCCTTAAAAAAGCCAACAACTTCAGGTTGGTTGGTTGGTTTTGTAATGGTGAGCATAATTAATTTGTTGCCTTTCAGTGGCTTCAGCAAAGCACCAGTCTGCAAAAACTGTTCCCCAGCTTTGCATTTGGCAAGGGTGGAAGAGTCCTCAGCACTGCAACTTGAGACAGAAGTGTGTGGCCAAGGGCTTCCAGGTGCTTAGGGCAGTGCCAAAGGGGAGTGATGGTGCAAGGTGACCCCGTGCTGGAAGTGCATCCTGATCTAAGGCTGTCTGTAATCCAGCCTTGATGACACCTTGCAGAGTGGCAGGCTCAGTGTCCTGGCTGTGTGCCAGAGAGAGGCACAGGCGTGCTGGTCTAGGTACTGGGGATTCCCTGAGCCTCTTAGTTTCTCACAATTGCCTCATGATGCACCAAAATACTTGTGTTTAGTCACCTTCAGCTAAACTCTCTTGACTTTAATTGGTAAGATGATTAAGTGGGAATTCAAAGCTTTGTTCTTTCTTCATGCTGGTCAAGACAGCATAATAAAAATGCAGCATTACTGTCAAAATCCAGCGATTTCTGTACAGTGCTGAAAATTCCATACAGAAACAGCAGCAGTCAGGGTCAGAGCAGCAGTGTTAAGTCCACATTAGTTGTCTTTCTAAAGGAATTTTCAATGGCAGTTACTGCTCCTGAATAGACATAAGTACAGAGAAGTCCTTTTGAGACTGCCAGTCAGTTCCCTTCTTCCTTCAGGATTTGCCTTAACATGAGGTACTGTGAAGAAAATTTCATCAGTATGATCATAGTAAGGGGAGACAAACTGTGAGGAAGAAATTTGTCTCCACTGGCTACTCTAAAAGCAGTTAAGCAAACAAAATAAGGGTTACAAAACCCTTAAAAACAGAAAGTCACTGGATGAGGCATTAAGCTGTATGCTGTTTCTTTCTGTCTTTTTTTTTTGCTGTGTTTTTCGTTCCTGTGAATATGACCTGATTTTTCAAACATAAAACTTACATAATATAAGAAATAATATTTAATTACTTATTGCCAAAATTTTATTCAAGGTGTGACTTTCCTAGTGAAGATTAGAATAATTATCCCAGGAGGACTGCATATATTGTCATAATTTTGTTCATATCTAAATACAGTGATCTTTTCAATTTTATTTACATGTTAATACAGTTTTTACAGGGAAAATATTTTTAAGGATCTTACCATAGGAAAAGGAACCAGGTTGCTACTTCCATTGAAATGGTTAATTCATCTGATTTTGAGAGATGACAATCAGAATACTTTGGCCTTGAACTGCTGCATATTTAAACTTGAAGTGAGAATTGAAGGACTAATTAATTTTTGTCACAGAAGGCAGTATAAATGTCCATAATATTTGGAAAGTTATCACTTAGTCTTAATTTGCACATGAGTATTGTTAAATATCATTAATTCTTAATCCTGCAGGACTCCAGACTTGTCTTGTTTTACGAGTGAAATCACAAACATTAAATCCTGCCAACACAGCTGACTGTTGTTTTGATTCTCCTCTTTCAGGAAGTTAGTCATGACACAAGGAGATTTCGATTTGCTCTCCCTTCCATGGAGCACGTTCTGGGTCTCCCTCTAGGTACGTTCCTTATGAAGAATCCAAGTGTTGCTTGCATTAATTATACTATAAGAGATTTTGTGGGGTTTTTTCCCCTATGTTTTGAATTTGGAATACTGCTCATGTGGCTGGAGCTGTTATTGAGAGCTGTGCAAGATTATCCTTGTGCTGTGAGTAATCTGCAGGCTCTGAAATGCAGGGTACATGAGTGAACATCCAGCTTGTTTGTGTGCAGAGAGTAGGAACAAACACAGGTCTTCACTTGTACTTTTCCAGTCTCAGCTTTCCAGCGTGTGTTATTCCTGTGGGGCTGAATCCCTGCAGTCCCTTTCCGTGCCCTGAGGCACCACTCTCATCCACTTCTCCTCTAACACGTGTGGTTTACCAGAAGATCTACTCACTTCTGAATTTCATGGAACTTTTGAATCACCCGGGGGTAGCTGTTTCCAAAGGCCCTGCCACGTGGTGTGGTGCCTTCCATAACAGCTTAGTGCCATTGTTTCCTCCTGCTTGTATAAAGAACATTTAATTATGACTTGTGTTTAATAGGACTTCTGCTTTAACAAGCTGCTGCAGTGATCCTTTCTTTGTGGTTGTTGTCAGCACCTTTTCTAGTTGTTAAGTTCCCTCTTGTTTGGGGTGTTTAAAAGCTCTTGATCTTTTTAAGTAGCCATGAAAGCAAAGCTCCTTTTCCTGGCTTGCCCAAAGTGGACATTGAGGAGTGGTTTGCAGGGTGAGACTTGGGAAGCAGAGAGAGCTGAAAGCTGCAGAGGGTGGAAAAGCAGCTGGGAGCAGCAGAGCTGCAGTTGGGAGGCAGATGCTGTTTAGTCCGGCACCAGCATTTGCCTTTTATTGCCAAAGCCACTGAAAGGTTCATTCTGAGGGAGAGGGTTGTATGTGGCCCCACACAGAGGCTGCCAGCTTCTGTCCTGTCAGGGTGGGGTGAAGGTATAACAGGTGAGGGCATAAGGCATGTTTTCTCTCTGGGAGGGGCACTTTTTTTGGCTTTGTACCAGTTCTTGTGAGATGTGCCCCAGCAGCAGCCCCACTGTCCAGGCTGACCATCTGCAGTGGTCACCAGGGGTCTGTGGGTCTGTGCCTGCAGCCACTTCTGCCCTAGAGAAGGACCAGGAGCTCTCTGCTGCAGCTCCCTTCAGGTGTGCCCTAGCAGGATGTCTATGGGCTTTGCTGGGAGGATTATTGGAATATGATATCCATGTACAGCTTCAGGTGAGTTACCCATTCCCCAAGTCACCAGGTAGCCTATCTTCCTTCACCTAACACTTTCTAATCCTTCTGAAGTAAGGAATTAACCATGCCTGAACTGTCAGCTGCTTCTGGAGCTAATGTAATATGGTCATTATGATCATTTGCAAACCAGCTCCTTGTAAAATCCCCTCTTTGTGTTGCCATAGCAGGCAGAGGAGCTGTGCCATCTTTGAAAATGCTTTGTTCTGTTGACCTAACGGTGATAAAAAAACAAAACCCTCCCAGTTAACCTTCACTTGCGTCTCTTCAGAATGTTGGAATTTTATAGGAAAACCTTTCCTAGAAGTTAATTATTTTCTTGTTTTTTCAGAAAAAAAAATATGTAGACATTGAGAAGAGAAACTGTTGTAGAGAGTTCAGAGGATGTGTGACAGATGGAAACATGATTCCTACATTCACATGATAAGCTGGAGGAATAGCAGGGTTAGAAAAGTGCTTTGTGTCTAGGCAGCCTTAACGAAGGCAGCTGGAGAGCTCCTGGAAGATGTGAGGGATCTGTGGTCAAAGCAAGAACAGTTATAAACTCAGTTTTAACTAAACTGTGGCAGTTTACAACTAATAAGTTAATAAAGATGTGTGAAGAGCATTGGACAGTTTTCCACTGCTGTGTCCCTTTTATTTGTCTGTACAGGAGAGACAAGTCCCATCTTTTGCAAGATCTCAGGTACAGTTCAGGCTTTGGTGAATGCAAGTGCATGAAGTTATGATTGACACACAGAATTAGCAGTGGAGTTGTCTGTCCTTTCAGGTAGATCTGTGCATGGCTAACAACTCTGGCAAGGTGTTGCAGTGTCAGGAAAATAAGAAAGGAAGAAGTGATGTCCCAAAATAAGGTAGTTAGAGCTTTGAGGCTGTGTTTCAGTCCATGCCAACTCAGCACATCCACTGAAAGAAAAATCTTTCGAAAGACAACTAGTTTTTGTTTTTTCTTCCTTGCAACAGGGCAGCACATCTACCTGTCTGCACGGATTGATGGAGCTCTGGTTGTCAGACCTTACACTCCAGTTTCCAGTGATGATGACAAGGGCTTTGTGGATCTCGTTGTCAAGGTGAGAATGTCACGCTCCATTCCCAGGCTGGGCAACTTCTGAGCCACCTTTACAGTGCCTTTATGTGAAGTTTGGTGTGCTGGCTTCTCTTCAGGAGTGTGCCATTACCTACAGTCCATGTGACATTTTGCAGGCACTTCTTTAGTGAGGGTGTCTCGTGAGATGCTGCATCATTTTCCTCCCTCTGTGTAGACCTGCAGATGTTCATACACTTTTAAATCCTTCTGGAATAAGGAATTAACCTTGCCTGAATGGGCAACTGCTTCTGAAGCTAATGGAATTTGGTCATTACGATCACTGAGAGTGGTGATCATTATCATTGCTGGTCCAGGCAGTGTGAATGATTGATTTAATTGGTAAGAATGTGATTTTAAGTCTTGTGATAATGTACTTTCGTTTTGCCTCTTGGTAGTTAGACTACCTATCATGTAAAGCTGTCAGGAATTTTAAATAGGAATATCTGCACTGGATTTCCTCTTAGAATTTTGCTCTTTGGAATCACAGTATTTTGGATTTTTTCTTTATTTTTCTATCCCCTTTTAAACTTGGGTGTAAATTGTGTTGATTATTATCGATATTTTCTGTGTTGCAGAACTACAATGGAGAAATCACCAGTCTCTGTCCAAAAATTGGGGCAGGAGTGGCATTTTGATCTTTAGTCAGTCAGACATTGCATTTCTGTATGGAGTAATTGTGCTCTTTGCACAGTATTTGTACCTAAAAATTTGAAGGGCAAATGCTCATCTCTGAGCTGTGAGATTGAATTGCTTCGTTATTGTTTTTAACAGGTCTACTTCAGAGGTGTCCATCCCAAATTTCCTGATGGGGGGAAAATGTCTCAGTACTTGGACAGCCTGAAAATAGGGGACACCATTGACTTCAGAGGACCAAGTGGCCTCCTTGTGTACAAAGGAAAAGGCAAGGCTGGTTTGGAAGATAGAATTTATCCAGAGTAAACACTACAGGAAAAGTGCTTTTTGTTGATGCTATTCTCAAGTAAGGGATGGGTTTTTTCCATGCTTATATGGACATAGTTTATACACTGACAAAAACACTGGGTATTTGCACTGTGCACTGCTGATTTCCCAAGTAAAAATGAACTTTATGAGTAGGCATTACTTTTATGTCGCTATAACTCACTTGAGTATAATGCAGCCACAAATGTGCCACAAAAACCTTCTGGCAGTTTTGTATGAAGCAGATCTCTGACACATGGTTTTCCAGAGCTTTGTATGTAGCATTCATGTTATCCTGCATGAAGAGAGCTGTGAATACAACACAGCATTTTGGGGAGTTTCAGACTCTCTGTTGTGTTTGGCTGAAATGGGCAAATGGGCTCAAAAAGAGGAAAAAAAAAAACCATACAAAACAACCATGCTGCATATTTCATGTTTTCCCTTAAAATAATCTGCACAGGGGAAATAAACTCACTAAGTAGATCAGTTCCTTAGTGTAGAACTGTTTCCAGAATCTGGGCTTGTGAATGTCACTGGGGGTGTGGGATGTGAGCAAACTGAAATGCAAGTGGTGTGTGTGTAGGCTGTGGTCAGGGATAAGTCATAACCCATGTCAGTGTCTGATGTTACCACCTCGTTTCTTAAAATCATCTTCCAGGATTGCTTTAATTCAGGACATCTTCACCTTTTCTGTTCCCTGGGAGGGAAGGGTGACAGGGCTGGAACAAAGTCAGTTTAGCAGGATGTGCTGGAAAGGGATAACAGGAGGTGTTTTGTGCTTGCTTCAGTGCTTTCCATCTCTTTCTCTCTTCAGGCAAGTTTGATATTCGGCCGGAAAAGAAAGCTGAACCAGTTACCAAGACAGTGAAATACGTGGGGATGATTGCAGGGGGGACTGGTAGGTATCTGTTAGGATTCATCTGTGGTTTCTGACAGCTGGTCACAATGCATTTGCTCACATTTTCCCACTTGTCCCTTCTTTTACTCCCCATCTTCACATCACTGACCTGCCTCTCTCTTCCAGGGATAACACCTATGCTGCAGATCATTCGAGCAATCATAAAGGACAAAGATGACCCCACCATTTGCCAGCTGCTGTTTGCTAATCAGGTAATTCTGTCCTTTTTTCTGGTTGTAGAGTTTTACTTACCTAGCAGAACTCCACTCAGCAAATGAAATCCTCTCTGAGGAAGCCTGGTACAGAGATACAAACCCTGAGGGGAGAAGTGAACTGAAATGTTGGAAACCTCCCATATAAAAGCACTGTAATAAATTGGGGTTTTAGCATTACTACAGAAATGTTTGCTGATGTTTGCCTTCCTGTGACTCATTGCTCTGTTTCTAATCCAGTTTATGAATGTTAAAGCCCTGCATTCCTTAGTGCAAGTTGTTAATGTTTTGGGCAGACTTTCAGAGCTGTCTTTCTTAGTGGAACCATGAAAGAGGTGGACATTTGTTTCCTCCAGCAGTCGTAACTCCCCAGCTTTGCAGCAGGGTTTGTGTGTGGAATCTTTCTGTCTGAGGACACCTCGGGTGAGGCTAAAATTAATTGTGGTCTCCAGGAAGTCCCTCAGTTACAGAGCTGTGATTCTGCTTGGCTGTCTGCTTTCATTTCCATCCCCTCTGTCAGTTCTTCACGTGCTTCTCTTGCTCCTTGAGGTGTGGCATCCTGCATGCTGGCCAGAGAGAAGCTCTCTCATCCATGGAATCCTTGCAATAGAGATTTCTTGGATAACCCAAATGCTGGTGTGCTGCTGGGCAACACCCCTTCTTTGCCTGATGTTCTTCTGCTGTGAATCTTTCTGCTTTTTCATTTCTCCCTCTAATGAATATTTGTTTCTGGATTATGAGTCATTATTTGTGGTGAACTTCACTTCATGCTTGTGGGTTTTAGCTTCTTTAGGCTCTCCTCTATTTTTCTTCTCATATTCAGTGTGTCCTCATTTTGTTTGTACCATATCTAGGCCTACAAGAAAGATGGAGAGAGACTCTTGACAAGGGTCTGAAGTGACAGGACAAGGGGGAATGGCCTCACACTGACAGAGAGCAGGGTTTAGATTGGATTTCAGGAAGAAATTGTTCCGTGTGGGGGTGGGGAGGCCCTGGCACAGGTTGCTCAGAGAAGCTGTGGCTGCCCATCCCTGGCAGGGTCCAAGGCCAGGCTGGATGGGGCTCTGAGCAACCTGGGATAGTGGAAGGTGTCCCTGCCCATGGCAGGGGGGTTGGAGCTCAATAGGCTTTAAGGTCCCTTCCAACCCAGGCAGTTCTGTGATACCTTAGTTATAACCTGAGATTTTTCTGCCCAGGAGCTTTGATCCAAGTGCTGAGATTCCCTGTTTTGAGGAGCCCTGCCAGTGCTCTCTGCTGCTGGCTGGAGCCCTTGGATTTGGCATAAAGTGCAGTGGTATCAGGACAGGAGGGCCAGGATTTGGTAGGAATGATTCAGAATGACTAACACAGCTCTGGAGCTGCTTTAGCAGCGTGGAGAACCCACTGCAGCCTGGAGACAGAGCCTGGGAAACAGTTCCCTGCATGTTAGCAACAGCCTGTGGAAACATCAGTCCCTGGCTTTAGAGAGTCCTTGCACCCAGTAACTGCACAAATAGAAAGCAGTTTTTGAAAATATTTTAAAGTGTTTAAAACAATGTGCATGGGTTCCTACTGTGCTTCTGACTGGCACACTTGGAGTTGGCCAGAGGCCGTAGGAGTTTTTCTGGAGCACCCACAGCTGCAGATCCAGGAATAGGCACCTTCTCTGCAATAGCTGCCACACATTCCTCCTTACTCCCACAGTTACAGACTCAGTGGTGACCTCAGTGCCAAATTACTAAGGCTGCAGGGGATGGCAGCACTTTCAGTCCCTACCCTTTTCCTTCCTTCTCAGTCTGCAGCTGCTCTTGGGGAAATACGACTTTCCTGTGGCCTTCAGTGATGCTGCATCAGGGAGGAGCAGAACTTGATGCCCTGAGTGATGTTTGTTGTTCCAACCAGAACTTGATACCCTTTTGGTTATTTGTTCCACATCCTTTTTAAAAGCCAAGCAGTCTCCATATGGCAGTGCTGATGATACTTGAATTGGCAAAGGGGAAAAACCTGGCATTTTCCTGAATGGATGGCACAGTACAAAGGGGTAGGGAGATATTTCTGTGCAGTTGTAATTAGTTTTTTGATGGAATAGTGCTAAAAAGGGCTTTATTCTTCTGATTGCCTGATTAAGTAACAGTTCTGTTTTGTTTTATTTTTAGAGGGAAGGCATTGCATGGTCAGGATTTGGGAAAGTTATGAACCTTTTATTAGCTCTGCCGCAGGCTGGGCATGGAAATAACTTGCGTTTGAGCTCTTCAGCCTGTAAAACGGAGTTGAATCATCTCTTCCATCTGTCAGAGCTGTGCAGTAGCTGCTGCTCTGTGGCCATCTGAGGGCTGCACTCACATGCAGGGTGTGATCATTGTTTTCCTTGTCCTGCAGACTGAGAAGGATATCCTGTTACGTTCCGAGCTCGATGAGATCCAGGCTCAGAATCCCAGTCGCTTCAAGTGTTGGTACACAGTGGACACAGCACCTGAAAGTAAGACCTGAAATGCCACTTCATGTGAAACTCACGAGTATTGCTGTGTTTTACAGGAGACATGCTATGTCATGTGTGTATTTCTGAGCTTAATGATTCATTTCTTGCTTAATGAGTGTCTGAGTGCATCCAGTAGCATCATTCCCCGGGCAGGAATGCACAGAGGCTCAGGTGTAAGCAGATAAGTGTTTCCAAAGCTCACCTCAGGCCAGTGGCAGTGCAGTGTTCCTCCCATGGCTACACCTGAATATTTACCATTGTCTCCTGTGGAGGGTGACCTTCTTTTCTCCTTCACCACAGACATAAATATCACATGTTATCCTTGTGTTTGGAGCCTGCCCTGAGGCAGCTGCAGTGCCAGAGGCACCACGTAGCTCACGGGCACAGATCCCTGCCTGAGCTTGCTGAACAAGCTTGAGGAAGAGAAGGCTAAATGGTGTCATTCCTTGTGGTTTTCCTTTCTTGCCATTCCTTGTCATGCCCACCCACGTCAGGATAGATTCACACTCATATTCAGTGGGAGTTTGGGGCAGAGAAGGAAAAGCCATGTGCCTCCTCTTCCTTGTGACCAAGAATACACCTCTGGTACGGTGAGGGAAGCGTCTTGCCCTCCCTGCAGTCTGGTGCTGTTGTGTCATCCTGTGCAATCAGTGTTCTCCTGGAATTTCTGATCACCATTCCTTTTTGGGGGAAATTGTGAACTGATCTTAGCAGTTGGGATAAAAGTTCCTCCTTGGACCTCCTCAAGACTGTTCTGCAGACTTTCACTGTCATATACGAAACCTGACCAAACTGGGAAAAAAAAAAAGGTGTCAGACTTATACTGCCCAAAAGTTTGGGGCAGCAGCAGCAAAAGTTTGTTCTGCATCCAGGGCTGGGGATGTGATGATTAAACCTGAATCCCAGTAAAACTGACTTCCAGCTCGGAACAATTTCATCAGCTGGATTTCTCCTTTCTAAAGTGACTTGTATCTCTCTTTTCCTCCTTTTAACCTTGTTCCCCTTCCCCTACTTTCATTTTTTTTTAACAGATTGGGATTACAGCCAAGGATTTGTGAACCAAGAGATGATCAGAGACCACCTGCCCCCACCTCAGAATGATGTTCTGATCCTCATGTGTGGACCTCCTCCAATGATCCAGTATGCTTGCATTCCCAACCTGGACAAACTGGGCTATGCCAAGGACATGAGGTTCTCCTTCTAAACACGACTGGTAATTCAGAGATCTTGTGTAGAAGGGAAGAAAAAAAACATTTAATGGTGAGCAGGACAAAGTTACAGAGGTGGCTGATGCACAGTGCTGGGAAAATACATTTACATTAAAAATGCTTCATATTTTCAGGCTCTCTGGCAAGTAAGACACATAACTGTGCTAAACCTGTGTGTGGAGAGGTGGTGATGCCTCGTGCTCTGTGTTGTGTGCTCCATGTCCAGGGAGGACAGTGCAGCTGCTCAGGGCAGCACACACTCACTTACGCTTTTTCTTAGTGCTGTAATCAAGTGGCAGTAATATCCTACTTCCTAACACTGTGCATACCCAGCATTCTATTCAGTATGAACTATGAAAATAATGAAAAGTGTTGGATTATTCATCTTGCTTATGCCAAATTGTAATCCTTACAGAGCTCTGAGGGCCAGGAGTATTTGCCTTGTATCCATAACCTTTGCAACATCCGTTTAAAGATCCTTGTTGAGCTGAAGGATGCCAATTAACCATTTATGACTGAAGTTGTTGCAGCCTCCTTGTTAACCAAAGCAGAGAGGTAGGCAGTGATAAAAAATGGTTTTCCTTTGTATTTTGGAATAGCCTCTCTTAAGCGCAAACAGTTCCAGCTGGTCACAGTTCTCATCCCTGGGCAATGAAAGCAATTACAGAAGGTGTCTTTGGGTACTGTTCCACAAGTACCTTGAATTTTTTGCTTGATAATGTGTGGAATACTGAAAAAAAAATTCTTAATTTTGTATTTACTCCTAAGTACTGGGTGATGGCATAAGAGTACAAAAGCAGTTGTTCTGCATGTCCTGTGCAGTGAAAAAAAAAAAGCTGGGTGAAAACAATCAGATTTTCTTGTTAATTGTTTCCCAGAGATGGATTTGGCCTGCAGGGAGCCCAGGTTTCATTGCTGGGGGGGTTTGGCAGGCAGCCCCACTCTGCGTGCAGTAGCACCCGATCGCCTCCATGTCTCAATCAGGCAAAGCTCCCCAGGGTTTGCTTGGTAAGGATGCTCGGGAACAGCCTTAAATCACCAAACTGACAGCAAATTCAAGTGTCTCACTGAGTCTAAAACTGTTTCTTAGAAGCTGTTTACTACAGCTTTAATTTTTATTTTTTAATATCCTTTTGTACAGCAGCATTTTACCTAGATTTTAGGACATAGCAGGCATCTTGTGTGCTCAGCTTTCTGCTTCTGACCAGCAGAGATGCTGCTGAGGTGTCCTGCAAGGAAACTAAAAACCTTGTTCTGGTGATGACATCAGAGTGACTGAAAGGATGTTTAGTCATGTGTGAAGTACTGTGGGTGCTAAGGTAGCTACAGGTGTCAATGTACAATAGCAGTTTTTAAAGATTGGGTAGGAATTCAAGGTCATAGCTCACTGTGTTTTCTTTTGTGCCCGTACAACAGGTGGGTACTGTGTATTTAAAAGGTTCATTTTACAGCAAGAATTAAAAGGCAAAGATACTACAGTTAATTTAAGGAATCTCAACTAGATAATACTGTTATTAATTTTATTAATTTGATGTTTGCCTCAAGTCTTGAATTTTTGATGTGTGCTTCTGAAACTTGTTCTTTAATATTATGCTCCAAAGTTGAAATACTGCTCAATTTTTAAAGTTTTAGACCCTTTTTTGGAAGGTAGAAAGCAGAAATATGAGAGAAGTGATCTTGCTGCTGGTCTGTATCACTGTGGGATATGCATAGGTTTTTTTCATTATTGTATTTGCCAAGGTCATTCCCATCTTTTTTTATCCTGAATAAAGTTTCGGAAAGCTGAGTTTCATGAGAACTGCTTCATATTTTGATTATTCTTAACTTAGAGTTTCCCTTGGCACCAAAATCCGTGGGTAAACCCAACATGTCCATGAAGGGCCATAAGAACCCAGATATCCAATCCCCAATTCCCTCAGGATTTATTCATTGAAGCTTTTCAGGGTTAATTTAGCAAACTTAAGGTTTTGGTGATTTCATGCTCAAAACAACAAGAAATCTGTGAAAGAGAAACTTAACTAAAGCTGGCTAAAAGGGCTGCCTGCTGATGACTCATTAAAACAACTCATTAAAAAGGAGGTAGGATAATAAATTAATTCCTGGTTTTCCAACACTAAAAATGCAGTACCAGAGGGTTCTGTTACCCTCTGGTTTTGCAGGATATTTGGCAAAAATTTATGGTGGCCCAGGTTGGACTAAGCTTTTAACATTCTCTGGTTCATAGGATCGGGAATTCCAGCGTGCACCACACAGGTTTTTTCAGGGAAATCCCTTGATCCCCAAGTCTGTGTGAGTTCAAAGCAAAAACCCCTGGGAGTTGAAGGCAACAGAATGTTTCTTGGGAATTTTGAAGTATTTGGTGTGTCCTAAATGTTGGGTTTGAATTAATGCAATTTTTCCAGGATTGTGTGTTTGGAGTTGCTGGTTCAGGGACGGCACGGTCTGGGTTTGGATTTGTGGGCACCGAGCACTCCTTGTGTCAGCTTTAGGTCTGGATTGGTGGGAGTTCTTGGAGAAAAGAGAAGGGAATTGAAATGCACAGATCCGTTCTTGGAGAAATTATCAGGATGGGAGAAAAGAGGCTATGGTACTGCTGGGAGCTCCTGGAGTGAGGGAAAGGATCCAAGGATTGGAAGCAAAAGCTGTGGAACAAAGCCTGAAAAGGGGGTGGAGGAAAGAGGAAAAGAATCCCTACTCCAGGAATCCAGCAGGGGCCA
>VWZT01011316.1:72705-88546 GCA_013397055.1 Pachycephala philippinensis | reverse complement strand
CACGGGCGTGGTGTGGGGTGCGGGTGCCGCTGCGGGGCTGCGGGTGCTGGGGTGCCGGCCCCCCGAGGGAGCCCGTGTATCCTCGGCGTTCCCCGCGTATGGGCGGCGTGTGCCGGCGCGTGTCCGCTGCCTCGCAGGGCCGGGCGGGACGGAGGAGCCTGATCGCGGTGCAGCCCGGGCGCTGGCACCTCGGCTCCCAGCGGCGCGTTCGGGGGTGCCGGCGGTGGTTGAGTTGCCTTGCGCGTCCGCCGGCCCAGGAGCTCGGGCTGTGAGCTGGCTTGGTGTCTGCTGCGATGCTTTTGCTGTTAATAAGAAGTGGCAGCATCGTGATGCTGTTGCTAAGAAAGAAAAACGATAACCGATGTTGCTGGATACTGGCTTGGCATGCTGCTTAGTATGTGAGGGTAATTACACATTGGAATGGGCTGCCCAGGGTGGTGGTGGAGTCACCCTCCCCGGAGGTGCTTAAGGAAAGACTGGATGTGGCACTTGGTGCCCTGGTCTAGTTCATAGGGAGGTGTTGAGTCATAGGTTTGAACTGATGATCTCAGAGCTCTTTTCCAGCCTAATTGATTCTGCGATTCAGTGATTGATGTTGGATCTAATCTAAGTGTACCAGCTGGGGATGGACCAGTGTCCTCTGGCCTGTGAGTTGCAAACCTGTTAGAGAGTTGAAGATGGACCTGTTAGAGCGAGTCCAGAGGAGGGCCCTGGAAATGGTCAGAGGACACATCGCCAGTGGAGAGAGGCTGGAAGAGTTGGGGTTGTGCAGCCTGGAGAAGACAAGGTTCAAGGAACACCATACTGTGGTACATAAAGGAGGCTTTTTGCCAAGGCTTGTAGTGACAAAGCACAGGGCAAAATTTTGTAACTAAAAATGGGTAGGTTTAGATTTGGCATAAGAATGACATTTTTTACAGTGAGAGTGCTGAGACACTGGAGCAGGTTGCCCAGAAAAGTTGTGGATGCCCCATCCCTGGAAGTTTTTGAAGGCCAGGTGGGATGGTGCTTTGAGTCACCTGATATAGTGAAAAATGTCCCTGCCCATCGCAAGAGGGTTGGACTGTAAATGACCTTTAAAGGTCCCTTCCAAGCCAAACCATCAAGGAGCCCAGTCTCTGGAAATGGCATGAGTTCAGGGCACCTGCAGGAATGCAGCCTCTGTGTTTTTGGGAGCTGTGAGGAAAAGTGCATTACTCGGGGAAAGGTGGATTGCCTCAAGCCAGCTGCAGTGTTGATGTAATTTGGTTCACGGCCATGAGAAAAGTGGGACTGGATGACCAAGAGATCACAGTTAATTCATCTGTTAAATCTTGTTTGAACCTTCCTGTTGCTCTTTTAGTATAGAATATAATTATCCTGCAAAAGCCTTGAAATAAATTTGGCTAATAACTAATACTTCTTTATCCTTTTGCTCCCTTGACATAATCTCAAAACCTAGGAGCTGTTTGCCTCTCAGATTGGTTTGCCTCTCAAACCAGTCTAAAGCTTTATTCTTTTAGGCTGTTTTGTATGAAGAGAATCTGTCTTTCCTGTCCTTTCCCAGTTTTCACTTTAAAACTAGGTAACTACTGTATCATGTAATGGGTTTTTTTCTGTGAAGATTAACTTTTGTTTATTGAATTTTTCTCAAAATTTCCAGGTTACTGACAGACAACTACAGAAGAACTGTAATTGTGATGTTCTATGATTGAACCATGGCCATGAACGACAGCGTTAATATCTTGAACTCTGCTTATCTGGCAGTGGAGTATATAGACTCTTTCTTACCCGACAATCCCCTGCAGCAACCATTTAAAAATGCCTGGAATTACATGCTGGATAACTACACAAAGTTCCAGATTGCAACCTGGGGATCACTTATAGTTCATGAAGTTTCATACTTTTTGCTCTGTGTACCAGGATTTATCTTTCAGTTTATACCATACATGCAAAAGTATAAAATTCAACAGGTAAGAGAAAGTTGTGAACTATACACTGACTTGTCTTTGAACACATCAGGCAGAGCATACAACTGTGGTATCCTAGTTCTCCATGTGTATGGTCCCATTTCATCTGTCACTTGGACATCCTGGAAACAGCAAAGCAAAATTACTCTGTGTATGAGGATGAGGAAAGAAAGAGAAGTGAATATTGGTGAAGAAAAGGAGTTGTTTTTTTTTTCCTGAGGAAAAGTTATACTTTTCACCATGGTGCTATAGAGAGGAAAGGGTATGTCAGTCTTACTGGTAGTAAAGTTTCATATACCTAGTTTTTATATCAGCAGGGGAGGGTGAATAGAATTCTGGCATCTGGTGGTAGAGGTGTGTCTTCATAGTATAAAATAATTACACGGTGTGATTATTTAATAGCAGTTGTCTTCTCCGAAGTACCTCTATGCACATCCTCTTGAAAGGATTTTGAAATATTCTAACAATGAAGAAAGCCTGAGATGGATTGCACACTGCTAACTGGAGGCAAAGGCGTATCCAGTATCTAAAGATTATTGTTTTCCCCTAGGTCATTATAATTTGAATTAGAAATTAATAACACCAGGCTTCTGAATTTATTGCAGTATTTGGTGGAATGTCTCCCTGCAAAAACTGGATGTTCAAGACAATTATTTCTCCACAAGCTTGTATCTTCAGCCTCTCTTTGTATTATTTTAGCAATGGAAATGCATTCTGTAATGTGAAGAAGAAAATCAAACTTGGATTGTGTTAAACTGTTGAGTATGAAATGTTCCTGCTAACTGTAAACACTAAAAAAACAAAAATAGTTTGGAGGTGACTGACAAGACAACTTATCTTAAAACACTAGCCTAGAAAAATGAGGTTTTGATAAAACTGGATCCAATCCCATGTTATTTGTGCTGCTTGAGTTAATCTGTGTTATTGGAAGGCATGTTATCTGTCTTCCAAGGTGAAACTAAACTGACTCCAAATGAATTTTTGCAGCACTTCACTTGCGTGCAATAGAAACACGTAACACAATCGACTCTTTTTGCTTCATTTCAGGATAAACCAGAAACATGGGAAAAACAGTGGAAGTGTTTCAAAACCCTCCTCTTCAATCACTTCTTCATTCAGCTTCCCCTGATTTGTGGTACTTATTACTTCACAGAGTATTTTAACATCCCGTATGGGTGGGAAGAGATGCCAAGATGGTGCGTAGATTTTTCTGATATGGTGATGCTGAATTAGACAAAGTTGGAGGCAGAATATTTAACAATTAGTGTTGTCATCTCTAATAAGAAATAATTTTTTGGCAATGTAAACTGTGTTTGTTAATCATCCTTTAGTTGATGCTTAACTGCTATAAGAGCTCATTACAATTTTCTTAATTTTTTTTAAATGGCCCCAAGCTGTTCTAATCCTCAGGAGAGAAGGGGGATTAAGAGGGAGTTTATAGAAGAAAAGCAAGATTCCTGGTGCGGTGGTTTAAATGTTGGACTTTCTGGGGGTTTTATTTACCCACATTTTTTTATTCCTCCTAAGTGTCTCTACCCTCGACCTTGTTTTATATCATAGCAGTAGTGTGTTCCTCGAAGGAGAGAATGTACCACCTCCTCACAGTCTTCTTTTCTTGCACTGAGCTGGTAAACTTTTAAACAAAGCTGGATTAGCTATAAGTGCCCCCTTCTACCCCAACACCAACAGTAGTTTTTTATCACAGAAGGTCATCTTTCTTGGAGAGCTGTTTGCTCTCTGGTGTAGATAGCTGATGCAGCTCTGTGGTTTTATATCAAGGTCTCACACAGTCTGTGGTTGTTCTCTGTAGACTGCATTTGTAATACTGAAGTGACAGCTTGTTACACTAACTCTGTGGGTTAACCTAACACTAACTGAAGTGAGTTAACATGTGCTAACTCACTTCAGCATATCAACAGATGAGCTGATAAGCACAATAGCCTTTTTACCTGGTCATTAATATTTTTAGCATGTTAAAAAAGTAGTGCACTGCTATTCAGTAATAGGTATAAACATTGCTGATTATTATTAGCATATAAACTATTTTCTCTTTCAGGATTATATGTCTGCTAGTATTGTCTATAACTAATAGATCTTCTGCTTTTTAAAGGTATGTTCTGGTTGCCCAGTGTTTTGGATGTGCGGTGATTGAGGATGCCTGGCACTATTTCCTGCATAGATTGCTGCATCACAAGAGAATATACAAGTATATCCATAAGGTTCACCATGAGTTTGTTGTATGTATTACTTGATTTCTTTCTTTAATAATAGTTTTTAGTATGTGTGTCATAGAACTTTATTAAAACATCTTATTTGAAAGACCTAAGAATTTTGCATCCTTCTGAAAGTGGGATAGATGTCTTTTTTTGAGCTCTTTAGCAAAAACAGTCATCCATTTTGTTTCTGAAAACACCTCCTGTCATTTTATTTCATTTCATTTCACGTGAATGAAGGATCGCAGTCTTGCTATAGTTTGATCGTATCTATGAGTGAGGTAAAGCAGACTTTTAAAAATGTCCATATAGGTCTCATTGCTAGGGGAAGGGAAACAGTAGGTGTCTGGGTTTGGTTGTTCATCAGTTCCTCACCACCTGGGCTGTTACCCAGAGCGTATGAATCCCCAGAATGTGATCAGACAGGCAGCTCTTGCACAACCCAGGCGTGTGCATCATGTAATTGATTCAAGGAAGGGATTACAGCTCTGGACGAGGGCCTCTGGAATCAGTATAGCCCATTGTGCAATACTGCGTTGAGAGCACAGTGCAGCACACATTTTGGGCGGTTCTGCATTCAGTGGTGTTGGAGCTGGCATTGAGCATCAGGTAAGGAACCACACTTGACTGCAGCCAGGTAGGATCCAGCAGTGCTTGCACCTTGTAGATGATATTGCTGTGTTTAGGTGGCACTGCCTGTGGAGCCCAGGAGTCAGTGCTGTGCATTTCTGTGCTGCTGTGTATAACCTAGACTGTGCCAAAAGGAAACTGCAAGCTGCTGGGTCAGGGATGCTTTATGCATGCTGCCAGCAAGAGAGGAACTTGGTGTGGATTGATGCATGCATACGTGCAGACATCTGCAGCAGCAGCTGCTCTCTTCCTCTTGCTCTTGGCAGCCCCTCAGGTCTCTAGCTGGAGCAGCTTTTGGCCATTATTCTTGAGAGTGGTTAGCAGTTCTCATAGAACTGTAGCCTAATGATCTGTAGCCTAATGGCTGTTTCACTAAAACCTTTTCTTGATAGTAAAAGGAGATGGTTTTAAAGTATCCCTTAAGACAAAGTGGACCTCATTTTTTTCTGAAGATCTTATAACCTTCAGCATTAGGTTAAAATTTTTTAATCTGTTCTCTGTGTATGGTGTTCTAAGATTGAAAACTCTCTGGAATGTCTTTTTTTGCTAAACGGAATGTAGGAATGACTCTGTGTGTGTGTATATATATATACATATATGAGAGAAAATGTCTTACATCAATCTCAAAATAACATTTGAGTGGTACAAATTTATTTTTAAAAATGGTCAAAGATGAGGGTTTTTTAATTTTTATTTTGATAATAAATTTCTAAGTGAGTCCTGCTTCTGAGAATATTTTGGCTTCCTTCTTTCTTCTGCTTCCAAGACTGGATGTATAGCAAAGCTGATAGGAGCTTGCCAAACACTTTTAATATTCCTGAAATAACTCTTTGACCTGGGGTGATGGTAAGCCTGAATAAAAGTTTTCAACTTTTCAACTAGTAGTGAAGTGTTTGCAATCACTAATAGAGTGATAATCCTTATGACCTTGGAATACTGTTTTTCCAAAGAGGAGCTAAATATGTGTGTTACAGCCCTTGCTCAACCATACCATTCCCTTTGCCCCCAGCATTGTTCTGTTTGTCCTGTTGTAGTCTTGTGGGGTAATGGGAAATGGAGAGTATTGCAAAATGGTGGTTCTGATTTGGGAGTACATAAAACTGAAAATGGTGACCGCTCCCTGTCTGTTATCTCTTTCTAGTCTCCATTTGGAATGCAAGCAGAATATGCACATCCTCTGGAAACACTCATCCTTGGAACTGGCTTTTTTATTGGCATCGTTGTTTTCTGTAACCATGTGGTTCTTCTGTGGGCATGGGTGATTTGTCGCTTGATGGAAACCATTGACGTACACAGGTGAGATGCTCAGTGCTTCCTAATAATTGTTTTTTCTCTTGTCCCTACATCTGACTCAAACTCACCTGTCCCTGAGATGTACTGTTATTTTGCACTAAAATGCTTTTGTGTGTCTTACAAAGAATGATACAACCTGGAGAGTTATCACTCTGTCCTCTTTGGAGGTGGTGTTAACAGCAGGTCTGATGCTGATTAAAAGAGTATGGACTATCAGCTAGAGCATCTCAAGGAGGGTTAGAGAAGCTAGGCTTACTAGGATGTCTGGCTATTGATATTTGCTGTGCAAGTGGTCTTACGCATATTGGAACACCAAAAATCAATTACCAAAAGTGATATTCCAGCCAAGAATTCTTTCTGTTTAATATTTTGTCAGACCGTTTTCTTGCTCAAGAGAAACTTTATGCTCTGTGACCACTGGCTCTCTTTAAAACAAATGCATACATTTCTTTTGTTTATTTGTTTGTTTTTTTATTGTGAATAAAAAGGACAAGACTTGTTTCAAATTTGGCTCCAAAATGCTAGGGCAAATCCCAGCAGGCTTAGTTTAGTTCATCTACAAATGGATGAGCTTTTCTTTCCTGTGTTCAAGAGGCAGGGGACACTAAGAGTTCATTTTTGAAATGACAGTATTAACACTTGACCTTGTATTTGTAAATATATTATGAAGCAGGTAGTGTCTTATTGCAAGTTGAGTGTCAGGTGTTTTAGTGGAACATAAGCTACCAGTAAACTCATGGTATAAAGCATTCCAGGTTTAGTCATATTTTGCTCGTAGACTTCCCAAAGTGTATGTTTTGACATACCATAAACTCACTGATGCAAAATACGAAATTCCTATTATAATTATTTTAGGTTGTTCTCCACATGAGGGGTTTATAATGAATTGCTTTGCTCTCTCCCCACTAGGTGGTGGTAAGAGGCCTTCCAGCACACTAAGCAAAAGAGTTGGAATACCTCTAGAGCACACTGTTCTGCTTTTAATCTTACTTTGATCATATATTTGAATTTTAAATATTTGAAGAACTTGCAGTAAGCTGAAAATAAGAGTAGATGTACAACAATAATTGTTGATTTGAGATGCTCTCTGATGAGCTGCTGTGCTGATGTCCATAGCTTGTACTTAAAGATAATGTTACTTATTCTTGTTCCTCCTTCCTAAAGTCACTCTTAGTTAAAATTGCTAAGGCAGCAGGAAGGCAGCCACTGTGATTTTTTTAAGTTACCTGCTTAAAATTTTTTTTTATTGCCTAGTAAACTAAGCTGAAAAGCAAGTGCCAAAGCCATTATGGGATAACTTACAGAATCATTGGGCTAGAAGTGGAGGGAACGTGTTTTCATATTACAGCAATTATCATAGTGATTACCTCAGGACCTTAGAATACTATAAAATATTTTTCTTTTATTAAAATGACAAGTTAGTGTCAGTATTTTTTACTGACACTAACTTGTTATTTTTTATTTTTTGAGTTTATGTCTCAGGAAAATCCTTACCCTGGTTGTTTTTCTTTTTTTCCTCCCCTGTAGTGGCTACGATGTCCCGCTGAACCCTCTTCATCTGGTGCCTTTCTATGCTGGGGCCCGTTTTCACGATTTCCATCACATGAACTTTATTGGCAACTACGCTTCCACCTTCACGTGGTGGGACAGAATCTTTGGTACAGACTCTCAGTTCATTGCCTATCAAGAAAAAGAGAAGAAGAAACAATTCATAACAAAGAAGAAGTCTATCTAAATTTCCAGTGTAAAAGTAAACTTTTGCTTTTCTGTGAAGCAAAATAGTGATTGGGTGTTTAGCATAAATCTTGTTCCCTGGCTACTAAGAGGTAGGGAAAAACAGCTAATTGAATGGCAGTATCTTTCTAATGGGAATGTTTTCTATTTTATACATAAGTACTGCATATATTTTAACTACAGATTTAAAGATGATGGAAAAAAACGGAGGTGACTTGTGTCTTTTTTTTTTGACAAGAAAAAAATCAGTTTTATCTATAATGTTGCCCATTTTTGGATCCAGGTAGAATTATGTATGTACACTGAAGTTGGTCTTAGTTTTTTTAAATATATATTCTTAAATTTATAATATCAAATAGCAGAAGTTATTAACTAGCATCAGCACTGTATTATTTAAATATTGAGTAAAAATTGCTTAAAACCAAAACGTCTGTTACTAGGAAGCTTGGACAGGTCTTTTGCACACTGGATAATGTGAACTGCTAATAACAGAATACCTGGCTAAACATGAATTATCAGAGACATTCCTGATCTAGATTTATTATGTTATTTTAGATTACAGGTAAAAATAATAGAAGTTTTTATTTGAAGACACTGTTTTTTGCTGCTCTTTTGAAGTTGGTCTGTCAGTGTACTTAGCATTTACATTCTTCTCTATGTATTGTAATTTGCTGATCTGACTTGTTGCTATATTTGCACTTGTGACTGATGAAATAAACGTGGTTTGGTTTGATGCGTTTAATTTATTTTTCATATGCTTTTAAATACAAGGCTGTGATAAAAACCATGTAGGATATAGTGTCTTGCTCTTCATCTCTTCAATGCAGAATCATTATCTGTTAGGATGGTTTGCAGCAGTGCCATCTGTTAAACTACTTACAGTAAGAGGCAGCAGTAAGAAACGGAAATGGAGAACATGTAAATTCTGCTGGCTTTTGTTTTGGAGGACTTGTTGCTACATTGAGTAGTTATATATCCATCTTCTGGGCTGAGTGCATTCTCAGGCTACAGCTTGATCATAAGCTAAAATCTCAAAATCTACTACTTGAGTTGCACTAGTCACAGAAGCAGTAGTCTAATATTTTTGAATCTGTTATAAGTATTCGTCTGTTGCACAGGAAATAACGGTGAAGTATTTGAGAGGGGCTTAAAGCCTTAAAAGATCTTCCACTTTGTACTGTCACGTCAGCTGCTCTTCAGACTTCAAATACCACTTCATCTACTCCATAAGTCCCTTAGAGAACTTTACAGTGTTTTGCTTACTCAAGACCACACCTGAATTTTAGTGCTGCTTCACATGCAATCTGGTATAACACTCAAAACAGACAACCCAGTGAAAGTGCAGATGAGATCAGGCTTTAACAAAAAGCAAGGTGTTAATGACATGCAGAATGACTCAAATATTACTTGAGAGGTGGAAGTAGTTCAGATTGCTCTTCTGTATGTGTTTTGTAGAAGCATTTACTTCTCTATCTGTATCCCTGTTGAAATTCAGTGTTTTTCCCCTTCACTCTAAAAATAAGTAAAAAAAAAAAAAATTTGACTATGGCAGGTGAACAGAAGCTGAAATCCCTGAACTGCTCAATTTTTAGCAGGGACTGGTACTTAAGCCTTGCTGAATCCATATGCATTGCCAGCCTGAACTCTCCATGGTGGAAGCAACCTCTTTAATCAAATTTCAAAGATGGCCATTATCCTCTGCTTTGTCAACTCCCACTCCCATCCTGCAGCTGCAGCTATACTTTGCTTGATTTGACTGAAGCATTAGCCTAAAAACACAAGGAGCTTTCAGAGCTTCAGCTTTTCCCCGTGAACATCATTCTGTTCACTGCTTCTCAGCCTGCTGGCTTACGCCTCCACTCACGCTGCCGCAACATTATGCACAACTGGGAGCCACTTGCTTAAATATTCCAGTAAAGGTATTTGTAAAAGCTTGGTGTCTCCTCAGCTACTTGAAAGCTGAAGCAGAGTGCTAAAAACATGATGGGATTGACTTAGAAAGTTCTAATGTATATTCCATTCTTCGAGAGGTTTAAAAATAAAGAATGTGATTTTAACACGCTATCGTTTGGGGAAGTGTGCATGGGGGTTTTTTGGAGCTTGTTAAATTGAATCCATGTTTTTCTGACACCCATTGCTATTTTAGTTTTTTGGGTTATTTTATGTATATCCTTAGTGTACAATGTGATCACATAATTGCTTTTGATCCTATTTCTTTGACAAATCCCTAGAGAATTATGCAAGCTGTGCTTTATAAATTTATTTTTTGCTGGAAAAAAATGTGCTTGCTGGACATCTCAACACAGGAACTTGTATTTGAAAACCACATGCTTGTTTTCTTCAGGACTCAGATGGACCTGCATTTTACCACCACCCCACCACTTTTTCAAATGTAGAGCCCTGTATTTATTGCTGAATATGATGCTGGCAAGTAAATTACCTACCTAATTACTTTGTGTCTTTTATGCAAATCAAGAATTGTATTGGGCAATTACATTTTTAGATTTTAGGCCTTTATTAAATATGACTTTGCTGATTTTTCCCTCATATTTTGTGAGAGACTATAGAGTATGTACAGAACTGAAAACAGAGGTTTTCGTGCAACAGTAAAAAAAGATAAGGAGATGTGTTAAGAGTTTTGGGTCTTCACAACACACAACCAAACCTTACACAATCAGTTGTCCTTTATCTTCTTCAACAAAGAGACACATTTAACTCTTAAACATGGTAGGACAGGGAAATAAGTGGGGGAGGAATATCTTCTACTACATTTTTTCCTGCAAGTCCAGTTTAGTTTAATTAAAACTCATCTGTGGGAAATAACAGTTTGTACTATCCCTTAGGATATGACAATAATAAAGTCCTATGAAAGCCATGAATTAATTTCTTGGAGTTAATGTCATAAAAACCCATGGAAACTTGCAAAGTATTATAAACTACAAAGATTAGGATTGCAATATAATCGACTGCTTTTCGCAGCTGATGTGAAATACTAAATAAGGTGGTTTATTTTACACTACAGCACAGCTTGCCAGAAAATATTAATATTGATTGATATAATGATTGTAAGATTATATGACTTCATTTATTTTCCTCACAGAGTTATGCTGCATGTTTTATGATAATTTTTTAGAAACTGTGATATGTTTCTAGATTTTCAATGTTCATTTTTGTTGAAAAATTACGTTATTGAAACTTTCATTATGGCTACTGATAGTTATTGCTAACCACAGTGTCTGGTTCATTGCCGCCAAATCTCCATCTGATTATGGCTGCCTCTCTTGCTCTGGCAGCTGCAGCCCTCTGGCAAATCTCATTCATTGAAACCTCTAACTGGTAAGTCCAGAGAGAAGGCAACTTTGTGTCATTAGTTCTTGCTATAATTTTTGGTCTGTGAAGGTAATAAACACAGCAGTCAAATCGCTTTTCAATTTATTTTACACCAGCTCACCAGATGGTATCATCCTCCAGAGTACGGCATTCCCTCTGTTTCTCAAACCACTCCTGTGGCTTGTCTCTGAATTTTCACAGCTTTGTTTCAGCTGTACATACCAGAACTGTGTGTCCAGGTCGTTTTCTCTGAGACCACCTTGTGATATAATCACATCCTCCCACTTAACTGTTCTCCTGTCTAAGCATTGCACTGGAAAATACAGTCATTACCCATCTTTAGTGATCTCTCGATGCTTCTGGCATTGCTGCTTGCCAGACTGTCACAAGTGTGTTTTACATTTCTTGCTCTTAAGTGTAATTCACAATTTGCTGCTCTGAAATATTTAAATGTGCTTGACTTACCAAGTAAATTACATTCCAGAGCTGCTGTATCCTTATTATTCACCATTCTTTGACATCCACACATTTTAATCAGTTATGATTCACATTTATGTAATCACTGAATAAATTAACCCTTGGACTTGAAATACCGGTCCCTATGGAAGACCAGGAGAATGCTCCTCTAGGATCATGACTCACCACTTTTAAAAATCCCTATCAGCCAGTTTTTCGAACCCTCACAGTGATCCTGCATGGTGGTTTCTCTCTGTGAGTACCTGGCACCATAGCCAGGCTATAGCATCTCTCAGAAACAGCATTTCAGTCCAATGTCCAGGACCTAGCATCACCCCAGGAGCAGTCACTACTCCTGCAAACTGAAACAAGGGGCAGCAATTACTCACTGCCATTTGTGTAGGTGCAAATGTTGAATACATTTTGTATGAAATTTAAGTTGCAGTCTGTAGAGGCTCAATGCAGAATTGTTACATGTATAGGATGGTCACCATCCAACGAGAGACCAGTTCTAAATACCAGATAGGGCTGGGTTTCAGTAATATGTGTGATCATCTAACAGCTGGAGGTAATAAAAGATTTGGTCTTGCAGCACACAATTTGGAAGGTGGGTGGGGTTTTATCCCCCTCCCTTTCTTTAACCTCCTGCATAAGTGACTTGTCTGTATTTGTATTTCTTAATTTTTTGTTGTTACTGGTATTTCTATTGCCCTGCCTTATATTAATCACCTTCTCGAGGTACTGGAAAAGCCTCAGCTTCCTGTATCTCAATCCTGTTTTGCAAGTCTATCCAAGAAATAGAGCCACTGAGTTGTGCAAGACGTTTTGAAGGTTGGTAATAGGTGCTTCTGTCTTGAAGACATAGCTTCTAGTGACCACAGCTGTCAGGTGTAATATATGGGAATATAATCAGCATTCTGATGAGTTTTTTAAAATCTTCTTAGAGCTACAGTTACCTCTACCTCCTTGCCTGGTAATATGTCAACACTGAGATTAACTGATCTCTCTTTTAAATTGATTGCAGTTATTTTATTCCTAGCATTATATTCTCTCTGAATATAAACCAGAGAAGTTTAGTGCTTCCATGGTGTATTAGCAGTAGTTAGTAATTAATAATGTAAATAGCTGCTCTCCATCATAGAGTGTTTTTAGGACTTCTGATGTTCCTAATGTATTTGAGTTTTTTGTAATGGACATGGATTTAGGGTTATCTTTCTGAGTAATAAAAGAAAATAGTTGCCTTAGCCTGTTTGTCTTGTCACACACAAAAAAAAAGTATGCAAAGACTCAAGTCTTGTAAGCAAAATTCTGTGAGTGTGAGTTTATTTTGGAAAATATATTTATATGCTTGCTGGTGAATGATGATTTGCTGAAATAGACAGATTCAGGCAAGTCAAAAGTATTGGAAAATTTGAATCAGCAAATTCTGTTTGGCTGAAGGAATGAAGTAATCTGTAAACATATATGAGTATTTTAGGTATTTTTTGTGTATATGTAGATTTGTCTATAAATAGGTACTTTTGGAAATGTTAATGAATTTTTTTTTGTAATTACTAGGTTATTTAAGCTGTGTCTGTTGGCAAAATATAACTTACTATTTGCTGTCATATTCAGATATAAGAGACAGGTAAACCAGATTTAAAAGCTGCTCATCAGTAGGTTTCCTGGAGCACTTGTGCTCTACTCACTGCTCTCATTAGTATTATCAGCTTACAGGGCCATACCCAGGTGCCCGGTTATGCTTGTAGGCTGGGAATGCCCTTGGGGTTGGAGTATTCCTCTGATCCTAAGGCAAGTGCCAAAACATCTTCCATATTACAGAGAAATTTGTCCTTTGAAGGTAGTCATTCCTGAACTATGGAAAATAGGAGGAAGGATTAGATACAAAGAAAGCATTCAATTTATTCCTCCTACTCAGTTCTGCGTATGTTTCTAAGCTGTTTGAGAATTTAAACATTATTTTTTAATCCCTTATTAAAAGTAAATTAGTATGTGTGAACTCAAAATTAAATATTTGATAGTATATAAACCACCCTGCTTTACACAAGATAATGCATGTGTTTTTATAAATACACATTCTCTTATTTTTATAAGGGTGGGGGTAAATAAGTAGGGAAACAAAAGAAAATCCATTCACATCTAGTTGTGAGACTACTTTTATGTAGTGGAATAATAATTTACTGCTTGAGGAGATGAAAATAAACAGAAAATTTCTGAGTCTACTCGTATCTTTCGGTGATGTATTTTGGTCAAATAAATTAGAAGGGAAGCCAATGACAGTTTCTACAAAGAACAAAAGGGAGGTTTTTTGGATCAGAAAGTTCTCCCAGAAAATGATAATGTAATCCGCATCAGCAGATTTGTTTATTTTGTATATTGAGTGCAAGGGAAAGTGATGAAGAAAACAAGGAATATTTAGCCTGTGATGAATGTAGCAAACAATACTACTAAAAAATGTGAATCTTTTGAATGCCAGGTCAGCTACCATTATTTGCAGTTCCATTTGGAGCACTGAGAGGGCTGCACATGTTGCACATAATTCTAAAGCAGTGTGATGTCATAAATTTTTTTATGTAGTCCAATTAATGCTGCTAGGCAGGGGAGAAGTCAGAGAGAGAGAGCCCTTTGGTGATCCTAAGTTCAAAGAGTGATCTTGGTCAGAGAATATACCATATCTAGGACTCTCTCTACGACCAAGTCTTGCAAAACACTTAAGAGCAAGTTTGTGTTGTCACAACCTCAGAACTGATGGAAGATGCTGTGACAGGCATCTCCAAAAGTTTTCTAGCAGTTAGAATGAAAAGTTGAAGGCTCCAAGAAGTGCTCTGAAGGTGCCTTTGCATGCGGTTGCCTACTTGTAAGCCTGGGATGAAACTGGGCAGGGCAGCTTCTGAACCTTGTTAGCTTTGAAAGATGGTGAGAACTGGAAGGGCTGAACTTTGGTTCTTGCTATGAAGAAACACATCAAGAAATTCAGAACTGACATTCAGGGCCCTGGAAGATAATGAGTATAGGTGAATAGAGACAGTTCTATAAGTATTTATGTATAGTAATTGTAATTTCAGATCTGTGTTTCAGATGCTGGATCACTTTCTGAGCTGGTGCATCACCAAAGGTCAGTGAAAATGTTCTCCTAGAAGAGATTGTGTCCATTACCATCTTATTTGAAGTAGACACCCACAGTTTAGGAAAATATCCACAATATCACCAAGGAGTATTAAAAAATCTTCCTGAAAATTGATTCAGTATTAATTGGTGATCAAAGGGGGCATTATACAGGCTCACCCTTTTAAATTACAATATCAGAATAAACATGCATTAAATTATTGAGGACAATATTTTTTTTTTTAGAAGGCCGAATTGGATGTGTATTTTTCAAAATTTTGAACCTCTCAAAATTTTCCAGCAAGTCTTTGCGTCCTTAAAAAAATAAAACTAAAAAAAAATTCAATCAAGCAAAAAAACAAACAAACAAAAAAAAAAACCACCCACAAAAACCAAAAAAAACCCCAAAGCCCAAATCAACAGCTTGATATGGAAGTTGCTCTTTAGCATTTAGCCTTTTGCTTTTAGCACTCGTCCTTTACAGGCTGTTTCAACATAATCTAAACAGCTATGCCTATGAAGGAAAGTTGAAAAAAACACGGTTTCAGAAGTCCTGTAGTACCTGCGGTCTAGAAGAAATTATTTGTTAATATACGGTGAACGGTTCTTCACACGAACATTCGCTTTGAACAGATTGGGGCACGCTAAGTACTGTCGGTATCAGAAACTAAGTCTTGCTTTATCCTTTCCTTTCTGTGATGCAGCAAAGATGCCTTAAAAATGAGGAGCAAAGCGACCTTACAAATGACGGTTTATAGTTTTCCCTGTCAATCAAATGCATTTGTGATGCCCTGCAACAGCACTGAATCATTCATGGAGTACTCCGTCACTTTAGTTTTGTGGCAGTGGGTGAACCCGCTGGGACCCCATAAAATGATGAGGCGGTGCGGAAAACGCGCACCCGGATTCTCGCAGCGTTTTTTCGCGTCTGGTTGACGACAACAGCTTTAGCGGCTTTCGCCCGCATCCTGCGGCCACATCCCCCGCCCTCCGCGGGAGCGCTCGGGACGAGGATCGGGGCGGAGCGGCCGGTCCCTCCCCTCCCCTCCCCGCCGCCCCCCAGCTCCCTCCCGCTCCCTCCTTTCCTCCCTCCCTCCCTCCGTGCCCGGGTGCCGCCGGCGCTGGCGGAGC
>VWZT01011316.1:761-72677 GCA_013397055.1 Pachycephala philippinensis | reverse complement strand
GGCGGCTGAGCGCCGAGGAGGGCATCTCCTTCGAGTACCACCGCTACGCCGAGCTGCGGGAGGCGCTGGTGGCCGTGTGGCTGCAGTGCCCCGCCATCAGCAGGATCTACACGGTGGGGCGCAGCGCCGAGGGCCGGGAGCTCCTGGTCATCGAGATCTCGGACCGGCCCGGCGAGCACGAGCCCGGTAAGGGGGGCCGGGGCGGGCTGCCCGCACCTGAGCGCAGGTAACGGCGGCGGGGCGCGGCTCTGCGGGCACGGGCGCTGTCCCCGCAACACTCGCTGCGGCACCGCCACCGGCACCGGGTGTCAGCGGTCGTGCGCAGCCGGCGCGGAGCGGCTTTGTGCCGCCGCCGTTGGATGGAGCGCCCGTTGCGCCAAGAAACGCCCGAATTCCCCGTAAAATGTCAGGAGCGGGCGCCCGGTGCGGGTTCGCTGGCAGGGCAAGTGGCGGCCGCCCTTCGCCGCGCGAACCGCAGCGTCCGGGGAGCGGCGGGAGGCGGGGGCGTGCCCGGGGGAGCGGCGTGAGGCGGGAGCGTGCCCGGGGGAGCGGCGTGAGGCGGGAGCGTGCCCGGGGAGCGGCGTGAGGCGGGAGCGTGCCCGGGGAGCGGCGTGAGGCGGGAGCGTGCCCGGGGGAGCGGCGTGCCACGGCCGGGCTGTCCCCGGGGACGTGTCACCCACCGCGGCACGTTGCGGGCGCCGGCACGGGTGCCTCGGGATACGTGGCTGCCTGTACTTACGAGTTTGGGACATTTTTTATCAACGGGAATGTGATTGATGCCGTGCACTTGTTGTACACCTACGACTGTGTCTGTTTCATTGTTTCCGATTTTAGAATCGATAGTGTCGCTGATGTCTGTATGTAAAAGGGCTTATCCGTGAAAGCTGCCTGGTACCTTTGGCCCAGCCGTAAGCCTCCTGCAGTCATGTCCTCACATTTCCCTCACTGGGTTACAGCACAGGTCTGGAAGTCTGTGACTTTTAGGTGGAGGTGTGGCTTCTGTGGCTCTCCGGGGATTTGTCCAATACAATTAGTGCTTAATATTCTGCTTTATGACCTGAATATAACCTTGCTTTTTTATCCTCAAGAGACTTAATGTTAGGGCTACAGATGGAACTTGGACGTTATAGGACATTGGACATAAGGAGGATGTAAGAGAAAGGCAGGGTAGCAAAGCATTGTCTTGGAATGAAAAATGTAGGGATTGCAGTGAAATTTGAAAAATTTCTTTCTGGTGTGTTGCCATCTTGATAAGAGGAGGTGAGGATCCTGAAGCTAAGAATGAGTCTATTGCCGCTGTGTAATTTGCACACCGGAATGATAGCAGCTCTTACTGGGATTTTGCATTGCTGCCAGGGGATAGTCCGTGCATCTCATTTACGTGACTCTTGTGTCAAGCCAGCTGAAAGGGACAAAAAGAGCACGCTGTGCAGTGTGAGATGGGGCTAGTGTGACACACTTCTCTTGGTGTCAGTGATGTGAGAAAGGGTTTGTCATTGAGCCCAAGCAAGAGGGAATCCAGCAGTATATGAATAACAAACTGAAAAAAAGAAAAAATCCTATGGATTGCATCCACATACAAGCTATAGACAGTGTCAAACATTTCCTGGAATGTGCTCGGTCCCTTACTAAGGGAGCCCTATAGACAAAAATGCCACATGTTGCAATGTGCAAATCACGTGTCAGGGAATGTGATGAGTCCTGGCAATCTTTAGTGGTGGATGCTGAAAATGCTGGTTTTTGAAGGGGATTAACCAGGGTTTGAACCAGAGCAAATTTGTTGTTTTATTTCAATCCTCACTCTCATTCTGTGAGGTTCTAAACATTTCTGAAAAAGTGGAGAGCTACTACTCTCTGCAGTGACACAAGGGAGAAACTCAGGATCTTTTTGGGAAGGGCAGTGAGACAGACCTCATGTTATCCTTGCACTCCTTAGAAAGAACTGTAAAAGCATTGATACCATCCCTGCTTCTTTGTTACAGAGCCTAAGCACCCATACATTGTGCCAATGGTTGCATTAAAAATGTTTTCTTCGTAAAAACTATATATTGTGCCAATGGTTGCATTAGAGGTATTTTCTTCTAAAAAATGTGCCCTTTCTTCTACTGTGTAGTAAAAGGTAGCACTGTTTATTTTCCTATGGGAGCCTTTTTAAGCTGTGCAGTAAAAGAAGTGGAGCCTTGTACCAGCCTTGGCAGGAAATAGGAGACTGATTCTGCTCATACCTGAAGGGGGAACCCTGCTCACTCTGAGCATCCATGCTTGATTCCCAGGGCAACAACCAGAACAAGGATATTTTGTGTGGTGAAGCTTGCTGGATCAGAATCTTATTTATTTATCTTCTTATTTATCTTCATCTATTATTATTAAAAAAACAATAGACAGAATGACAGACACACATATATACATAGATATAGTTACTTCTCATTTTTCCCAGACAGCCAAAAGGTTGTAAGTTCTGAACATAATCTATTCCTGCAGGATAACCTGTGTGTCACGGGGTTTATTTTTTAAATATAGGGAAGTATAAACAAAATACATGCTGTGCTTCATAGATTTAGAGCCTGTAGAGAGCTCATGCTTCTAGAAGGCTAGTGAGCACACAGGGATGATACTTGACTCATCTAGTGAACAGCTGTGGAACAAAAAAAACGTGTATGTTCACTTAGTGAGCAAGTTGATGACAAAATAGATCAGGAAAGTGTCAGCAGAGCACCAGTAAAGACTCTTTGTACTGAGTAAAGAGGCTTTACTGAGTAAATCAAATACTGCATGTACATGCAACCATTGTATAATCACATGTATTGCTTGGCTGTGTAGCCTTGTGTGAATGCATTTCATCATACACAAGCATATAAATCAAATGCAATTTTAGAGTTGATTTAGCTAATTCAGCTAATTTTGAAAATTAATTTGTAATATATGTGCAATGCTTGAAAAAAAATACTTGAGAGACATAGGAAAACTTCAGAAGTGTGCTTTAGACCTCCAAGACAACTGGAAAAAATCCTCAGTGAATGAAGAAGCTGGAACAAATCATAAAGGCCCTGTTTTTCCTGGGGTAAATATTCATTAGGAGGATATTCTTAAAGTCCTGATAATGCATTGGAAGTCAGAATGACTTCATGTGAGCCAGTCTGGTTTCCTGCAAAGTCATACAAAGTGTCTTTGCAAATCTTGGAAACCCAAATTAATCACTCGAACGCTGCAAGCTGAGGCTTCACTGAGCTCTTCCTGGGGACATGATAAATGCCGGAAGCAGGAGACTGCCTAAAGTTTCTGATGCTACATTAAACACTTAGAGAATGTGCTGCCTTCTCTGCAAACTTGAACACCATACTACCTGTCCTTCAGGCCAAACAGGGTTTGGGCTAACATTTGTAATTTTGTATATTTTGTGGTGATTTTTTTGTTGTTTGTTTTTTTTTTAATCTTTGTTTGGGGTTTTTTTGTGGCAACAATTTCTTTAGGCTGATACTGCACTTGTATGGGAGATCAGAGCCTGCAATCACTGATGGAAAATAAGCCCTTGAATAAGGAAAAGCACAACCCAGAGATGAAGACATTTGAACTTTATCAAGTTTAATACCAAAGCAGAAAACCTCACTTTGAGTCGCTGAGGACAAGGCAGTGAAGGAAGAGGAAGACTTGAATGAGACTGTGTCAGTGGTTATGTGTAGAAGGTGTTGTATGAACGTAGACTGGAAGTAATCAAAATATTTTTGAGTAGCTTTGATTACATGAGAAAATACAGTTTTGTCCCTGTGCTCACCAAAAATTGGCGAAGTTGACAGAAAACGGCTGATGGCAAGGTCGGATAAAATGAGGAGAAAGAGGTTGTGGGGAGTTGATAATGGACCAAGGGAAAACAGGACATTTGATGGTAAAGAACAGATGTATTGTTTTTCTGGGACAAACTGGGCAATACTTTGCCTTAGTTCTGGTGCAGGAGAATATCGACTACTCCTGAAAGAGGAAATAGGCTCTTACTTTGGCTGTCTGATGTTCTGTTGAACAGAATGTTAATAATTTTATTGTTTGTCCTTTTCCCCACAAGCATCTTTAAAAATACTTCAAACAGAAGGAAATGGTTACTTTGTAGTTGAGTGAGACAACTGATTTTCTAGAAAATGACATACCTTGGATTTTTGCAGTTTCGATCAACAAAGCATCATGAACCGGGCAGGCAGGAACACACCATGTGTGAATTGAGCAGTGCAGTTGTGACTTGGAACATTTGCAGGGCCCTGGGGGTGTGACTTCAGTCAATTTTATGAGGTGCAACTCAGCTACAATAATCCTTGGACCCATCACTTTATCAAAGACTCCACTTGGCGAGGGTGAGGAAATGAGTTGGGTTGGTCACTGCTGACACTGAGCCTAAATAAGCTTCCAGGCTTCCCAAATTGTAGTCCCCCCAAAGCCCCCAGATGTGAGGCTCTCAGTTTCTCACACCCCTAGCCCTGCAGTGCTAGAACCATTTCCTCCTGCAGAAAAATAATTAGAGGGTGACTAAGAGAGAAGTGAAAATCATGGCTCTATATTGATGAATGGGGAAATCCAAGATCTGTCTGCTAATGCAGACAGGTTTTTATTCTGTCAGTGAAGTGCTCCCATATTCAGCTATGGCACCAGCCATGTGAGCGGTACTTTCAGTGGTAAGAAGCTGCAGTAAGTAAAGCTGATGAATTTACAGGGAGAAAAATTGTTTCCCATAATTTCCCATAATGTCTTCATCACTGTTGCTCAAAACCCATTTTAAAATATTTTTTTTATTTTTTGTAATCTAAATGACTCTGCAGCCATTTAAGGGAACCATGAGCAAGTGCTGCTCTTTTTGAAAAGAGAGAGAAGGAGGAAGAATGAGCAAACGTGTAGGAGGCTGCTGAGATTTCAGCCCAGCATGGGCAGGAATCAGCTGTGCCACTGTAGCGTGGCAGCCTGAGTGGGGAGACCACTGGATGTCACGTGTGGGTCTTCTGGGCTGCCCTGCTTCAGTTGTGGAAGTGCAGTGCTGGGGTTGGTGGCAGGGTGTTGTATCGCTGGTGATGTCAGAAAGCACACAGCTCCTCTCTTGGTTATGGTGCTGTCATCAGATACAGCTGTTCTAACCTTATTATCTACAGTTAATTGCACTTGATTTTCTAAAGCTTGTTTTCCTTACGCTCCAAACGTGCACATAAAAATCTTATGAGCTCTTTCATCGGACCTGTTGATGTTCAATACTAATTGCATATGGCAAGAGCTTATTATTAAAACTAGATATTAGAGAGCAAGCCCAATTTTTGTGTTCTTGGGGTGTAAGCAAACACCAGTTTTTATCAAGGGCCACGCGTGTAGTGTTCCCTTTTTGAAGGGAGATGTTTACAGGGCTGGTTGCTGGTAAATGTGCGTGCGCTGAGTTCATACTCATCCAGCTGCACCGCATAAAGGTAGGGGCATAAATAGGTCGATGTCAGCAGAACACTTTGTATCAGGAATACAGGAGGTGGTGCTGTGCTGACCGCGTTTGGCTTTCACCCTTTCTGTCAGCTGTGGTTTAGCTGCTCTCCTGGCTTAGGTCTGCAATCCTCGTCAAAGGTGAGCTGCAGTCTGGGCAGCAGGCTGACAAGAGCACCTGCAGCACCAGACGGGCGGGAGCAGGGCAGCTGCTGGTGTCTCTGTAGGGATGGATAGAAAATGCAGAGTAAAACATGGTTGAACTTACTACTCATGTAGCCTTCTGCATCTGGAATTTTTCTTTGCTTTGTGCATCAGGGAACAGATTTTATTTCAGCACTTGTGAGGATGTTCTGGTTTTCTCATCAAACGCTGTCAGGGATATGCTACTGAGTTGCCTGCCTGCTGGGAGTGCAGATCTGGGGCGGGCTGTACCTCCTGAGTTCTACAGAAGGCTGAGAAGCTGTAATTACCTTTCCAGCAAAATCCCTTACGGGTTTTTGGGCCAGTTAGGGTATCCCCCTGAAGTCACCCAGCCAGGATTTGGCCTGGGGTAATCTCTGGAAGGATGATTTTAATGCTGCCTGCGTTCAGAGTGGGATGTTCGGGGATGTTCAGTGTCCTTCACAGACTGTGTAGGTTGTGCAGGTCTTGGGAGGGCTGTAGAGCAGCAGGAAGATGGCTGGATGTACGTGCTGAGCGAATTTTTTAGATTTTTGGATTTTTCTTCCTTAATTTTATCTTACTTAAATAGTATTTTTTTAATAGTTCTGATTTCTTCCTGTCTCAGTTTTCATGTTCAGCTAAAAATAGAGGTGTAGAATACAAAGCGAGAAATGTCTCACAGAACTGGTGCAAATCAAGGAGAGGCAGACACGTTTACAGATCACATTCGCAGCTCGTTGTTAATGCCATTCACGTTCCCATTGAAGTCAATGGAAATTCCCAGTAAGCGTGGTTAGGCAGCTGTGCTAGGCACTCTGCAGTGCTCTCCAGAGATACAATGCTCTCATTCCAAATTGCTTCACTGACTGAGGTATTTAAAGACTTCCTTTTTTTTAGAACATTTAAAAAAGGGTTAATAGAGGCTGTGTGCGACCTGCGAAAACACTGTGGATCCCAGCTACTGCATCTCAGCAGTTCATCTTTTATTTACTGGAATAATACAAATGGTAAACAAGCTGGGGTAAAAAGGTCTGCAATCGTTAAGAATAAACATGACTACAGAGGGCAGTTGTTTTCAGGCTTAAAATGAGTCTGAGTATGCAGAATATTCAGAGTTTGTTGATCTGACCCAGACTGCTTTTGACAATCCCACTCCTTTGGAAAGAGTTGATTACTTTAATTTCTTTCAAAGAGAAGAGTTGTCATCACCTCCCACACCTTCAGAATGCCTTAACAGTTCCCAAAGTAAACAGAAGGGGGGCCTGTTTTGCTGTCGTCTTGGCTTAAAATGATGTTTTGTTAGGGTGACATTAATGCGAACTCCAGAGAATTAATGAGAAGTCTATAAAGCATGGGTATTTCCCAAGATTTTGTGACATGTTTTGTTAAAGCCGGTAAGTTGTAGTTGTGTGATTTATCAAAACTGACCTCATTACTAAAATATTTTTAAATTTTTTCAGGAGAAACTTTTTTATTATTCTGTAATTTAGTAATCAATATCTCAAGCCTTCAAATTACATGGAGGGTGAAAAACACAAGAGAGGTCTTCTGATTTCAGAATAAACACAAATTTTTCGTTGTAACAGTGGAGTTGCTGCTAGACTCGGCTGATAATTTAGTATTAAAACTTGTTTGGAATTAGTTCTGTGTTCATTACACCTAATTTTTGTTTTCAAAGGTGGCATGTGATTTAGAAGCCTACATACTAGGCATGCATATTCATGCTGTAATCTCCCTTTTCCTGGACACCAGGAACACTTCATGGCTAGGCTGCAGTGCCCTCTGAACACATCTATTTTCTCTACTGACTGTAAGAGGAGCTAACATTGGGTAGGCTTCTGACTTATAACGTGTGCAAGAGCTTATGGTTAAGATCTGGTGAATGCCAGCCTTCATGTGTCATCATCTAATGTACCTTGTTGTGCTTTGTGTGCTGTCTTTGCAGAACATACAGTTTATGAACTCTGGCTGAGCTTTTTTCGGCAGATTAATTTATTTTTTTAAGTCCTCATACCTACTTTAATTCATGTTCCTCCTAAAAAAAAAAAAAACCAAAACATCATGTCACATAATTTTTGGTCTACATTTTCTTTTTAAACTAAAGTCTCATACATGTATTACCATAGAGCCTTGCTGTTTTGTTTTCTTGGGTTTTTTTTTTCACTCCAACTGAATTGGGAATTAAACTGTGAAGAAGACTTGTGACTGAATTCTCTTAAAATTTTGTGGAATCAAAAAAAAAGTTAAAGCCACAGTATGTACTTCAAGTTTTCTGGGTTAGATAATTGAAATGATTGCCAGAGTTATGAAGAGTGAAGTAAAGGGTGTAAACCTCATTCTGGAGTAAGGTGCATATCAAAAGCCAGGGGTCAATGAATTCAGTGGGAATGGGATGTTATATATGAACATATGTAGCATATATATGTTTTCTGGTATGCTGGGGCTAAATAAAGACATCAAGGGTCTGTGTAGTAAAAAGGTTGGAAAAAAAATCCTTATCAGTAAAACGGTGGCAGAGTAGGTGGGTTTGATTTGCTGTGTGACAGGAAATGGAGCTCTTTTGTCTGCCATACATCAGCTTCTATCATCTCAGGATAAGGGTGAAAGCTGGTGGTGTGTTGGGAGTGGGTTAGGAGCTCTGCAGAACAGCAGTGCTGAAACAGAGCTGGTCCCAGCTTGACGTGCTGGGGTTTTGGATTTTGGAACAGAAGTTCTGCCGTACTGTGAGGAAATGACAGTATGTGCCGAATGTGCAATAGCAAATGAAGTGTTGCCTCTCTTGCTGCTTTCAGGGGCACTGCTGGGGACAAGGACACTTAGACTAAAAGTGAGGTCTTGGTCCATAGTGCCCTTCCCTTTGACATGGAGGTTTCTTGCAGGGTCCCAGTGTTGTGCTAGCTGAATTGGCATTGGCCACCTTAGCAGGTGTTGTCAAAGGGCTGTGAGGTTTGGGCCAATATGAAGCCATATGTTAGAGATGTGTCTGTGTGCCTACAATGGCCAGATAAGGGAGAATCTTGAATCATAAACCTGTGGCTGCTGGTTCAAAGGCAGTAAACATTTGTTTTTAATTAATTTCCAAAGCGAGACATTTATAACTGCATAAGCTGGTAGCTGCTTCCTGGTAGTTTTTCATACTGAATTATGAGCAGAACCTCACATCCTTGTTTGCTTGCAAATGAAGTCACGTGGAGACAGTCATTCTTTGCATGGAGCTGCTCATGACCGTGGAGTGTGAGCTGCCTGATTTATGATCAAAGAAAGATACTGCTCTGGCTGCAGAGCCTGCCCAAAGCAAGAACAACCTGAATGCCATTTTGAGTACTTATGCTTAGGTATGGATTTGCCTTAGAGCCAAATGAAAAGGGTTGTTTGATCAGGGGAGATGTCAGACTGGCCAAGGTTTATTGAACTGTTCTCTTGGCAAAGAAATCCCTGTTAGTCTAATGATCTGGTCGGTGTCTAGAAAGTATGGCCCTGACGTTTGTCATACTATTCCTCCAAACAAAAGAGAAATCATACAGCACTTTTCTATGAGAAATATAACTAAGAGTTGAAAGATACAAAGATAGTGAAATGGTCAGTGAGACATTTCAAAGTTAAAACTTTCTGCATACTTGTGTTTCCTGTACCATCACATTATAGAAAACTGGATAACATGTGTGTGAATTACCACACGCTCGTCCCCTGACATTTCTGGCTGCAAAGCATTCATTTGAATGTCCTTTTATTTTTCTGTCCCTCAAAAGTAAAAGGAGCCCTCAGCGTGGCTGTCCTTCAGTTACACATTGTTGTCCTTCAGTGTTATGAGTGGTGCATTCCTTGCATATTGATCATTCAAGATGAACCTTTTTTCCCTGTGCTAAACTGAATATTTTGCAGTTTTGGCAGCATTTGGCTTATTGCATAAAAGCACAATTCTAGAACTATAAGCAAAATTGAGATGAGTCTAAGACATAAAGAGAGACTTTTTACACACCTGAAAAATGGTACTTCAGAGGAAGCCTTATGATTATGGTAAGCTGACTCTTCATGTAAGATCTTCACCTGGTAAGACTAGACCATGTTTAAATTTTTCCTCCCACCCAGCTGCTGAGCATCCACAAATCAAACTGAAGTCAGTGGGAGCTGTACATCTGAATTTAAGCAGGAGGCTTATAAATCCTAATAATAATAAATCCTAAATGTTTAAGCCAATTTGTGCGTGTACTCTACAAAAAGAAAGCTAAATGTGACTTTGATTCTGTAATAGTCTGCACTTAAGGAATGAGTGGTCCAAGTTTATACTGTTCTGGATGAAATGTCTTCCTTCTCTTCGATGACATCAGTACATAAAGGGATAGAGAGATAAAAAAAAGGCTGTGGGGTTGGGAGCTGGGCTTTCACATGCTTAAATTTTAAACATTGCCATTGGAAGAAGTTATTTCACAGAGAGGAAAAGCTATTTTATGGTAAAAGATGTCTGGCTGCTTTCCTGGCTCTGCTGGGAATTTTTTGTGGTTTTGGGTAAGAGCATTCTGTGTCTCAGGTTCTCCTCTCCACGCCTAGGTTCTCACCATCCATGCTAGGTTTATGTGTGGCTGTGCCGTGTACCCGGTGTACAGGTACTTGAGAGATAGCACGTGGTTCAGCATTTGATCTGCCTTTAAGAGACAGTTCCTACCTGCTTCCTGTCAGATTTTTCCTAGTAGCAAGTAGCCCCAATATTTGTGTTGACTTAGCTATGCTGATGGACATATGGTGAGGAGTCGTCAAGAGTTTCTCTCCCTGTTTGCCTGCTGCAGATACACAGGTTTTTGTTTTGTATAAAAATCTGCCTTGGTAGCAGATAAAGAAGGAACCAATTCCTTTTCTTCTGGTGCTGATACGGAGAGTCACAACAGACACATCAATATTTGCAAGGTTTCCATGTGTTGCAGTTAGGGGAACAAATCCATAGTCTAAATAAATAGTGCTAACCTTCACTGAAAATCTTTTAGTACAAATCTTTAGTGGAAAAGCCTATAAATAAACAGAAACAGAGGAGTATCTGTTCCTTGATGCTCCATGAAGCAGCTGATAAAAATAAAATCTGTATTATAACAGCAGCCAGTACAAGATGAAAAAGTACCTGACAATGGAACACCTCCTGAATAGAGAAGTTTAGGGGCCAGGAAGCTCATCTGACTTGAAAATTGAAGAATTGTCTGAAATAGATGTTGCCATGGAGACAGATAGGATTAGCAGCCTGAGACTGATTTCATTGGTCTGCTGCTAGCACAAGTTGCTTGTTTGAGTAGCATTAATATGTTGTCTCATGCTGCTTTATATGCTGAGACCATCTGGCATTAGTGGTATTTAAAGGTGCAGTTCTGTTAAAGAAAGAGTTGGCCAACGTGGTTTGATTTATGTTTGTGAGACAAGCTATGAAAGTTACAGGGTCTTTGAAAAGCTGTCTTGTGCACAAAAATATTCTGAAAAATCACAGCTCGTACAGAGATGAAGTGGGGCTTTGGGAAGCAGCATGAGGAATTTCAGAAGTTTGCTTTATACTCAGTCAGCACATATTTGAAATAGTCTCTGCACAAATACGCACTTTTGCATGTTTCTTCAGGTGTGTATGTGAAGGCAGACACATTTTTTTCAAAAATAAGCCTTTTCACTGCAAAGCTGCTTGGGAACTACAGCTCTACCTCCTTGAACAACACAAGATCATATTGTGTATTAAGGAAAAGTATGTTGTAATGTTGCAGTGTTAAATGAAGAAATTAAGGTCTAACCAAACAGAGTCCCTTTAGCTTATTTTATAGTCCATGATTTCAAGAAAAAGTGTTTTCTTTTAGTTTGTATCTATACCTTTGAAAATTTATTTTTTAGCAAAGGATTTGATATGAAAGACAGGTTGTAGAGACTAAGATAAACCCTATCTTTGGTCTATTTATGTCGGTGAGTCTTCATCTGCTTTCCTTAATACCAGTCTGGAGTGGGAGTTATCTTCCAAAGGAGCTTATATGACAGTGCTGACATTGCTCAGATACTTAAAAATTTTCGCTATTTTGTTCTTTGATTATTATTACCATGATACTTAATTATTCTCAGGACTTTTCCCCCAGACAGAGATGAATGGTTAAAGAGTGACCAAATAAGAGCCAGAAAATATTCATGTGTGAGTTTATGAGTTCCAGTGTAGAGGTCTTTCTGTAGGCTGAGCATGGTAAGGAAAGTGGCTAGAAGGAAAACTAGCTGGAGGCTTTGTTCTCCTGGATAGACTTAAACTGGACTGAATTTGAAATCAAATCTTGATAATTATCAATGAGCTTGATAGGCATTTTTCCATTGTCAGCTTACTGATGCTCTGAAACTACTGATGGAAAGCATTTCTAATGGTGTTCTGCAGCAGTGCAACACTTGTCCCCAGATATTGATGTGATTGATATTTCTTGGATATTGGTGTGTAGTGTGTAGTACAATAATAAAATGAAACAATAGCATGGGGTCTGTTCCACAAATCTTTAGGTTTTAAGCTTTTATTCTGGAGTTCTGCCTTTGGTGCCAAAACAAATTCTTCATATAATTTTGCTTCAAATGCAAGACCCAAGAAACACATAGCTGTGGATGTCCTCACTCCTTCAAATAGCTTTAGAATGATTATGTTTGATGCTTAATGTTTTTACAGCTTAGTTCTGTTTTAACATTGTCAAAATGAATATAGGGCACAGGAAGAAAGCCAAGGAACTTGTCTTTCCAGCCTGCTCCCAACCCCCAATTCCTAGTTTGCAAGTCAGTTTGCTCCCTGCTTTGTTTGCTCGTTTTTAATGCTGTCATTCAGTTCTCTCTGAAACAAAGCTTGGGTGCAGTTTTGGGTGTCAGTTCACCCCAAGACTCACCTCATGGTGATACAGATGTTACTGTCACAGATCTGTTTGCTGCTGTTATCCCTGAGCAGTCTTCCGCATTACCTTGTCATGTGTTGCAGCATCCCATGCATCTGCTTACTCTCAGAACGCATCCCGGGTATGCCACACAGTTCCACAGTGTGCAAAAGTATTAAAATCAGCCTGAGAGGCTGTGATGCTACCCCTGCATGATTGTGGGCCCGTTGACCTCGATAAACCCACAAGTAATTACTTCTTAAAGACCCTGCGGGGCCAGGAGTAGCCTTCTCCATCTGTGGGGGAGGACAAGGAGGGACTGGCCCTGAGGAGCCACGGTGCAAGCCACCTACACTGCTTGGCACAGGGGTCTTAGGCAGTGTAGGCATAGCTATAATTGTTGGGTTTCAGTTTTATTATTTGTGCTCAAAAACTTCATTTCTGAAGCTGCTGATTTTCGGCAGATGCTACTTCATTCCTTCACATTATTTCGTTTGTTTCAGTTCTCCACATACTGACATTTGACATACCAGTATTTATAGTCTAGGAATGAACTTTTGTTTTTTCTCCATTCCATTCATTTCCAGGGATAAAATGCTACTTCCATTCTTGCTGCATTTCCATAGCATTTAAATGAGCTGACTGCAGCTGATTAAGCTATTCACTGAATATTTCAGTGTGAGAAAAGGTGATAGAATTGAGAAACAATAGCATCTGAAATAGCACTGGTTGTGCTACATAACATCCTGCTGAGTTGCAAAGTCTGGTGACTTGACTGTCTGAAATTGAAATAGCTGCAATGAGGCTTTCTTGTCTGGAGTGTCCAACACAATTCTTTAAATTTACTGTTAATGTGGAGTGGAATGAACATGGATGAATGTATCGTAAGTTTTGTGATATATTTTACCAGTATCCCTGAAAACTAATGATATGGAAATGTGCTTTTGAAACAACCAGCCATAGGTGGCTAATGACATGTTGTTCTCAAAATACCACTGCAATAGCTCTGTAGATACAATAGATTTATTTTAACAATACATTTTCGACATTCAGTGGATTACTAAAATACGATTCCATATGATGGGGGCAATTTCAGAAACTTATAGTTAAAAACAGCTGAATCATCAGAAGGTGAAATGTGTCCTGTATGAAGAATCAATAAAAGGCTCCAAAAATGCTTTGTTTCGATATAAACAGAGCTGTTATTAGATTTATGCTTCCTAAGGTTTGTCCCAGGAAAATTGCACCTTTGGATAGCATTCCCGTGCTGCTCCTGTAATCCCAGTGCAATCACAATCTGGAGTGCTCAGTTATTTGATCTGAAGACTAGACAAAGATTTAGTGTCCATGTGTACCTCTGGCTTACTCCTCGAAGTTGCAGAGAGTATTTGTTTTGCCTGAGCTGCAGCTCACCCTCAGGAACCCTGGGGCAGTAGGGCTTGCACAGCTTGTGGCAGCCTGTGGTAGGGAACCATTTGGTATCTGAGCTGGCCAGACACCACAGGAACTGGAGGTACTCTCTAGTGCAGCCCAGCCCATTCTTCGTTTTCTCTTTTGTAGGAATTGGAAGAATTAGGATAATCTAAACAAGAAAAAAAAGAGTTCTTTGGTGTCCTCTAATGACTTAGTGGCATTGTCTTCTGCTCATACTCATCCACTCTGTACAGACTTGCTAGCACGGAATATGGTGTCTCTATGAGTGCTGTATTCACTTGGTATCAAAATTTACTTTAAGTAGCTTTAAATATAAATTACAGGTCTCATGTTGGTTTTTATTTTTTTTCTCCAGCATGGAATAGATTGATGTGAGGAAGGACATTGAGCATCATGCTACTAACCAGAGTTAGGAAGAGAGCTGCATGTTGCAAAGGACAAGTGACCATCCACAGCTGAACAAATTAACATTACTTATTGGCAGTGCCTGTCATCTGGGAGCACTTCCCAGACTATTTGTATTAAAATTAAATATATGAACATTGAGCTAGATGGACCTTACCCTATTGCTGGTATAAAAAATGTAGGTTGAAACCTCTGCAAGCTTTCAGTTATAGTTTAGACTCATTACACCCTAGAAAGCTGTGAATGGCATGTATATTTTTTAATACAAAATTCAATTAAAACATTTTTCGCTTTCTTTTTTTCTTCCTCCTTTCTTTTCGCTGTTATTTCTATCCTTTTAACCCATTTTTTTTAGTCACTGCAGTTGTCTTTTAAAAGCAGGCTCTCAAAATACAGCAAGGGTGAAATACAGGAGAGGAAACAAAGACTAAAAAAATGTGGCTTTGCTACAGATTCTGTAGACTTTCTGTTTTCTCCAGCCTTAAAGGCTTCATTATAGGGTGTATCAAGATTGTACTGTCTAGAAGGAAGCTGTAGTTGTAATGTACAACAAGAACGTGGCACATTAGTCAGCAATCTGTTTATAACATTGTGGTTTAGAGCAGAAACCCTTTCTGCAGGAGATTCTGCAGCAGAATCTCGGGAAAATGGAAGCAGCTGCAGCTGTAAAAGGAAATGTACATTAAAAAGGCCAGGGAGAAACCACAGATAGGGATCCTCTTCTGCTATTTATAGCTCTGTCATTAAATGTCCCTTTCAAAGCTTTGAACAGAGATAGAAATCACATTTACATTCAGATACATAAAAGGAATACACAAATGATGACATCAGTGGTTCAGCAGATGGCGAGATGATTACTGCAGTCCCTTATGAACTGGGATCTGTCACTGCAGTTATTGTCTAAATGGAAACCTCTGAGCAAAAGAGCATGGGATTACAGGAGATAGTAAGTGTACAGGGTCTAACCTAGCGTCTAGGAATGGAAGCAAGCAAACAAAATATTGTGATAATTTCATCATTGATACTTTTACAGAAAAACAATGATTTATTTGTTGAGATTTCCAAGTGCGGAGCCAACAGGAGTGTGGATCAAACTCTTCCCTGTGATTGCTTTAGTTTAGAGATAGGTCCATTTAAACTCAGACATCCTGCTTTTTTGTTACTTTCCCTTTGGTTCCCCTTGTTACTTCGTTGTTTAAAAATTCATTGAAATTAATGCAGAATAGTTTCTCTTCGTGTTTACTTGGCAGATTGGTAGCCCTTGTTTAATTTTTGAAGCAGTTTATCAGACATGCATAAGTGCATTTCAAGAAATGTATGTCAAGGGTTCCTTCTTCCAGCTTTCCCATTAACTGGTTTACAGTGGTGAATGCATCTTCCAGGAAAGCAGTCAAAATTAAACAGCATGAAAATCTATATGGGATTCAGTTCTGCATGCAATAAAGTCAATTGAAGCTTTGCCAGTGACATCAAGGGATCCAGAGTTTGATATATTCCTTAAACTATTAAGTACTCTGAAAGCAAGACTCAAGGGTGGGCTATAGGTGTCTTCATAAGCCATTAATAATAATATGAAATAACTTACTATAAATTAAAATTCACGTGTCTGTGCACATTTTATATTAGAAATCTTCCAAAAGGTCCTCATAGGAAAAGGGAAATCAAATCTCTCAACTACTGCCTATAGAGAATCTGTTTCTTGGGATCTTGGGATCAAGCAGAAGCTTGTGAATATGGAAGTGAAGGTGCACCAATCTATGGAGTAATTGCTGAGCTGATCTTTAAAGCTCCTGGAATACTCAGTAAGAGAAAGTAAAATTAAAAGACTGGAAAAACTTACTCTAGTCCTTATCTTAGATAGGAGTCTACATTAAAACAGATACCTGGTAAACTTTCCAGCCCTTCATACTCCTGCTGCAATTACCTTTTCATAAAGCAGTGCTATGAAAATCTGAAAAGAAGCACAGTACCAACAGCTGTGAGATTTTGTCAATTCTTCTCTTCGATAAACAAATGAATCCCAGATCACCTGAATATAATGTGCAGGTACAAATTAACACATGCTTATACCCGATCTCGTGTTGTAAGTTGTTTTGTGTTGTCAGGTGTGCACAGTAGAAGGTTTAATGACGGGTACAATATGTGAAACCCATGCTTTTCCCATTTCTAGTCATACACAGACAATTGTGACCATTGTGACATACACAATAAATTGGGACATTTTGCCTTTACTGATGTTATTAGCAAAGTTTTCATGATCTTCAGCATGTGCTGAAGAAACTGGTACTCTGATTGATTTTCTTTCCTATTTGCCTGGCTATCCCTAGTAACAATTAAAATTTCAGCCTACTTCAAAGACCAAGCTTTTTTCCTAAGCTCTTGGGGGTTTAATGAAACCCCAACAACTGAAAACCAAACAACAAATGAGAAACTCGTTCTAAACTGCTTGTTATTTTTAAAGCTTTGAAAAGCAGAAATGTATTTTTTAAATTTCTTTGGATATTGTTCTGTGAAAAATTACCAAAAAGAAAAAGAGGGAAAATATCCATCTAAAAGACCATGACAGTCTTGTTGGTTTAAAAAACCCCTTTTTTTTTGATTTATGAAATGTCAAAAATCAAAAGTCTGTTGCCTTGTGTTTGTATTCCTTGATTTCCTGGTTCAGTCAAGATGCTGTGGAGTAGTCTTTCCTGGAATTGTCATAATTCTTCAGTGGCAGTGTTTCACTTGAACAAAGATTTTCTTTTTTCCCCACTAATGTAATTTGATTAAATAAGTTTTAATAAAAATGAATAAACACGTAAAATTACCCAATTATGAATCAGTTTGAAACATGAAAGTGTAGTCGAAATTCAAGTCTCAGTGTGCCATTCTTACATGGTGCATTGAAATTCACCAATTGTTTACCAAGTCTTTTTTCAGGTGATTTCCTGGCATGTGTTGACCCATTTTTCAAAACTTGAAGCATTATTACATGTTACAGAAAAAGATCTTCTGAACTTTTTATCAGCTCTGTAAAAGTTACAGTGCACACAGGGAAGGTTTCTCAGGCCAGCCTGTTTGCTTGGCTTGCAAGAGTGAGGTCAGTATCTGTAACGCTGTGGACACAGTGATCCTGTCTCACCAGAGGATCAAGGCAAAGCAGAATACCATTGGTAGGTGGCCAAATGAAAGATACCCCAGAAAACAGTGCTTCAAATGTTCACATTAGGCTCAAAAGCTTCAAAGATCTGCTACGCTTAAACTACGTTCAAGTCAAGAGCTTGCTTTGTCTGCAATTCAGTAATTTCAAAGGAGAAAAACATAAATAACTTTGAAGAGGAAGTGGTCTTAGAGAATGGGAACAAAAATACCAGAGGTAACTTTCTAAAACTTTCTCATGTATTGAAGGGGTAAGAGCAGATAGGTTAGAGGGATATGGTGCATCTTGAATAAGTGTTTTATTTGGTTCTCTGCAAATAGAGAAAAGACATGAAAGAATCTAGCTAATGTTAAAGTCTGTGAAAGTTCTCTAGATAAAAAGAAACAGAATTCTCCCAAGAGTGCTAATGTGTTGCTATGTGAACAATTATAGTCTGGTAGCAGAAAATGTTTACTGAGTGCCCACTATTCTAGGAAGGATTTTCTGTAGGCTATATCAGAAGAGAAAGAAGTGTTTTGATGCCAGTTAAAAAGATCTGTCTGTTTTGAGATCTGTTCAGTTGTATTTACTCTGAAGAATCATGGCAAGCCAATTTACCAAGACTCAAACAGACTCTAAAATTGCTCGATAATTAAGAAGACATTCAAGGACAGTTTCATTCTTTTAAATTATTGATATATGGCTAATTATATGTATGGAGGACAAATTTATTCAGAAGAGAGGAGCACAAACAAATAAAACTGGTGTTGGACCAGAAAGTATACTTTGTTTAGTCAAGTGGCTGAATCCAGTGGTAAAGACGAAAATATGTTACCAGAGGTTTTTCTCTCTATTAAAAGAACACTTCCTGAGGGTGTTCTAACTGGAATTTTTTTGTTCTTATTTGTAGTGCTAGCCTGTGCTTAAACCTGCATCTTCATCACTGTTGTCACCCACTTATGTACATAAAACTTGCTGCTTTCACACCTCCATTGACAAGATTTTCTTGTGCAGTGGGGCTATTCAAATTGAAAGCTGAAGAAAGGACCAAGATAAACAATCCATTCATTAAAGGAAATGTCTCAGAATTTTTAATGAGGACAGATATGAATTTATTATCAGATATGAATTATTTATTATTTCCTAACAATCTGGAGGCTGACACCCTCAGAAAGAGATGATCTTCAACAGTGTGAGACATTCATTCCCAATGGGATCAGAGGTATTGTAATATCAGGTATTCTGTGAAAAGAGGCAAGGAAAGAAATCTTTGTTGAAATGATGATGACATTATTGTTATTAGGTTTTCCTTGATATTTTTGTGTGAAATAATGTCTCTAGCTGATATCACAAAAATGAAGTTGATTGTTCTCATTCTTTTTGATAACACTGTGTTATTAGACTTCTTAAAATGGATTTTTTTTCACTTTTCCCTAATAAAATAAATACAATTTATTAAAATAGTCAAACTGAATATAACTATTATGATTTCTGCATAAAACATATTTTATTTCTTCAAGAAACACTCTGGAAATTAGTGTAAAAGTTATAATTTTAAAGTTCTTTCTTCTTTTCTTCTTTACATTGTTTTTATGTTATTTTTTTTTTAATCACAACTCTGGAGGGAAATTCCTGACCTTTTCATTTTTCCCATGGAAATGCTGAACTGCATTTTACATATCAACTCATAAAGTTGTCATAATGTCATAATTATGGTTTCAGACCTGTGTCTCTGAGAAATTTCCTCAGGAACCATGAATCATAAGCAATGTTTGTAGATAGACTCTGGAATTACATTTCACTGATAAGTGGAATGCAAACAATGAATTAAGAAGTGTTCTTTGCTAATTATCAATTGTTACCATTTTTAGAATGATCAGAAGAGAAAGAACTGGGCAAAACTTTTCATAATTCTAGTAAAAGTGAAATCACAGTATATATCATTTTTGTGTTAATTTGACTTTTGAGAATAATCTGTAATTGAAATGTAATTTTTGTCTGTATCATGGGCCAAAACATCACTGTTAAGGATACTTTTTACTTAATTCAAGTTTATTTCACTTACAACAAAGATGAATGCTTTGTTCCTGGATAGTAAAGTCAACTCAGCAGTGGAAGAAATGAGCTGGCTTTTGTATGAACAGTTATGCAGTGCACTGCTTTTCACTGATTTAAGTAAAAGTAGAAATCAGTTACAAGATATTTTCCAGAGGTGAGAATACTGTGATGATGGATACAATGGAAAAAATGTAAGAGAGGAAGGTTAAAAAATGGCTCAGGGGGAGCACTAAGTTTTAAAGCACTGAGCCTGTAGAGGCAGCAGCTAAAATAATGTCACGTTTTGACACACAAACTGGGACAGTGCATGTCCCAGCACTGTTCCAATGCATGTGATTTTCTATCAGTTCCAAGTGCTTGAATAAACAACCCCAGTGTTATGGTCCTCTGGGAGGCCAAGCACTGGTTTTACTTTAGTGCTTGTCAAGGCCATAAAGAGTATAAATGCAAATATATTAATCTGGCAGTAACCCAGGACACATAGCTGCTGCTGCTGCTGCTGCCTTGGGTGTCCAACAGGTCTCCAGTGAATTAGTGCTATTACTGTGCCAAATTGAATATTTTTCAGGATGGATGGACAGAAAGTAAAGGGTAGGGATTAAGCAGTGGTGAGGTCACATGTGGAAACCACTGCTTGGTGTGGAATACCTCATCAGAGAGAAAGTAATTAATTGTGTAAACTTAGTAGAGAGGAGATGGTTTATAAGAAAGAGGGGAAGACATGAAGTAAGAAAACAGTCATGTAAAAAAAAACCGCAGGAGAAAATCTAGTAGGATTGAAGCTAGAAAGTTAAATTATGAAAACAAATAAGAACAAATCCCCAGAAGTGTTCATTCTCCGCTTGTTCTTAGTCCAGTGCTGGTTGGTGTTGTCTGGCATGAGAAGTCCCCCCTGCTCTCCTTTTTGTCCTTCTTATTGCCAGCATGGTAACTCTTTGCAGTTTTAGATGTGAAAACAGCAGGATGCAATGGGTGGTCGGTCTGGGCTCTTGCTCTCGCAGGGTGAATGATGATGAAAAGCTGGTCGTTGCCTTACAGCAAGGCCATGGAAACATCAACGTGGTGGCCCAGTGCTGCCTGTCTCTGACTCCGAGCACAGCACCTGGGGGGAACTGGCTGTGTTCCACCTCCAGGAACACACAGCACTGAGGCACTGCTTGTCTGAGGGCTGTGCTCTGGGTGCCTCAGCATCTGGCACCTCTGTGTCTCAGGCTTCAGAGGAGAAGAGAGCACTGTTTGAGCTCAGGCTGCCAGGTGGACACCTTTTGCCTGTTGGCCTCTCTCCTTCCGGGTCCTATGTAATAAAGATTCCTTCTCCTTCACCCTTTACTTTAGAGGACCTCCAGTTTCTTCAAAGTATTTCTCTGCTGTTCTCAAAAACATCACCTTGAGTCATGGAATAGCCTTCTGGGCAAGCAACTGAATTTCAAAGTGCTGTTTTCCAGTCACTGCAATGCTGTGAGACTGCTGCCTTTGTTCACTTACAAGCCTTGCAGCTTGTTCCTTTCAGAGGCTGACATGGTATATTATTTCATATTTCATCTTATTGTCTGCTTAGGGTAGCTTACACTGGTCTTGTATTCTTCTCTATAATTGCCTTTATTATTTGACCTCTTACGGCAGCTTAGCTCTTAACTCACCCTAAAATCCACAATAACTTATGAAATATTTTGATTCAGTGGAAAAACTCAAGAGTGATTATCTTCTGTATTGTATTTTAACCTCAGGAAATCCTGGCCTCATGTTCCCCAGAGTGAAGGACATGTAAGGGCTACAGGAGCACAGCATTATTTGTATTTCCACAGTGATTTCCAGAGGAAATCTTAGCATGTGCTAAGTATTTTCTTCATTTTTTTAAATAAACTTCTCTTCCGAGTAAGTAGTTTAAACATGCCTCTCTGTCTTCCATTTCTAACATTCTGTAAATGGTAAGATAAATTAAAAATGCACAAGTGTTTCTGAATGAAGAGAAGTGCTTGGAAGTTCATGGAAAAAAGACACTTTGTCTTAATGCTATACCTTATGTATAGGATATAGATTGATGAAAATAATTGCAATGCCATAGCCTTATAAATTTTAAAGGAGAAAAAGCGTATTTTTCTATCTCCTCTTCAAGCCTGTATGATGGGAAATGAAGTTTTTATGCACTGTGATGTAAAGCTGGATTTGTAGCTCTGCTATGTAAACCTTGATTGGATGCTTTTGGCTTGTTTCATTGCTTTTTGGATAATTTTTGCCATGTACAGATCCATTGGAGAGATTTGAACTTAAAGTAGGGTTTAACTTGGTCTGCTACCCAGGATTCTGCTTCCAGTATAATTCTTTGAAATTACCTACATCAAAGTTTCTGTAAGAAAAAAGTAGCACTAGGAATTTGTGCCAGCCAAATGTGTCAGGTTCAGTATCCAGTATCTCCAGGCAGAGAATATTGATGCCAAAGTGAAATCTCAATTTCCTACATTTGACAGAAAAAATACATCTAACAGAAAATGTGCTCTGAGGGGAATCTGTCACGTCTCTTTAGACCTCTGAAATGCACAGTGTCACTGAAAGCAGTGTATCTTCAGAGTGCATTATTTATGGAATGCACATCTGTGTTACGTGGTGCTCATTAGAACAGTTAGTGGGCTGCTGCTGTGGTTTGCTGCCACCTATAATTGGCTGTGCCCATCTCTTTACATCTGTTATTCCTTTATAACTAATTGCAGTCAAATCCAGGAGTAATAGAGTGATCCCATACCACAGAACTGGATAAGTAAACCCACCAAACTAAACAATAACAAAATGTCCAGCACAGAATAATTTTAAAGAGCAAAATTCTCTTTCTGTATGAAATAATATAGCTAGGACCATGTGTAATGGGAAAAAAAAAAAACAACCAGAAACGATAAAAACCAGAAAATGTTACTTGTCCAGATCTTAACACTTGTTTCTTTCATATGTCCTTATGCATTTGAAGTGTGGAGGTTTTGCACTTTGAAACATCTGGGCCTTCCTTTTATTAAAATGGGGGTACTGAAGTTAGAATAAATACACAAATAAATAAATCACACTGTGAATCAGTATGGTGATCTTTATGCCAGCTCTTCAAACTTACTTCAGGCTACTTTTCTGTTCACTATCAGTAACACGTTTAGGTGTAGTATTGTACTGTAGTCTGGTCACTTCGGACAATAATCCTTCTTCGGTTTGTAGACAATTTGGCACAGGATTTGGAGTAATGTGGTTTGACACTATTTCGTCAAATCTCAGAAGTGCTAAAACATTTCCGTATTCTGTAGAGTTTTGGTTTTTTATGAATTAATGTTTCCAGCCCTTCACAAAAGCCAGAAGTGCTTTTTGAGTTTGCATGCTCAAAGAGGAACCACAACACTAATCTATCAATAAAGATATGAATCTGAACTGTCATAATACATTTGAATATCAGCATCTACTCTCTTGCTGATGAATTTAACAGCCATATTCACTTTAAAAATAAAATTATTGTGACATGGACCATTTCATGTGACAGGTGCTCGGATGCTGGCTCTCCAGGATGGTTGCAGTCTCTTACATCTTTCACTTGTGGGAAAAAGAAACTTTATCTAGTTCTATGTTAGAGCAAAATCTTCTGGCATGAGGAGGAGACAAAATTTCCATGCAGATATTGTCAGCTTCTCTGGCTTCCTCACTTAACTGGTTAAAAAAATAGCTGTCTTTCACTCTTGTATGCTGATTTAGAACATTAATGGGATTCAATTGGGCCTACACTACACAGGAAGGGCATAATAAAAATGCAATTTCTTCTCTAATTTTGTGTAATTTACCCAGAAAATGTTATGTTGACCAGGTGTGACATCGTTTTCACAAAACTTGTGTTTTCCTTTGTAGGTGGATTTGTGTGACTGTAATCCCAATCCAGCAATCCTGAAACAAAATCATAACATAGGACATTTCCTTCCCTCATTTAGATAGAAAAATGTAGCTATAAAGCCAAATTATAAGCAAATAGCAGCTGAACATCACACGTCATCCTTCTTCCCCTCGTGTGCATCAGTGTGATACTAAAATTACATCTGTTAGGGTATTTCTGCAACGAAAATCCATGAAGAAAGAGCTCTGCAGAACAGCTGCCCAGCCTTTCAAAAATATCATAAGACTCTTTTTTTTTTTTTTTAGTGGAACCATATTAGCAATATACTCAAGAAAAATTTCAGTGTAATGAGAAGTGAGTGCTATGTATTTTTTTTCTCAGCCAGTATTCACTTGTTTTTATACTAACTGTTCAGTGAAGTGATTTCATTTTGCTCAGTCTTGCTTTTCTTACACCATCCTGTCTGTCTTTTCATTTTGAACTGTTCCTTAAAAAAATGCACTCATATCTATTGTCTATTTGAGCTGAATATTGCTTATTCTGCATGTTTTGGAGGTTTCTTTGAGCCCAAAGGCTTGGAGCATCATTTAGGATTGGTACTTGATTTTGTTGCTGTTGAAACATTAACAGACAAAATATGAGTAAATGTTAAAACTTCGGTGTAAGGTTAGTTAAAATATTAATTCGCACTTCTGATCTATTAATGATCACTTCTGTTGTCCACTGAGCAAATTTTCAAACTGCCTTTCTTGAACTTGCTCTTGTGACTTCTTTGGTAGCAAACAAATTCCCCACAGCAGTGTCAGAGACCGTGCTTGATATCCTTCCTCAGATCTCTCCTTAATACTTACTTTTGTCACAGCAGTTCTTAAAGGTAAGGGAGGAAAAGGGGTTAATGAGATCTGTGGTAAGATCATGGCCTGCCCTGTGCTTGCCATATGCTCCTATTCTCATTTTTTTTTCTTTTTTTTTGCTTACATAGCAGACGCTCTTGAGAGCAGGTACAGGCTTTGTTCAGCGATGGTACAGCGGTGTCTGTCCTGTCCTGGAGGCTGGTGCAGGCTTTGTGATAATGGAATTAATGCTTGGATGGGAAATCTTGCACTGCTGAAGTGGCAGCTTTGGGTAAACCATGGTTAAAATCCCAGAATGGCTTTCTGCACTGTGGCTATCTCTTGTAATTGTGCTTGTGTGCATGTTGGCAAGGAGGGACTCTCACTGATGTGTTGGTTTGTTTGGTGTGTGTTTCTGGGGTTTTTTTGGTGGTTTTTGTTTGGGTTTTTTTAATGTCTGTTGCTTAGTGATCAGTATAGTAAAGTGATTTTTCGTATTTCTTTATTGGAAAGCCACTTTGCATTGACAAGCAATCTAAAATGGGAGCCTTTCTTTTTCTGGAGAAAAACATCATGGTTGGACTATTTTTTGTCTATTTGAAAAAGGTGTGAGCCAAAGCATGAAATGCTCGTAGCAGGCATGTATAATACATAGCTCAGAAAGCCTGATAAAGTCTGGTTTCCTACATTACAGTGTTACCTTTTAGCCTGGTAGTTTGTAAGTTATGCAGCCATGACAGAACAACATCTCGATGGAAGTCTGGAAGCTGTTCCTAGTCAGGAAACTCACAGTTCCTGAAATTATCTCTTGGACTTTGTGTTGGTTTTTTGTTGGTTTTTTTTTTTTTTTTTAACTTATGTTTGCCCTCACATCCTGCTTCCTTTGACATGTTGAGCTGATTATTTAGATCTAATGGGGCCTTCTAAATAGTGTAAGAGGTGATAACAGCATTGTTCCCAGTGTGAAATATTTTACGAGCAAACCTTGGGTTTGAGTTTGTCACTTTCATGGGGTTGCAGTCTAGACTACCAGGTCCAGTGGGGGACCTAAAGCTTATCCTGGCATCCTGGAATGCATTTGGCCTCAGCATAGCCTTACTGCTAAGTGCTGTCTGGTTTCCCGCTGTAAAAAAAAGGGTAATTCTCTAACATGGGAGAGTTTGAAATAGTTTTCTTAGCATAGCAATAGCGTAACATAGATGTGATTTTACTTTCTGTCTTCCTTTTTGAGCAAAATCAGGCAGTTAGACATCGAAACCCCACTACACCCGTGTGCCCTGCACAGATACCTTATACACGCTTTTTCCAGCAGCTTTTCAAAGGGTGTCAGGATTCTAAACCTCATATTGCAAAATGGTGTTGCCAAGCTTTGTAAAATCTTTTGGTTCATACCTGGTTTGAAGAGAAGGCCTCAGTGAAAACAAACCACCTGGAGAATTCTAACATAATTTTTCTATGTACACAAATGCAAAGAAAACATCTTTGAAAATAAAGGAGCTTTTAATAGGGGCTGTATTTTTTTACCCTCAGATAACTTATAAATAGGTGAAAAGCTTTTGCTTAAAAAAAAAAAAAATTGTTAAATGTGGATAGAAACCAAATGTGGATAGAAAAATTTCATCCAGAAAGAACCTTTTCAGAAATAAAAACTTTACTGAGAGCTTACAGGAGTCAGTGGAAAATCTTTACTCAAAGTTGGCTTTTGCTTGAGTCTGTAATGCCTTATTCTGTCAAACTCCTGAGTATGTGCTTGACTTGGTATTCCAGACTAACCCCTCTGGTGTTAATATGCTGAAGGTACTTATATGTTTAATGGTTCAAGTGCTACATAAAGGAAAACAAGATAAAACTGAGCTCTCACTGCAATTTCACTGGTAGTTTTTGCTACAGCTAAAAGGGAAAATGTCCTTGTTGTATACCTACAGAAGAAGAATGGTTCTGTGATTAGAATCAGGTCAAATATCACTGGGTTGTTTGGGGAGAAAAGTACAGATCCTTCGGGTTGGGTTAGTAGTGTGTCTTGGTGAGTTTTATGTGTTGGCTGCTCTTTCCCAAATTTGTTGCCTTTTGTTAGGTGCAGTTTTTAATGGTCAAATCTTCAGTCCCTTTGCCTTCCCGTTTCTGTATTCCTAAAATCTGAACACATTTTTTTAGATTAGTTACATTTTTTAACTATTTCTTTTTTCTTTATTGTTTAGCAGACTGCTGGAAAAAATATCCTGAAGCATGCTTTTGGCAGTCTTCACACTGTGATCGTAAAAGTTAAAACCAGGTTGAAAGGAAAAGTGAAGTACGTATGAAAAAAGAAGTAGAAAATGTGTCAAAGACTGGATACCTAATATTTTATGAAACAATCCAAACAGCTTTGTCTTTTAATGCAAAAATATAATCATTTCGTGAAAAGGATTTTCTTTGAGATTGTTTAATTAAATAAGAATGAACTATTGAATCATAAGGTGTAACAGGGTTAATAAAAACAGGGAATACTTGGTCACTTCCCAAAAGGTTTTTTCTCTGTCTCCCTTGTAATCATGTGGTTTTCATTTTGTTTGTGAACTGTGCCAAATCTGTCTTTTCATATGATTTTGAGTATCTGCAAATGCAATTTCTTTCGTTAAAATTAGAAGTGTGCTTTAGATCAAAGATGAAGTTAACAAAAAGAAACACAAAAATAATTTTCGTGTCCTGGGGATGACCTCCTTGTTGCCTGGGTCTCTCAGTGAGGGATATTCCTGCCTTTTTATAAGATGTATGTATTCACGTACAAACACAGCGGTAGAGAAGTGCTTGTATGCAGTTAGAAAAGGTTTTGCATCAACACTACTCAGCACTGTTTCTCTGTTTTTTGTAGTATTACTGTTCTTGGATTAGGCACCACATCATCTTCCTATTTGATTTGCATTATTATTTCTTAGGTTCCCTTTTTTCTTCATTTAGAGAAGTTTTTCTTCTCAAAATGCCCCAAATGTCTCAAGTGAAAATACTGTTGTAGGGCTTCTGAGGAGATGCCTTTTGGGTGCGTTATGCTCTCTTCTGTGGGCTGGCTAGTTAGCTACTTCATGGGCTCTCTAGACATGAATAATGGCAGTATGTATGAGAAAAGTAATTTCATGAATCTCAGAATATTTTGAATAAAGGTACAAAATGTATAAATCCAGATTCTAAAACATGCCAGATTTTATTATACCTCTTAGTTATACTTTGCCAGTTCTACACCTGCATAAAATTGAAATAAAATGCAATAAATCTGAAAGGTAGGGCATTGTTTTCCTCCTGGTTTCAGTGCTTTAATATTGGTCTGAATTTCAGAAGTGTGACAAAATCTCAGCTCCTGGTGTTTTTTTACACTCACTAAAAAATATAAATGGCTACACAGGAATTCTGGTGAAAATTCTCAGGCTAATGCCAGATACCACTGATAGAAGTAACAAAAGCCCTTTGGACTTTTATTAGTGAACAAATTTGTCCTTGGGTATGATGTACCTTTTCACTAACATGATGTTTCCTCTGCATTGGCAAAAAAGAGCTTGTCTGATGTACTGCTAGTAACATAAAAGAGAAAGGAAGTTTCAAATGAGATGAAAGGGACCACAAAAGATGGATTTTCTGTAGCTGCTTTGTATTGCTCAGAGGAAAGAGTAATTAGACAGTGCTAGGAATTACTCCTTGGTTACCGACCCTGCTGGTCATTGCCCTTTAATGTCCTTGGCATATTGGAGGCGTAGTGGGTATAATGGTAGAACACGGCTATTATCTGCACTTTTGTGAGGAACATGCCTTGTTACTTTGAAATTGCCTCTCTGCGTGCACTTAGAATAAACCCTAGGTAGGTTCATTTAATTCCAAATTGCAGAGAGCTCCATTGCCATACATAGGGCTCATTATAAAATAGGTGGTTGCTCAGCTCTGGTTGACTTTCTGCACTTACAGGTGGTGTTCAAGGTCAGGATTGCAATTTCTGTTGTTCTTGACTGAGACCATATGCACAAGTCATTTCTGTAAATGCAGGAATGTCTTACTGCTCCTCAGAGGGAAAACCCAGTGGAAGCTCTGAGGAAAGCTGAGAAGATAAAAAGCATTACGTTTGTTCCCTATATGAGGAAAAATACCTGGTTTTAAGATACTGCAGTGTGTGCTTCTGAGCAGACCTAAAAGGCATTACAGATTTTGTTAACCATTTCTGTCTTACGAAGGCTGTCCTGTGTCTCAGCTATACAGCTGTACTGTGGTTTGCAGTGTCAGGGTCAATGTCCATTTGCGATTTTTTTGCCTGGAGCTCCCTTATTTAAAGGCAAAACATCTCTTGAAAGCCTTCTATATCCACTCACGTCTGCTGTGGAGACAAAGGATTTGTCTGGTTCAGTTATCTCCATCATTATTACTGAGTCATAAAGCTGTTGTATGATTCACTTCTTCCTCTTACGCATGAAGTTTGATTTTATTTGCCTCTGCACCAGTTTAGCTTCCTCTCCTTAAACCATTATACTATCTTGCTAGGAATAATAATCACTTCTTTTCTTTTTTTATTTTAATGTGTAAGATGATAAGAGCGGCATTTTCTAAAGAGTATCTATATTTCAAACATATGTGAGTGTGTAGATATAGACCTTCTCCAAGCATACAGGTCTGCATTTCTACCTGTCTATAAATAAATTATTAAGGTACAATACCAATTTTTATTTAAAATTTTTATATAACACTGAAAATTTCTGAAGCCAATGTTGCAATGTTTGGATATGTAGTGTTGCTCTACCGATGTTGATCACTCTCTACCCATTCAACCTTTATTTTCTTCTGGTTTGTACTGACATGATTTAACCACTGCTGTCTGAAGCATGAGTACAATTGAGATTTACTGCTGGTTATCACATAGGCTTCATATATTAAATGCAGAAATTGAGAGCGTATTAGCTGCTAAAATCAGGCTCTTTCCCATCAGAGTTTCACAAAGTTTGCCAGGTTTTTATGCCTACAGAGTAGATGGTTTCTTTCTGGGAACAAACCCCTCGACACAAAAAGCAACCAACAACCCCACTAGCATCTAAAATGACAGAACTCTGTTGTTGAAAATTATTTATATCAAAAGGGTGATAGTAAAATAATTTTTAAGTCTAAAAGAAGCTACGTGGGTATTTGTTGGTTTCTGAGAATATTGACATAAATCAGCTTGGTTGTGTTCTGATGTAAATGGTGTCCCCTGTTAGTCATCACATATCAATTTTTCATATATTTTTCCACATAGGAGCAAATTAACAGCATAATTAATTTTGCACTTTGCCTTTGTCCTTCTTACTGTCAATTTTATAAAGACCACTTTATAACACTTTCAGTAAACTCCATGGCCAATAATCACAGAAGCTAAGATCAGTAGATATTAGGGCTCATCTAAGCAAGGGAAGCTGAATAAATACGCCAGTGCAAAAGGAACTCTTATTCTGTACCATGCTGTATACGCAAGGGACTTGTTACCAGGGTGCATTTATGAGGAAATTTTATCCGTTTCCCTCCGTTAGCAATGACCAATGCACTTCAGCATCATCTGCCTGAATCACAGCTCTGCAGCCCACAGTTTTTTTCACACGGTGTCAGATTGTGACAAAATAGCAGTGGAATAAAAGAATGTTCCAGTTACCAATCAGGAAGGAACATCAAGTGCCAGGAGCCTTGGTGGAGTAACAAGTGCCACTGCGATGCCCCAGAAAGGCTCCTGGAAATCCAGGAAGCAAGTCTGGAGGCTTACCACTAGTTATTTCTTATTTCTCTTAAGCAGAGAAAGTATATTTCCCAGGGACTCAGAACGTCCTTGTGACAGAAACTGTAATACTTTTCAGTCAGGAATAGCTCCCCTCTATGGAGAGAACAATGCAAGGAGTTTTGCTGGGTGCAGATGAACTCGGTGCTTCCCTTGCATGTGCGGGTGCAGCCCAGGGCCCAAGGCAGTGCAGCCCTCAGTGCTGCCCAAGCTGCTTTCCTCCTGGAAAATGGCCTTGCAATGAGTTCTGGGGAATGATGATAAAGAGGAGGAGCCCTGTCCTGACTCCCTCAGCCCTTTTCAGATTTGCTTTATGCTCTGGGCACTGCTGGGAAAATCACATCATTTCCAACCTGGAAATTGCTAGCACACAAGCTTGTGGCTGTACTTCTGTGCTTTTGGCCACCCACATGGCGGGGAAATCATAGAATGGTTTGGGTTTGAAGGAACCTTAAAGATCACCTAGTTCCAACTCCCCTGATGTGGGCAGGGACACCTTCCACTAGACAGGCTGCTTGAAGCCCCATCCAACCTGGCCTTGAACACTTCCAGGGATGGGGCATCCACAGCTTCTCTGGGCAACCTGTTCCAGCGCCTCACCACCCTCACAGTAAAGAATTCCTTCTAATCTAAACATAAATAGCAATGTTTAATCAGGCCTGTATAATTTACTGAAAAAGAATTATTTACATGTTTTCATTGACTTTTTCTTTGTTTGTTTCCAGTAATAAGGGAGACCGTACTTTTGTTTTTTCAGTTATTTGTCCAGCATTCCTGCCCAGTTCTTTGACTTTAGAGCCTGGAATCTAGATATAAATGGTTTTTTTTCCTGATTTTTATTTCTTCTCTTCACGAAATGAGAATGAAGAAAAGCAGAGCCCAAATGTGTCTCCCGCTGGCAGCAGGCGTTTGAACTAGTTTAGCTTTGAAATTTCCCATATATTTGTTACATGCAAAAGGAATGAGATAGTTGAGCTCAGTCCTTTTGAAGTACTCTGATAGCTGGCAAGCACCTTCGTAGCTGAAGTGAAAAAGCTCATTCTAGAGTTTGCTGAAGAGAAAAAGCTTGTTAAAATGAACTTGATGAGGAACCATCATGAATACATATCTAAATTATGTATCAACTTTCTCATAATTGGGTTTATTTCAATGATAAATTGATGGAGTGAAAATAAAAAAATCTTTGCTCTATCTGCCAACCAAAACTTGAGGGATACAGTGAGTGCTTTTGAAATGAAAATTCACTTGTTATAAATGGAAAATCCTCCTCTTCTGCTGAGCACAGTGGAAGAGATGAATCCCACAGCCCACAGTCAGCATCACAGTGTACAGAGAGTTACTCATGACATCTCCGTAGTGCTGGTGTCATTTTCAAAGAACGACAGGGTACGTTTTGGTCTGTGTTTTTTCCTAGCAGCAAGAAGAAAAACGGGTAGGTAAAAAACCATGTTTCTTACTCTGCCACAGACTGGTAAGGGTGGTTCACAGATTGGTAAGGGTGAAAACCAGTTTCATGTTTGGTTTCTTAGGAACCTCATCTTCAGTGCCGAGCTAACAATACTTGCTGCTGTAACACTAATGAATTCTGTAAATGCAAAGTCCTATTTAGTTTTCTTAGGGCATGAAAAATCCCATTTGTGGTGAAACTAGTTTGGTTAATCCAGGTGTATATATAGAAGGTTATTTATTACTTCGCAATTTCTGATGATTTTTAAAATCTGCTTCGAATTTAAGAGAGGCCTTTTTAACACATTTACACAAAATGAGGGGTTTGTGTATATCACATTTCAGTGTTTCTTATTAAGTTAAAAGGGTTTGATTAAATAAGTAAACTTGTTTTGCCTTACAAGTGATTTGTTACGATTTAAAGAATCATCACCACCTGTATTGGATAGAACCATCCGTTTGTTCGCAGTAACACCAATCTAGTAGGCAAAAATTGTTGTATTCTGTGGTAAAGCAGGTGGGCTTTTCCCAAAATGCTGGACACAGTGGTACATTGTGCAACACTTCAGTGTAAGTGCAGCATATTGTGGAAAGAGCACAGGGATGTGCCAGCAAAGAGCTGTAGGTGGGGACTGCAGGAGCTGAGCAGATGCTTTGCCCACTTTTTGTGGGAGGCTGTGCCAAGTCCTGTAGCTGCCGGGGTGAGAGTGGGCTGTTGGAAACCTGGAGAAAACACTGAGTCATCCAGAACTTTTCTGGTGGAAATAGCTGTCTTGGGCATGAGGTAATCTGTCTGGAGAATTTAATTTCCAGTGCAAAAACACGTAAGATACTAGCTTGAAGCCCAACTGACACACTTTGTACTCAGTAGAATGGAGATCGCATCTTAATTTGTACATGCCAAGGCCAGCAGAAACAGCTGCTGCTTGTGAGCTTTCACTCCAAGTTTAATGTGTTGTACAGAATTTATTGTTTACTTTGATTTTAAGTGGTAGTGTTCAAGTAATTATGAAAATTTCCAGAAAGAGCTTGAAACTGATTTTAAATCATAGCTGTGAAAAGTGCATGCGCTTTTTTTAAAGCAAGAGATTGCCAGAAGATACTTGATTTTCTTTTTGTTTTGTTTTCTTCCAGTGTATTTTCTTGCAGTTAATGGCAAGAAAGGGAAATACTGGTTTTTTCAGAGATCTTTGGTGTTGACTTTTGACCTGTTTCTGCTTTCATGTAAGCCACCTGTGAAACTTCCAGTAGTTTCTTTTTCAGCAAGGTTAGACGAAGCCTTAGTAAATGTTGTCCTAATATTACATAAGGCCTGTCCAGTGATTTAGAAACTAATACTTCATTATGCCTCTGTCTTTCAATGCCATTTTCTCCACAAATTGCAGAGATCAACATTTCCATTGAAATGCTGTTATGAGGCAGGTTCAAGATACTTAGTTTACAGGGTATTAGAAATCTAAATTTTCTAATTTGTTCACTTTTCTATCTTGTATCTTTATTTATTTTCTTCTTTTCCACTCTTTTTTTTATACTCGAAGGAGAAACCTGTTTTATAATCTTTGGTTTTCCACGTAGTTGATCTTCAGATAATTTTTTTCTCTTTGAAATACCAGTAAAAATTTGGAGCATAAGAAAGTCTTCAATAACATTTAATGAATGAATTTCTTGCCATCAAGGGGTCTGAGATTTTTTTCTGACATTTATCTTCAAGAGAAGTTTTCTGGTTGCCGTATTAAAAATGACAGGCAACTGTAAGTAATCAGAAACACTAAATCTGTTATTTCAGGAATGCTGTTGGCTTTTCCGTAAGAAATACGGGAAAGCAGAAGGACTCAATTTTTAAGGATATTTGAGGCTGGTTTGCAAAAGAGTTCCTTAAGCACTTAAACTTCTGGGACTTAATTGTTTTTCTCCCATATGGCTTTCAGTTACATGAGTGAAATACTGTACATTTTAAGGCTGACTGCTTGCCATTAGACCATGGCTAGTGGCATGACCTTGCCTTGACTCGTAGCATATGTAATTAGAAGGTGCTAAACTTTTTGTCCCTATATTTTAGAAAATTACTGTCTTTACTGCACAAATACAGCCTGACCTGAAAATGGCAGTGGTTAGTCACTGTTAATTGGATGACCTGTCGAGCATTAATGATGTACAAGCTGTTCCTAGGAAACTACGGAAGACCTTTGCTGACAGTCACTGCAGAAGCAAATGCTAACATTCACGATGTTTGCCAGGCACCAGAAAAGCACGACATTTTAAAACACTTTTCCCCTCAATCGTTTATCAGGTTGTAATGAATGTACCACACATAGTCTGCCTAAGAGGGATGTAAAAGCTGTCTAAAAGCTGTAATCATGTGATGGCTTAGGCTTCACCAGAGATACTAAGGTACTTATAAACTTGATTGCTGCATTTCATTTCTTATGTTTGAATTCACTCATTCATTCCTTATCACAAACCTCTGGATCTGAACTGAAATTAGGTGTAAGCATTTATAAATGCCATATAAATGTTTGCAAGACATACTTTTGCTATTGTGAATGACAGGGTATCGTTTGTAAAGATGTATCATCAGAAAATTAATAAAAATCATTAAAGAAGAATTTTAAATATTCAGACAATGTAAATGTTCCTTTGTGTTTATTTTAGCTTAGACCTTGGGAATCCATGAAAACAATTTTGCTTTTTTCTGTGGGGGTCAAATAAATGAGAGGCAGTTACTATTTCTTCAAGCTTCTTTAAAGCCATTTCCAGTTCTGCAGTGGAACTGAAGTTTTTCTGCTGGTTTGAAGACACTGTTTAAAAGTTCTTCATCAAACTGACATTTACAGAGTCTTTTAATTAAAAAAAATTAAAAATTCTATGAGTCAATTGCAGTCACAGAACCTTACGAAGGGTGATTAAGCTCTGCATTAAATGGCTCATGCAGGATTAGTGGGAAGAGCAGCTCTTCCTCTAGCTAAGTAGCATGCTGGCAACAGGTGACCCAGAGGCTGTTCTCTCCGTGGGCTGGGCTGTTTTCCAGAGAAGGCTGAAACTTGTAGAAATTGTGTGGTAGGACATATTCTGTGAATAGACCAGGGAACCCATAAAGTGTTAAGGCTGAATGACCTGATGGCTGGCATCCTTGGCTTTTGAGGTATCTGTTAGCCCATGCAGCGGAGGAGGTGCAGAAGCAGCAGCAGCAGGTTCTTTCTGGTGCAGTAGTGGGCGTGGAATGCTGGCTGCATTGCACTGATGAAATGAATGTGTTTTCCTAAGATTTTTGGATACAGTATGAAATTCAATGCTTACTCGTACTGAACAGAAATGCAGTATTTTTTTGGTTGCTGTGTCTAGAATTGAGAAAATGGGTAGGGCTGGGAGCTGACAGAGGTGTGGACAGGTGTGGACCAGGCAGCCTTGTTCTCTGCAGCCAGAGGATGGATAGGAGATGGGTTTCTTTGCTTCAAAGACAGGGATAAGATAATTCCCAAGAGAGCTAAAATATAAACACAGAATTTACATTTTGAAGCAGGGCTGTTATTCATCTCTCTGTTATCTTTCCCTTTTAATTCTTTTTGCATTTGCTTTTAGATAGTTTCTTTAACTCTTGATTTGCTAGCAAAACTTGGGAGTTGTACTGACATCTCAGTGCTAAGAGGGTTCTTTGAATACTGGTTTCACAGTTTGTGAACGAGTTACGTAATTTTTCTTTATTGCTCCAGAAACTGTCTTGTTCCCTTTCACTGAAAATCTCTCCCGTTTGTGGTGTTGGGAAGTACTGTTCTCCTGACCAAGTCCTCTGTGAGATGATGATTGATATATTTGACCTAAGGAAAATGGGGTTGACCTCTTCAATCACTTTTCACAGGAAACACTTTCTGTATTTCCAGTGACTCGTTACCTCTTCCTGGCTCATTTGGGATGGGTCATTACCACTGAAGATACAAGGCTGTACTCTTGGCTCTCTGTGGACCCTGTGTGACTTCCCATGAACCCTTCTAAACACTGTTAATGATTCTTTATGGGGAAGGCCAACTAACACCCTATGGGAAACATGTTTCTCTTTACTCATTTACCAGGCCTGTAAAATTCAAGTGGGTGAGAAAAGTGGGAGATTAATGCACAGGTCTGGGAATCTGAAGAAAATCTTTCTCCTTCACGCTTCCTTAGGTGTGTCCTAGGGAAAAGCACAGGTGCAAAATTCAGCCATGTTCATATTTATAGAAGTAACTATTTTGCCTGTTAGTTGGTGAAGCATTTTCCCCATAAGTAGCACGCCAATATACATGTGTGTGAGTGTTCTGAGTACATGTGATGTGCAGTGCTGCATGTTTCATTATATAGTATCCATCTGTTTTCCTGGGATCAGGTTGATTGCGTGGTCTGATTACTCTTGATGATTAAACCTCTTGCATTCCCTGGTATTAGCAGATAGGACGAAACAGTAAATAGGATCTCAATGCCAAAAGAGTAAATGGAGGGGTTTAGTCACAGTAATGGCAATGTGTCTGTCAGATAAAATGAAATTGTTTCACTCGAATTAGAAGACTTCCAAACCTGTCTGGCAAAACATTTCAGGGATGAATCCACATTTATAAAACCAATTTAGCTAGAAGGAAAGGAAGTCAAGGTATTAATAGCACTGTGTCTGCTAGCATCTTATCACTGGATTAAGGTTAACAAGCACAGACTGAAGGGTCGTAAGCAGATACGGCTGCATGCTTGATTAGCAATTACTTAGGTCTTGTTTGTGTAACACTTTTCCTGGCTTGAATTTGCCCCTCTAATAGTGCTAAAGGCGATCACAAAGTGTGGTTGAAGACTATTCAAGGCCTATAATTAGCTGAATGCTTGATTAAAGCAGTTAGAACAGAACTGCATTTTAAAAGGAAAGCGTAAGGGAAAAGGAGCTTCAGCCTAGAAAATAGCATATTCCTTATTTTAGTTCCAGGACACTCGTCTTAATCTCATTCAGTTATTTACATGTACACTAAAAACTCTAAAATGAGGGCCCAAAAAGTACTCTTTTAAAAGGTAAATCCTTCACTGCTCCATAAGACATACATTGTGTGGTTTTAATGTCCATGGCCGTGAGAATGAGACTATTTAGCAGTTGGGAATATTGGATAGCTTTTTTATACAGAGACTATATATTGAATGTATGTTACACATTTAATATGTGTATTGTGTGGCTATGTAATATGTATAAAATTTACAATAAATGTACACATAAACATTCAATATAGATTGTATATATATGGAATATTTAAGTATATATTTAATTCTGTTTATTAGAATGTTACATGGAAATGATTAATTTTGGGAATTAGGTTGTTACACTTGGTTCATAAAGTCTGAGCTGGATATCCAAAACACGTGCTGAGTCAGATTTTTCACATCACTGTGATCAACAGCTGTTCACTGGCATTGCTTTAATGAAAGAGTTGCAGTTTAATGCACGTGTAATGCAATAATCTTAACCTAATCTTGAAGAGAACATTAAAGATAAGAACCTCTCTTAGTGTCAATTTATATATTTTAAAACTATGTAATCAAGACAAACTTTTGTAGTATTGATGCATCAAGTGCATTAGATCTCAAGAGTAGCAGTGTTAATGTTAGTGCTTAGCCTTTATTTTGGCACACTGTGTTTTCCTCTATTCTTCTTGCTCTGCCTTTGGCAAACAGCTGAATATTAATTAGCATTTGTTAAACCAGAGTTTAAAAAAAGCCCTAAATTCACTTTTCTGAAGGAGGTTTGAAGCTTCCTGGGAATACCATGCCCATTTGTGGTAACAGTCATACCCACATCTCAGGTGTGCTGTGTGATCCAGTCCATGGGTGATTTTTGTATGTTGTTCTAATACACGTTCTTCCTTTTTCTTGCAGGAGAGCCAGAATTTAAATATGTTGGGAATATGCATGGGAATGAAGCTGTTGGAAGGGAGTTACTCATCTTCTTGGCGCAGTACCTGTGTAATGAATACCAGAAAGGAAATGATACTATTATCAACTTGATCCATAGCACACGTATCCATATCATGCCATCTTTGAACCCAGATGGCTTTGAGAAGGCAGCATCCCAGGTTTGTACGGCTGTGTGTATAAGAACAGTTATCAGTGTCTGTCAACCTTATCATAATGGCACTTGGACTAACAGTTTTACAGATACACGGACTCTTGGTGGTGATTGTTGAATGGAACAACAAAACCAAAGTGTTTCCTAATAGTACAGTAGGCTTGTTATGTTTAACAAGGAGGATTTTGTGCTTGGCTTTTCAACAAGTAGCCTTCTCTCTTGTGACTTTAAAATAGAATGATTATGTTTCATGCGTATTTTTATCTAAGTTCACTGATTGTGATGCCTTGAGACGCCAACCTAGAAACAGACACTAGACAGGAGTAAGGGAATAAAGGTGGATATTTATTTGAAAGGCCTTCAGAGGTACACCCTGGGCGGGCCAAAGGCTACACCCAAGATGGATGGCGAGTCACGAGTTCTTCACACTTTTATAGGTTTGGTCCATTTGCATATCAGAATAATTTTGCCAATTAAACTTTAGCTAATGATATAATTTCTCCTCAGCTTGCCCCCCCTTTTTAGAGACTTTTGGTTTATACTTTTGGGCCTAGGACGGTCTGGGTGTCCTTGAAGAGCAGGCCTCGAGAGGCTTTGTTATGTCTGTCTTAGCATGAGAGAACTGCAGCTCACAGGCTACAGGACACTTCAGAGTTACACACTAGGAATACAGAATTTGAAAAATATAAAAGCTGAAACCTAAGGCATCAACTGAACTGCTTCTTGAACAAGTGACTTCCTAAACTAGTAATAAATGATGTTTCAAAAGTGCTAGAAAAGGGAAAGTTTGTTTTCTTTAAGGATATTCCCATGCAAATACACTTACAAAAATTATTCATGCTCATCGGAGCTTGGTCCCAAAACAACAAACTTTGTGAGCCATCTTTTTAATATGAATAACTTTGATTCTTAATTTTATGCATGAGGTACTTTAATTAAGGTATTAGTCAAGAAAATGTAGTGTGCATTTTAGGATGATGACTCAGTCAAGAAACATATAATTCATTAATGCATAATTAGCAAATGGAAGTCAAATAGTAACCCTGTTACAAAGATTCTGGTGTGTATTTTGTTATAAACAAAAATAAGAACATCCTTGCTTACAAGGTATATTTATTTTTTAAATTACTATGAAATGTTGAAAGTTCTCATGTGACTATTTATGACTAAATAGGTCAAACCTTATTAAGATCTTTATTAAACTGATTCTCATGAAGTCTTTTAAAAAAATGCGCAGGCTCTTTATATTCAGTTGTACATCTCCCTCTTGTGGCAGTGAAGCAGAAGCTGTCCTCAGATCGGTGTAGCATTTTACTACTTTGATATCTCTCTCTGTAGAGGTTCTGTAACATTATTTGAAACTTTTGCTCCTTAGCCAAAGTACACCTGCTTTTATATGGCTTCCTTACAATTTATGATTTATAGTAAGATTCGATTTAGAAGTTCTAATTTAGAAGTATCTTGATCCTGCACACACAGTGTGACAGTAAATTCAATATACCCCAAAATTAAAACCAGTAACCAAACGAAACCTACGTTAAAGCGTACTGAAAGCTTACAGAGGGAAGCTAGGAAAAACTATGCATTCTGAAGGCATTTTCTCAATGAAATCCAGAACTTATTTTAGAGAATCAGTTTAAAGAAATAATTTTGCAAAATCGCTACTATTTCAGTGAACAAGGTTAACAGACACAATAAAAATAAAAGATTAAGGTAAATATTAAGGTCCTTCTTTACCCTGAAGTTATTTAGAGAAACTTTGAAACGAGTGCAAACTTTCCTTGTGGCTGGAAGGTAAATGTACAGGTGTTCTGAGTCTCATTGCAGTGAGAGCTGTAATTCAGTCAGGGCATGAGGCAATGGGGAAAGGCCAAATCTTGGGGGAAGACACAGCTGGCACTGAAAAATCTGATACTTCTGGTAATTTTACTCATCCTTAGTCCAAGTGTGCCATATGAGAATAAGCCTGTCCTGCAAGACCCTCAGTGAAATAGAGGTTGGTTTTTCCCCAACAGAGCTCTAGGAAGGAATAGGTGTGATTGACTCAGCTCTTGGTGCCTCAGGAGTTTTTACTCACACATGATCCTTTCTTATTCTCAAGCACAGGAGAAGTAAAGATACCCATCTAAAGCTTGATATGTAATCTCCTGAATCTACTCATCTCCCTTCTCTTTCTGTTCCCTTTCCTCATTTAGCCTGGTGAACTTAAGGACTGGTTTGTTGGTCGAAGCAATGCCCAAGGGATAGATCTAAACCGAAATTTTCCCGATCTTGATAGAATAGTTTACGTTAATGAGAAAGAAGGTGGCCCAAACAACCATCTTCTGAAGAACATGAAAAAAGCCGTGGACCAGAATCCCAAGGTAAGTAGGGGCTGATTGTTGGGTCACTTACATGCTCACCTCTTCCTTTTATGTGAACAAACAGCAGTGACCTCTAAGAGCTGTGTGTATGGTCTTTATGATTCACGTTGTTCTGAATATTTTGTTCATTTTGTTAAATATATCCATCTGATGCTTCTTGAATTTTTCCTCAAAATGGATTGCTGTAGTAAACTCTTTTGATCCATCTTGCTTAATCCTTAGACAATTCCTCAGTCAAAAGATATTTTTTATTTTTTTTGTGTAGCCTTCACTCTTGATTTTAAGCTATTTTTGCAAATCTTCTGCATTTTTACCATTGCCAGAAATCCACTTGTGTATTGTGCCTAATTATATTTCTAGCTAGATAGCTATTCTCCCATAGAACACATGCATTTTTGTTAAGTTTAAGCTTTTAATATGCAGCTGTATATCTGGAGGGATTTTTATCTTGTGTTTACCCCCAGAGGAAGTTCTAGAAAATAGAATGTTGTGATTGCAGTCCCACAGGACTGTGGCCTTAATAGCTGTGTTCTGTCTTCAAAATATTAATAAAGTAATTTTACTTTCCATGCAGAGAAAAGACTGCACCAACATTTATTTTTAATTATTTTATTTTTCTTTGTTTAAAATTGGGTAGGCTTTTTTATTCATAATGGGAAGAAGTAAAAGATTGAGATTGCTTTTTTGTAGTCTCATTTTTGAGATAACTGACACCAGTTTTGGACTTATATTAATCCACGTAATATAAATATAAATCTAATGTAAAGGACTGATTTAATTTTCTCTGAAGCCAGAATAAAATTGGTCTTCATTTAACTGTCTTGCACAGTGTATGTGATAATTAAGCCCACTGTATTTAATTGAATGTTTCTACATTGGATTATCGATTTTTAACTGCTGGTGATGCTATTTTGTTGTAGCTTGCTCCTGAAACAAAAGGTGTCATTCACTGGATTATGGATATTCCCTTTGTGCTCTCTGCCAATCTTCATGGAGGAGACCTTGTTGCAAATTATCCTTATGATGAGACTCGGAGTGGTATGTAAATAGAAGCTAGCATGAAATAATAGGAAATAGAAATTTCATTCTATACTTACTTCACTGCTAGCTAAGATCCACTTTATGAGCCTTGCAAACAAAACCATAAAACATTGCAAAAACATATAAACATTGCAAAAAACCTTTTTAAACATTATGTATCGTCATTGCATTATAATAATTTATCATATTAATCACGTGTTTAAAGCTAGTCACTGTATGACCGTATTTTCTGGTTTTGAAGATGGTAGTTTGTTTCGGTAGGTTTACATGACAAAAATGATGTAATACCTGAGGGAATTGTAGTCCCTCAGATATATTAATCAAGGCAACTTAGCTCTTAAATTAGCTGGGGCTGTTTGTACCCTGTTAAATGAAGTGAAAAAGATGTGTCTAGGTTAAGGTTTCTTGCACCCATGAAAAATGAATTTCTGAAAGCAGTAGTGTGCTAACAGAAACAACTACCACTGTTGCCATTTACAGTATTGGTCCCTTATAAAAAGGATCCCATTGTGGCGGAGATGTTATCATGTAGTACAAAGCAATATTAGGGTTTTTTTTCTGCTACTGTGGGATGAGCATGTGACTGAAGTTTCATGATATGATGCTATTGTTTGTGATTCTATTCTTTCAGCTGACTTTATCACAGTTAAATTGCAAATTCTTTTAATATCTAACTATAAAACTCTTAGGGAGACACCAGTGTTTTTGTACTGTGTGTTCTTCTAAAAAGATATCTAAAGCCTAGAATATCTTGGGCTTTGTGGTGCACTTTTAAAGTAGTATTTTCATAAATATTGGGACTATTGTGATTAGTCACTTTAGTGATAGGGCAGCAATTGATGAAGTAATGGGGAAATGTTAATATTATTAAAATAATGCTATATTAATAATTAAGATAATGCTATATTAATAATTAAGATAATGCTATTTGTGGTGCTGTAGGACACTTACCTGTGTACATAGAATTTTCAGGCACAGTTCTGCTGTGCAGTGCTGGTAATCTAAGTTGTGAGCCGAGATGCTGTGACTGCCCTTTTAATAACCCTTGTTCCCGGAATTTTTTTCCTCCCCAGGCAGTGCTCATGAGTACAGCTCCTGCCCCGATGATGCTATTTTTCAAAGCCTGGCTCGCAGTTATTCTTCTTTTAACCCTGCTATGTCTGATCCAAACAGACCACCGTGTCGTAAAAATGATGATGACAGCAGCTTTGTGGATGGAACAACTAATGGTGGTGCATGGTACAGCGTCCCAGGAGGTGAGCCCACCCCATGGGGGTCCGTGTCACTGCCTGTTCTGAGCTCGAGTTATGTTAGCCACAACTTTTGGCCTAGTTAAGGCTAAATCAAAGGCTGATCACTCACCACAGTACATCTATAACATCCCATAAAGGTCGCTGTGATAACTGTTAAAATACTCCTTTTTATTGCGTTATCTACAGTGTTTCTTCAGGGTTCAGGTCATTGCAAATTTAATAGTTCTACAGTGGGCAAGTGATTGCTCTGCTATCATGAAATATAAAGAGGGTTTTGGGGGTGGGGGGACAGGTTAAGAAAAGAGTGAAAAATCCCCTGACAAACCCTCATTAAAGTAGGCTGCTGATGGTTCATTTAAACCTCAATAACGAAGGCGTCCAAGCTGAAGGAAGTGGGGAAGCCTGGTTGCCTGATTTTGCAGTGTTATAGAAAATGGGAGTTTGGCCTTGGATTTTAATGGGAACAAAACCAGCCATGAAGGTACTTGCATTTACATCTCCATACTTTGTGGCTTGGTTAGTGCCAGATTCCTGCCCAGGTGCTGCTTCCCTAGACTTTGGTAGAGCCTTCTGTGCTAAGAGGAGCAGCAGAGCTACTATGGGCATGTCCAGACTCATTTTCCAGAAGTCTGGAAGAGGAGCCTGAAATGAGACACTTAATTCAAATAAGACATTTCATTCCTTTCTACTAAGAATTTGGATATCTTTGTAAACTGAGGCAAACAGGTCTTGGGGTATCTAAGTCTTAGAGTGTTCTGCCTCTGCTAAACTTGGAGTGACAACTGAGCTGAAGATTTCTGAGCTAGCAACCCAGCTTGTGTTGGAGTGATTTGCCTGTGCTTTGGCTTTGTTGATTTATATTGGATAACTCTGAACACACATAACTATTTTATTGTTTGCTTTTCTCTTGATACTCAATTACAGTCTCTGAATGAATTTTAAATTTTTACCTGCAGTGAGTAGGAATCTCTAAAAGCATTAGACAGCCTAAGTGGTAGCATAACTCTGCTTCTCTTACAGTAAAGGTGGTATTAAAAGAAGAAACTATTTAAACTCCTGTGAAGAAATTAGAAACAGAACGAGGACTGGTAGTGCTCACACAGCCAGTGATCACCAGGGGCTGAGTGTGAAGTAAAATACTGAAATTTCTGAATATAACTAAAACCCCAAAATATCTCTTTGTGTGAGGCTTCCCAGACTTTGAATTGGAACCATTAAAACACCCTTAAAAACCGAAGTCTGCAAAAGCTGAAAAAAATTAATATAAACAAAATATTGAGAAGTTTAATAGTTAAAATTTGTTTCAGTCAAAATTTATCTTAATGAAATATTAAGTATTAGCTATAAAAATGTGGATATATTTAACTTCAGCTTATTTTTCCTTAAGAAGATGCTATGAAAAGCAGTTTTTCCATTGTTTTGATGAAATTCTTTGATTCTGATTAAACTGCACATGGCAAAGACACATTTTTCCATTGGAAAAACGTTTTGGAAAGTTTGATTTCCTCCTTTTGGATCTTATTTTAAGTTAGACTGCTAATTCCCCAAGTGAGGCCTTTCTTTTTCTCATATTTGTACAAAAGTTAGTAGGCAGGAATCCTAGAGCTAAGCAGGATCTATCATCCTAATGTGGTGCAGCTAATAAAAACTAGAGAGACAACAATATACTCTGGACCATACAGAATGAATCTGTTACTGGTTTTGGGGTTTTTTTTGACAATTGTAGAAATCAGCTGGCAAGCTGTGACTTTTGAAAAAAAGCCTTCATGGTAGTGCTTGCTGACTTAAAAAGCCAAATAGAATTCAGTGAAAACAGTTCCGCTTTTTCTATGTCTAGTGCTAAGGAAAATAACTAAACACTACTCAGTTCAAGTGAAACTTTTCTTGGAAGTTTTATTCTGAAAAGCTGCAACTGAAAACCAAAATGTGGCAATTAAGTTGTTGATGGTATCAGTGATCTTTTGCTGTCCATATGGTAATGAACTCAAAGTTAGCAGCAGCATAAGCTGTTGAAAAGCCATTTATGTTGCTTTAGGAAAAGTATTCCACTGTACATCCTTACCAGAGTTAGGAATTTATAAAAAGAAACTCTGAAGGCCATTGTATCTGCTCCTGTTGGAGCCGAGGTGGTGCTTCTCTGCCTTTGTAGCCTTGGTTTCTCTGCGCTTTTGTCCCCCACTTTCCCCTTTTCCCTTCCTTTTTCACTCTTGTACTAAAGCCACACATTCCTCTCTCCACCAAACACAGCTCCAGTATCCACTCCTGCCCATTTTCTGTCTCTATTCCCGATCATCTCGTAGATTCTGCCTCTGACAGTACCTTATCAGACCAAGAGCTCTGACCTAGGAAAGGATTTTTCATTCTAATGAATTCCTATAGGTGCTGTTGCCCGACAGAACTTATTATGATGCCCCCAGTTGTGCAACATCAATTCTTTGCCCATATAATTGATCCTCAGGGACTTGTGCCTTCTATAAAAGACAGCCCTGCAGGGTGGGCCAGCAGCAATCTTCACTGCAGGGGTAGTATATGGATGGTTCTCATGTGACTGTGGGCTGCTTTTCATGTCTTTCTGAATACCTGGATTCTTTCAATAAGAAGACTGAACGTCTGTGGCAGAGACATCTGGTAACAGTCCTTGGCTCTAACTGAAGGAAGGAGGAACCCTTCATTGCATTCATGTTCAGTCCTTCCCTTTTGTCTGACTTCAGGCTTTCCTCACCAACCTCATGAAAGGTGGCAATTCCCCTTTCAGGCTTTTGGGGTGGAGAGAGTGGATGATGTAGAGGAATATTTGATTCTTGTTTCTCTCTCTTAATACACTTTTCTGTGAGGTTTTTTCAACATTACTGTTTACTAGTTACTTCCTTCTGTAGAGCAGGGGTACAGAGAAAAGTTCCCCCCAAGAGCATCTTTGTGCTAAGTCTGAGGCCATGATTCTGTTACACTTGTAGTAGCTGTCATCTGTAATTAGTTGATCCATGTAGGTTTTTCAGGGACAGCAAGGAAAGGCAAAGAGGTCATTCTTCTGTGTTCAGGAATGGCTTTTAGTCATCAGACTCTGAGAGGAAACAAGTTTGTACATAAAAATCATGCTGTTTTTAACAGCAGTAATTAATTACTTCACTCATGCACAAGAAAGCCAAATTAAATTTGCACAAATAGCTTTAATTTTGGCATTTCCTTAGCTGTTGACTGTATAACTTTTCAACATCCCTAATGGTTTTTCAATGTACCTTTTGTGTGGAACCTGTTTGTGTGGTACCTATTTGGAACCATAAATGAGAAGAACAGATAGTAATCAATTACTACCTAGCCACATGCCTCTTCTGCTTTTTCTGTCATTACAGAGTCACCTGAGTCTAATCAGATTCATGTCATCACAAAAATAGCTTTTCAAAGCAGCTTACATTGCTGTGCTATTAGGCTATTGTTTAAGTGCCTTTCTTTAATTTTTGGATTCTCTCAGATTACCCTTGGCACTCAACTAATTCCTAACTTGAATTACCAGTTTTGGAAGCAGTATTACGGTTTTTTTTAGGATTTCATTGATCACATGTAGGAGGCACATGTTCTCCCTGTTCAAGTACATCCTGTCCTGCTAAAGGTTACTGTCTTTTCTATGTGTAGAAGCTGAACTAACTTAGTGCTGTAGCTGGTAATTCAAAGTCCTAAGTAATTTTGAGGCCTGGATGCCAGGGACACACCCTGCATTCAATTTATTTATGAAGCTTGGTGTTCCTTTAGTAAAACCTGAAGAAATTAATTTTTTCCCCATATTCTAAGCTTATTTTTGTAAGCACTAGCATTTTTTGTAAGCGCTGGAGCAGTGCAACAGAGAAGTTTTTGTCTTCTCAGTTTCAAAGTCCTACTCATAGTCAGCAATAAAGGACATTCATTGCTGAATCTCAGTGGTATCTGAGGTATCTAAGCCTTTCTGACCTTCAGAGAATGGTTCCTATTAAAGTGTAAGAAAGTGCTACACTTTGTCACAGTGAGAGGCTTTGGCAGTGTGGTGATGTGCATGCATGTGATACATGCCATGTGCATAAGGAGAAGGGAGAGGGCACTAAGAGGACTTGACTAGAGGCAGCAAAGTTGCTGCAATATTGAATAAATCTTTAGAAATGTTTTGGTTTCTTGGGTATTGCACCTAATCACCATAGTGAAAATGGAGGAAAAGAGTGCACAGCCCAATGCACTCCAGATTACAGATGTGGTAGGCCACAGTTTAGATCTTCGCCAGCTTCTCCCCATTCTCTGTCCCAGAGACTCAGATGATCTCCCGCAGTTCAATGATGCAAAAGCTGATTTTTTCAGGAGCAACACATAAACCTTGGACAAGGCCGGGACCTTGGAAACAAACTCTAGGATATGGACATTGTGCACAAAAGTGGAAAATATACTTCTTCTTTATTCTGTTCTTGAGAAACTAGGGCATCCCTGAGTAATACCTTGGGAGGAAGGAGAAATTTCCTGAGAATTGGAACAGTAATGGTCAAGAATTGCTGTCACCACAGTAAAATTACATCATGCCCTTTGGCTCCCTGTTCTCCTCTTCATGCATTCTTTCTTTCTTTCTTTTAAAAGAAGTACAAAAGTCAACAAAAGCAGCATTATCTAGTGTCCAGAATAGATGCATAATAGTCAACACTGCTGTGAGGATTTTAGTCATGACTCCACTGCTCTCTTGCTGTGTACTGCTGAATGGTCCATGTAAGAGTTCTGCCTGCTGGAACATCAGAGCCATCCTTCCCAGGAGCCTTTGCCTTCTGTGCCCTCATTTTTCTAAAAAAACGTTTAGAAATAAAAAGGTTCTTTTAGCAATCAGAAAAATCCCTGTGCCTATCAGTAGCCGGGAGTCTTGTTGCCTGGTTGGCAGAAATGGGCCTCTTCACCCCAGTGTGTTGGCAGAATCCCACCTGACTCAGTCTGTTTGCTGCCCTCGGGGCTCTCTTTGGGATATGACATCAGCTCTCTCGGATGTTACAGACCAGTGAGCAGCACTGGTGCTGCAGTGAAGAGACTGCATCAGGTCTCACGTGGAGCTTCCATAGGGGAATGCAGGGCTGAATGAATTAGCTGTCTTAGAAGCACTTCTGAATCCCTCAGTGACCTCCATGGGGGTGCTCAAAAGGCTTGATAGCCACTTTCTTTTCAGGCCTCCATTTCAGAATCCACGGACTGCTGGCTAGACAGACTGGGAAGCCGAGGGATAGTCCTACATCAGCTTCTGCAAAGCAAATATTTATGACCCTCCTGGGGATGGCCACTGGCCCTCTCCAGTTGGTTGATCCAGTTGCAAAACTGGAAACCTCCTTGGCTTTTGGTTGACCAATTTAAGAAAACAGCCAATATATCCATGTAGTAAGAGGAGGGGCTCAAAAATGTAAAAGAATGCATATTTTCCATCAAGTTTTTATTCCTAGTGGTGATGCTACTGCGCTACTTATGTTTTCAAAGTTCAGTTATTAAAGTTGCATTTATAGTGATGTTTCTCCTCTCTTTTGAAGGCTATCCAATATTGATTTTGCAGAGGCATTGAGTTGGAGAAACCCTATCCACAGAAAAATTTCCATGTTAAAAAAATTTATAAGAAGTTTTATTTTGTGGTTTTTTTGGTGAAGAATATTTGAAATCTACGCAGAAAATCTTTACAAGGAGATGCTTACCATGTGAAATGTTACTAACCTGAAACATTATGTTTTTCAGGAAAAAACCCAACATATTTTTGACCCATCTTTATAAATCTCTTTTTCAATGTCACTTTATTATGTTTAATTTGCTTTATAATTAATTGTCATTCTTCTTGGCTTACAAAGTGATCATCTTTTTTTGGGGTTTTTTGGGTTTTTTTTCATATGGAAATATTTTAGCCATAATCTGAAATAATTTTTTTTCCCAAAGAGAAAAAATGTAATTTATATGTCAGCTATCCAAAAATGTGTGACCTAAAAGTATAGAGGCCACATGCAGCATCAAGTAGAAGTATATAGGCTGTTTATCAAGCCTTTTCTAAACTTTCCCTGGGAAGAAAATGTATTTTAGAATTAATTGTCCTATTGGTTTCTCTAATTTAAAGCTTCTGAATTCAAAATAAAGGAGATGAAATGGAGCTGCATCAATTGTATTTATACCTGTTCTTTTCTTAATAGTCCCAGCATTTCATGTAAATTCATGACTTATTTACTTCAGAGGAATGCAAAATGCATCACTAATTCTCTTTTCTGGCCTTGCAGGAATGCAGGATTTCAATTACCTCAGCAGCAACTGCTTTGAAATCACAGTGGAGCTTAGCTGTGAAAAATTCCCACCTGAAGAAACTCTGAAGGGCTACTGGGAGGACAACAAGGACTCTCTTATAAATTACATTGAGCAGGTAACAGAGGAGGATGGCAAAACGAGTTATTGTGCATAAAACTCCCAAACTTTGTGCTTTGTGAACATCTAATTCAAAATATCATATTAATCCAGACGTTGCTTTAATTCTTATTTGTCTCTGTGGTGGTAAATCCTGTGTGATATTTCCAAATAAGTGGAAGAAGAGCAGAAAAGAAGGACGAATTTACAGTGTAGAATCCTTCTCACCTTTCTTAAGCTGTTGCAGACATCTAATTTAAATTATTTGTGTTGGGTTCCTCAATGAAAAAAAAAAACAAATCTCCAGAGTCTATGATTCACTCCCCCAGTGCTGGTGTGTGTACTCAAGAGAGATGGATTGCCCTTCTGCAGATATTCCAGTGTGTGTGCAGACATGGGATGGATCATTCTGTGGGTGTACAGGACGCTGGGCAGCTGGATTAGACTGTATAGAATTTCTGAAACCTGAATATTGCAGTTAATGATTACAAATATATTTGATATCATTAGTGGCTGCACACCTGAGACTGTGAAATGAGAAACACACTTTGTTAGCAGAGCTGATCAATTAATACATTCATTTCTTGAAGGACTTAATTATACAGAAATGCTTTAGTTAGCCAGAAATCTGAAATATTTGAATATTTGAAGTGTTACGCTGTTCTGTTAAAACGTTATTTGTAGGCTGAGGAAAAAGTTGTACCTGTCCTGCAGGTTTTTACCCATTCTTTATGGGATCCATCTCAAACTGTTCAGCACCTTTGCACAGGGGTTAATTTTCTCTGACTCATGGAGAGCTATGTTGGCACTGCATTGCTTGTGTATAAGATACTATTTTGCCAACTTCCTTTGCTCCTGCAGAGCTACTGGCTTTATCCTCGAAGTTCAGATGGTCTGTTTGGCATCAGTTTTTATCTTCTTGCAGGATAAGATGGCCAGGTCTATGCTCCACTGCCCTGTGAGTGCTGAGGACAGTGCAAATATGTAATTTCTGCTTTTCTAAGGCTTCTCCCACAGTGTATATTAGAGGAATCTGAACTAAACTATATTAGCCGAATACACCATATAGGTTTATAAAGGTGAATCAACATCAGTATCTCAAAATGAAACTTGGGATCCACAAGTCTTTCCAAAGGACGTGGAATCTGAGAGAAGCCTCAACTTCACAGTACTTTGCTGCTTTATATCCAGGCTCCCAATGAGGTGCATCTCCACAGAGGTTCCCAACATCCCCTTCTCCCCAGCACCGAGACTTCCCTATTTCTGGACATGAAAAGGCAGTTGATCCTCAGTCTCTTGCTTCAGAGGAGTTTGCTTTCAGACCATGCTTAAGATGCACTGGCAGGACTGGTCTCTCCATGCACTGCGATCATTTTGGCGCTTTAATTCCATATATGCTGGGAGCAGACAGATGAGGTGCTGCTGGGGCTGTTACCTGGAACATGTTTCCTAAGAGTCAAGAAGGAACAAGGACATGACCCACCACTGCCTTTCTCCCACAGGCTGTCAGGGGAGTGTTGTGACTCTGTGGTCCCAGCTCACAGAACTGGATGTTTTGGGTGTGCAATAGCAAGCTCAAGCATCTCACAGAGGGATTGCACATTGAAGTCCAAGTGACTGCATTAACTTTGCTAACACTTCACTTTTAAGCAATTATGTCCATTATTAGCTCTACATTCTTACAGTTGATGAAACTTAAAGAAAAAAATGTTTTCTGTAGGCTGTTCTTCCAAAGCTTTTCAGTGCGTTCATTAATCCCCAATATGAAAAAGATTTTCAAGTCAATGTGCACGTCTTATGATTTGCATTGCACAGATAACTTATTATAACTGCCTGCTGAATTATTTTTCCTCTTTGTTCTCTGTTCCATTGGGATATTTAGTATTTGTCATTGATAGTGGTCAGCCTGTAGACTGTGGCGTTCATAGCATGCTTTGATGGCTATATCAGTAGGTATTCCATTGCCAAAAATGCCATCTTTTCTTAAGAATTTTTTATTTATCATGTGTTGGTGACCTTATTTATTTTAGATTCATCGAGGAGTGAAGGGGTTTGTTAAAGATCTTCAGGGCAATCCAATAGCAAATGCTACAATTTCTGTGGAAGGGATAAGCCATGATGTTACATCAGGTGAGTGTGGTACCTCAGCAGTGTTGGGATATACTGCTTCTCCTTGGCTTAGCCATCTGGAGCCATTTCACATCTTTTTAACTGAAGCTTTAAGGGAGCAAAAGTTTGAAGCCAGGACGGTGCGTTGTGCCTCAAGAAGCTTGTTACCTTCAGGATTTCATGAATCCTTCACTTGTATTTTGCTCTCAAAGTAGCTGACACTGGTTTTTGTGACTTCATGGGTCTCTGGTGTAAACTGGTTCTGGTGGCTCTTATTTATTAATGCTCTAGTCTGTCTTCTGATTTGTGAAGCAAATAGTGTTTCACAGCTCTGCCAGGATTTAAAGCCCTGTCAACAGTGCTGTTTTGAGTTTGAAGGCTAAATTTTAGTCCAGAAATGTTACATTTTTTACAATGCAGTCATACCTTTTGGTATGTAAATTCCTGACAGATTTTCAATTTACATAACTCCCTTCAGCAAAGATAAATTCTCTCTGCTGTTTACAATTATGTGATGTTTATTCGGAAGGGTGATTCTAAAAGATGAAAGCATTCTGTTGGTTGGTGTTCACAGAAAATGACGTGTCACCTCTTCAGTGATGTTGTGCTTTGTTCTAGGAACGAGTTCAAAAGGTAGCTTGCACAGTGTGCCAACTTTCAGCCTTTCCTGTACACTTCTGCTGTCCTATCCTGAGTGACATTTTTGTTATTTGCACAAGATACTGATTAGAAAAACAATAAGTAAATGTCATTGCTTTATGCATGAGTTTATGTTATGGTCATTTTCTCAATGATACTGTCCCTATACTGTCACAGAAATGCAGAATACTATGAAACAGGACTGGTAGAATCTTCAGGTGCCTCCAATTTGTGTTTGCACATCACCTGCAAAGAGATGGCCAGCATTCTGCCAAGCAGGAGAAAAGTCTGTGAAAATATTAGTAATTTTCTGTCACTGTAAACTAGAAGGCAGAATGTATAGAGACTGAAAATAAATTTTCAGGCATAATAAAAAGGGTGTGCAAAGAGGTATTTTGATGTACGAGAGGGTGAGGTGTGTGAGAGAGAAGCTCATGCTTCTATGATACAAAAATTGTATCTAATAATAAATCTTTTCACATAATTGTGTGTGTGTAAGACTGAAAGTCATGTATTGTCAAAACAGTGAGGAAAACAAGTACTTGAATATTAGCACAGTCAAAATGAAGGAGAAATAGTCTTTGGCTTTTCTCCTGCTTCTTCATTCATGTGTTGAAATGCTGCCTTGTTCCAGTGACAGGAACTGGAATAGATAATTATTGTAATTTTACAGTAGTATTTTTTTCCATTCTGTTTTATGAAGAGAAAAAGCTGGGAAAAACTGGACTGACTACTGAAAATTTCTTGACCATGCAAATACCAGACATTAAGTGATATTTCCCTTTGTACACTGCGTAGCTGCAGATGTGGTGAAAAAGCATTTAAGGAACTAGTAGGAAGAGCATGGCTAAGTCCTTTAAATGGCACTGCTAGCTGAACTTTAGAACAGCCCTGCAAGGTTTTCTGGAGGTAGAGAAATTCAAATTATTAGCCTGTGACAAATTAGATAATTGCCCACTGCTGGTGCAGCGAAGATCTGAGCCTTTGTGAAAATGGGATAGGATCATTTATAGAGAAGATGATGATGCTTTTTGATTCTGTGACTGAAAAAGATGATCTATAGTAACAGTGCAGTAGAAGCCTTTCTTTGACCTGAGTGGATCAAGCTTCCATTTCTTTGTTTCTCTGAACCAAAGAAGAAAAAAGCCCTAGACAATGCCTGGATACTGAAGCATGTAGATAATGATGCTTCAAGGGTGATACACATGGAATATTACAGGAAATGATGATTTATAGCTTTTCCTGAAAGATGAGAAAGGTAGTCCCACTTACTTAAATGTGATGAGAATAAAATTTATTTACACTTGGATTGTCAGAATACTGAGGAACATTGAAAATCCGTATCACACTGCAAACTGAATCTCAGACACTTAACAGGGTGGGGAGTGCTTCTAAAGTGGAATAATGTCCCATATTGTCCTTTTCTTCAGTGTGATGGAGAACCTTCAGCCTCAGCAGGCAAAATATTTCATGGAGGCTACAGCACAACTTCAAAGTTTAAATATTTGTTTTGATTACCTGAAAAGAAGCAAATATGATATATATTACAGCTCTTACTGAGGGAAAAAAGAAGGAAGAAAGAAGGAAGAATCTTTTCAGGCAGTCAAAAAGAAAGCACTGACAGGAATATAAAAGACTGACATACGAGCCTTTCCTCTTAGCTGCACAGTTAGTCTTACACATATTTACTGGGATTCTTTTCTTCTTCTCTACAGCCAAGGATGGTGATTACTGGAGATTGCTCGTGCCTGGAAATTACAAACTTACGGCCTCAGCACCAGGCTATCTAGCAATAACTAAAAAAGTGGCTGTGCCCTTCAGCCCTGCCGTTGTGGTAAGTGCTCATGTGTTTTTCATCTATTATACATTTAAAAGGTCCCTTTTCCCCTCATGCTATACATGTAAGCAGGAGGTGGTTTTTCAGAATATTCCAGAACACGCTAATTTAGAAAGTCTGGAAATTACTCTTCTAGCACTTGATGCACGAGCCACTGAGAGTAATCTCACTGTAAACTCATTTAATCTCTTGTGGTTCTTATTTATAATAAAAAAAAACCACAGAGAAGGGTGATATTGAGATACTCTTAACATGTTATTGGTTCATGTCTGAATAGCCAATCAGAAGATCGCAGAATATCTTTAAATAGCACAACATTAAAAAGTAAGAGATGCTGAGGTTTTGACTAAGACATATTTTAAATTTAATTTGTCAAATGTTTTAACCTGCTTAGGTTAAAACCAGCATTCAGCTCCATGCGTGGTTAATAAGACCTAGGCTGCATCTGAGGTTTCAGAAGCATTTTTAATTCACTCTATACAGATATGGATGTCTCTTAATTAAAATAAATGCTATTTCACTAGTGTGGATCACATGTTAAGATACACTAAACTAGCACATTGTATCTACATTAATGAGCCATGTGTTAGGAAAAGCTCCCTGGATATTTTTGATGGCATAAAATTGAATTCATGCTTTGATATGCTGGGGGTTTGCAGTTGTTGTTACCCTGAGATTAGCTCAGTTGGTTAGAGGACAGTGCTCATAAGAGTTGGACTTGATAACCCTTGTGGGCCCCTTCCAACTCAGGATATTCTGTGATCTGTGTTAGCAATATGCTGATGATACTTTTTATAATATCCTATATCATTTACGTGGCTGGCTATAACTCAGTTTTAATTTCATTGGCCCACACTTTTTGAAACTTTTAGTCAAGTCAAAGACTGGACAGATGTCTGGTTCTTTAGGAAATTTTGCTCAGCTGTGTGTATTTTTAGGTAAGTTATAGTAGTGATATACTAGTATAGTACATATTTAAATCATCTTTGAGACACCTTGGAATAAACCCAGCCTAAACCAGAAGGTACCTCCCTAAGCCCTATGTTTGTGTTAAGCATCTTCTTCCAACAAATAACTCTTAAAAGCCTACACTATTCTCTATCTATAAGTCTTACTGGTGTTTTTGATTGTTTCCCTTAATCAGGTTGACTTTGAACTGGAGTCATTGTCTGAAAGAAAAGAAGAGGAAAAAGAAGAGTTGATGGAATGGTGGAAGATGATGTCAGAAACATTAAATTTTTAAATGAGGATTTTGGCTTTACAGCTTTTAATCTATTATATGTTGACTTAGTATAATGTACTGTGCAAACTCCCTATATTCTAGATTTTGTGCACTTCACAATAATTAACTTTGAATTTTTCAGTCATCTTTTGATTAATATGATTACAAATAACTACTAGCCTCCTAGGTAGATAAATAAGTTATTAATTTTCTTTCATATTGTTATAGAAAATTTGCTCTTCTATAAAAATCAGAAAAAATGAATGAATATGCAGCCTATATGACAGTAAAATCTGTTGTGTATTATTTGCAAGTTCAGACTATGTGGGTTAATACTTGATTTTAAAAAAGAAATATGCTGTAGTCAATTACTGATAGTGCCAGAAATATTTGACAGTGCATAGTAGTAGACAGTGCTCTTTACTGAGTTCTATAATGGATGTTATTGAAAAGACTTATAATAACAGTGTGTGATGTAATAATGTTTCACAAGGATTAAAATTGAGTATAACACTTTGTATGTCTCTGGTGTTGGGGCTATTTAAATATGTAAGAAACATAAGCTGACTTCATTTTAGTAAGCAGAAAGAATCTGCGTAAACTCTGTTATTAAAGATGGCACAGAATTAATTCAGGAAATAACAGAGTTTATTCCTTAAACAGTTGATAATGTTTGAAGATCAGGTTTTAATTATTTCTCATTACTTGTTAAGCAAATTAGAAATTCTGAGTGGAAGAAGAAGAAGAGCTAGTGCATCTCATTAATATGCTGCTTGTGTTTGTTTTACAGCAAGAAAAAAATAATTTCAGGTGACGTCTGTTTTAATTAAATAATTAAATAACCTTTTCAACAATCTTTACTTGTATCAGTGATGTCTAGATAATCAGCAAAAAGTTCATCTGTTCACTGAAGGCTATCAAAATATTACAGTTTAGGCAATGAACTGGAAAAGTCTACTGAGATTGTGTTTTTAGTCTTGCAAGTCAAGAATGGATTTGTTTCGAGCTCTGTTTCTTCTTCTGGCTAGTCTTATCAAAACTAGAAACAAGACAGATAAGTGAAATTTTTTTCAGTGTGGTGAAATTTTCACAAAATTGTTGAAGATTATACAAAAGCAACTTTGATTTAAAACAATCTTTCTTGGTCCCTTTTTGGTTTTTTTATACTTTAATTAGCATATTATAGTATTTTGGCTGAGTGAAATTTGCAGAGCCAGAGATTACACATGGACTATAGTAGGTGCAAGTTTGGTATAATTCTTCTGAAATGACTCCTGGTATGCTACTTGAGATAAGCTAAGCATCTCATCTGTTTGAAAGCTTACATATATTGTTAGTCTATTTTAATTCAAGATCAGATATTTGATATAGATTTCCTTCCTCTGTTTCTTTAATACCACTGTCTGTGTTTTGATTAGCATATTATTTTAGCTGATGCTGGTTCAGAACCAATCAAGAGTGCACTATCACACTCCTGCTGTAAGTGAAAAATCACATATTCAGGTGTAGGATCCAAATTTACCTCCTTTGGGTATTTAAAAATTTACTGCAAATACTGTTTTCTGAGAATTTTAAATTCTTTAATAAAAATAGCACTTGATCCTTTTAAGGAACAAGCTTAAGGTTTGACACACATTGGTAAACTGAACAGCAATAAAAAGGCATAAACTTTCTCTCTCTGATCAAGAGTTTGTGATGTAACCTGTAGCTCATTTGGATTGTGGATGTTTAATTCCAAATTTCAGAAGAAATTTACTTACTGCAAGTCATTATATAGCGATGATCTTTGAATCTGCATTGCAATGAGATACCCCAGTGGCAAATAAAGAATCTTACCTGAATGTGTCTTAATAACACCTTGTGGCTAGCTGTGCACAAGAACGTGCATAAAGGATGCCTGGTTACACCAACTTGGGTGTCTGTGACAATTTGAAAGGCCAAGATGTAGCACAGAACACATTCTGTGTCTGGAAGTAATGATCTTGTTTTTAACTGAACCAGGTAGAGTTGAAGCAAATGGTATAAAAATGAATTATAACAAGATGTTGCTGGCATGTGGGCAAATGGCTACAGGAGTGTAAACTAATGTAATAAGGCAAGTGTATATTTGTACAGAACAGCCTGGTCTGCCTCTTCCAAACCTAAGAATTTCAATCCAAATGACACTTCATGGTACGACGCCGGTCATGCATCCAGTCTTCCTGTGGCATAGTTAGTGCAGACATTGCATCAAAGTGATCTCATAACAGGTTTCTAACTCCTACCTGTATGATGTGTGTGAGATCCTCTGGTCTACTCTTTCGTACATTTGCAATTAAATGTGGTGTCCCTTAAGTGATCTGTTTGTTGTGCTCTAGATGACTGCTTGCTATTACTGTGTTGAGAACAGGTTAAAGTGATTAAATGTTACAACGCCAGAACCACTGCCACTGTTCTTGCCCTAGGTAAACATCCCTAAGAACAGCGTAGCCAGGACTCTCAATAAATTAATTTCATTATGTAGCTTTCCTAGCTGAGCTGAGCTGTGTTGTAGGACTGCGTATGTTTAATGGAAGATTAAAGTGTTATGTGATGCTGAGCTTTTGGTTATAAAAGGCACATGCTGTACTATTGTACAATAAATCTACAGTTTTATTTAAAATGTAAAATGTGTGAGTAATTTGCAGGTTCAAAATGTGACCTCTTGGGCTGTGCATGTCTGCAAAGTATGCCCTTAACATCCTCAGTGGGTGCATAGGGCCATTAATTTGCTGTTTGAACAGAGAAAGGAGAGCTGGATTTGTGCTGATATCCCATTGAGAGCCATCCACAGCCCCTTAACTTCATGCCAGAACATCCTCCTTTTGGAGTATATGTCTTTCTGAGCACTTCTCCCATGGAGGCTTTCAAGCCAAGTAAGGGATAGTAATGAGATGCTCTGCCTCCATGCAGGGTTGGAGAGGACAGGGCACACACTTCTGCATGTCTCTCTTACAGTATTTACAAATCTTTTTCCACATTGGTCCTTAGGATTATAAAGCACAGTGTGCAGTGTGTTTGCAAATCTGTGGTGCTACACATTCCTTATAACTAAGCATTCCTTTTAACTGCAGTGGTCAGGATTATAGAAAAAAGGAAGTCAGTCAAGTAAAATCACTGCATCTGAATTGTTTCCGAGCTAGGTTGTGGTGTTCACATCCATATATGTGAATTCACATATAGCCTTGGCTAGTCCTGAGCTGCTAATAACATAATTAAAGTGTAAATTAAAACTGAGATGGTATGTTAGAAAGAATTGCTGCCAAGTTTCTCTTGAGTTTTTTTAACAAATGTAACAGGTGTCTTAGGAACACTTAATGACTAGAAGAATGGAAGAGGTTTCAGAGAAGGATGAAAGGTTATAGGAGCTTGAATTTAAAGTTAAAAGGTGCAGTTCCAATGAGCCTGATTTTTCCCCATATCTGTGTTTAGTTTGACTCATGTCTGCAGAGGCTGTAGAATAGCAGCAGTTTAATGACAGCCTCTCTAAGAGGTAGAGCAGCTCTCTAGAGCTTCTCAGTGAACCTGCTTCACTGGAGGAGTGCCTTGTTTCCTGCTTGTAGTTAGCTCTGGAAACGCAGCACTGAGAAATGCCACTGCAGTGCTTGCTTTCTGCCTTCCTGAATCTTGCAAAATACTTGTTCTGATCATCTCCTGGCAGGTATTTTATTCCCTGTGTATGTTTCTGTTTGTGTAGAGCTACGTCTGTTACGAATAATTTACTGCTAGTTAATTTGGCTCATAGGTTTGGTCATTGACACAGCCTCTCTTCCTTTATTTCTGACTTAGAGAATTAAACCCAGAAAACAAAAACACTCAGGAGATTTTCTGAAATTCATGGCATTAAAAAAGCCCCGAAACAGTGGGTTTGTTTGCCTTCTGGCTTTGAGGGTTTCGAGTGAGCTTGCTTCAAGTTTTTGTTTTTAAAGCCTGCTTTAGGGAGAGAAGTGGATGACAACTGAGAAGTTGATGTAATCCTATGCACCCAGAGACCAAGGTTTTCAGCAGTATAACAAGTATTGGAATCAGTGGTATAAAAATGAGATACTTAGAATCAACTGCTGTTTGCTTTTATTAACTGTGATAATGGGATTTTATTAATTGAGTTAAATGGCCTTGCAATGCTGATCTTTCTTCATCCCTCCTCATTTTACCTCTCTGTGCCCCAGGCACTCTATTTCAGCAATGACTTAAAAACATCCAAAATTAGGCATCATTTATCACTGCGCTACATTTTCCCTGAATTAATGGTTAATAATCCATGTTATTTTATCTTGGTTCTCCTTTCATATTCATTTAAGCCACTACGGATTTTTGTAATCACACATCCCTGTGCACAGTGGAAATTGTCAAAGAGAGAAGCTGAAGAATTTGGCTCCTGCATTGGGAATGTAGGGGGAATTCGACATCTGGAAATGCACTGGAGTCTGGTGTTGTGAAATAAGTGGATTTTACAGACCTTTTTTCTAATCATTCGTTAGTAAAGGCTGAACAGGGTTATGTGGCTGTGGGATTCTAGGAGTGCAGTATGACTGTGTCTTTACTGTTAAGGTAAAGCTTCTCTGGGAAGGTTCCAGTTATTACCAGACCCTCAAGCCTAGAATCTGAGTAGTCAGAACTATCTTCTGTCAGGACTGCTCATTCTGTACTAGCAGTAGTTGTTTGTCATCTTTTCTAGGAGAAGGATGCAAAATAATAAACAAGAAATGAAATCCACTTTCACAATGTGCAGAATTGGTTATGGAACTTAAGATTCATTGCAAGACACGAAGTAGAAATAATGGAGATGAGCTGGACGAGTTGCAACCTACAGCTCACTTAAGCCTTTGAACTGTTGCTCAGTGAAAGATTGGAAGGTAAATCTGGGTGCCATTTTTGCTACGTTCACCCACTGAGAATGTGATCAGGGCCCTAATTTAGTGACAAAATATAGAGCTAGATGAACATCTCACCTGCCAGTAGCACAGCAGCAATAGAGGGGTCCACAGTGTTGGAAGATCATCCAGTAATGGGGGACTCCAGTTCCTGAGCTTAGCAGAGCATCAGCTCTGCAGTGTGCTCTGGTGCATGTGGTGCTATCCAGGGGTGTAGAACCAACATCCTTCCCCCATATTCCAGCACCCCTTGCACAAAAGGTAAATTAAACACATTTCAGAAACTATGGACAACACTCAAGAGAGGACTTGGCTGCCAAGAACAGTACGAAATTACAGTCTGACTCCCCTCCCTCCCTTCAGCTCACCAAATATCCGCTCATGTGGCTTTTCTTGGCTGCTTCCAGTTCTCTCGCAGGGTGTGTCAAAAACTAGCCCAGCCTGAGCAGCTCAAGGATCACTTGTGCCAAGACCCATCAGGAGTGGATTACAGGGCTTTCTGGTGTCTGTAAAGATCCTAAGTTTGCACTTGGAATCACAAAATCACAGAATGGTTTGGGTTGGAAGGACCTCAAAGATCATCTAGTTCCAGCCCCTCTGCAATGGGCAGGGAACCTTCCACTAGGCCAGGTTGCTCTAAGCCACATCCAGCCTGGCTTTGAACACTTCCAGGGGTGGGGCATCCACAACTTCCTGTCCACTGTCCACACCATAACTGGCACAGCTCTGAATTGGGGTGCTGCAGCTTTCTGTTCAGTCAGGTGCCCTGGCATGGCCTGGCATTGTCAATCTTCAGGTCTCCAGAACAGGGACCCCACCAGTAGCTTGCTTTTTGCCTGCATGCTTGGGTTTCCTTCAGCAGAACACAGCTGCTGCACTTTCCTGGTGCTATAGGAGGGGTGAGCTGGCCTATGCCTCTGACTGGCGTGTGGGAGGCACACATCAAGACTTGGAAGCTGGAAAATGCTCCTGGGTCCCATAGGTTACGACATGATCGAGACATGGTTTCTGAGAAGTGACTGAAGAGACTCAAATCTGAAAAGGAATGTCAGCAAATGTAATACCAGCTCCTTCCCCCTTCAGATTCAGGTAATGTATTTGAAGGTTTATCATGTTATTCATATTTATCCCTGTAGATGCATATATCAGCATATCTGCTTTGTGTTTCCTGTGGGGGAGGGAATGCTTTTCAGTTTAAAGAAGTTTTGGATAAAATACAGAAGCAGCTTTGGGAGCAGGAATACATTGGAAAACAACTGACTGGCTTGTGCTGCACAGCATTTATTATTAATGTGTGGCAAAGGAGGGCATTCACTCCAGTCCCAGTGCTACTAGGTTTCAATAGACATAAATAAAAGTTCTGGAGGTCTGTTTTTGCACACATTTAATGCATAAAAACTTAGGGCCCAGAAAGATCTTACTGCAAAGAAGAGGAATGCTGCAAAGTTTATCTTTTGGATTCACTGTGTGCATACATACATAAGCGTGTGTGGGAGCAAGGGAGCAGGGCAAGAATGTACGTCATCTTCCCTAGGCTATTTTAGTCATTTAACTGCCCAGAAATCCTTAAAGGCACCTATTCTGTTTGCCATAAAGGGAATGCAGACTCCTGGTTTTATGACTCATGTCTAAATTCGACGCCTATGGCAGGCAAGTGAACCCCAGGCTGACCCTTGTGTTAGGGGGCTGGGTGCCCTCAGAGGGCAAAGAAGGTGTCCCTGACTGGGGAAAGCCAGGCAGCCACCTCAAAAAGGGGCCATGGAAGCCTGGAATCCAGATAGTGCTCACAGGAATGTTTTAAAATGCCTATCATACAGCTCTGCTGTAGCTATGACTGTGTCAAACTGTGTGGCTGCCCTGCATTGCCTCTGAGGCACCAGGTGCCCGTCATGCACTGTGCTGAAGCCTGTGGACCTGAATCTTTTACTGCATTTTGGCCTAAAAATCTTACTAGCTGTTTTAGCAGGGCTTTTGCAAAAGAAACGTCTAAAGGGACTGCTTTCTTATGCCTTCTTCTGGAAACTGAAAGACTAAATGAAAAGAAACTTCTTGTTATACCAGGACATGATAGATGCTCTTCCAAAGAAATACAGATTCTGTCTTCAGCTCTGTATTTCCACATACATCTGACAGGACTCAACATCAGATGCTTGTTAACATACGTGGTAACATGCAAGATTTTAAACATCTGCAAAATCTTCTGATCATTTTTGTAATGTCTGAAAAGTTAGACATAGCTTGCAGGGAATTTCCACTGAAAAGAAACAAAATTTGGAGGACATCCCAAGTTAAGTCATTCAATATTTGTTTGCCAATGCACTGGTTGGTATTATAAGATGCCAAGATAAATTCAAATTAACATGAAAAATATGCAATCATGTTGGTTGTGGGTTTACATAAGTTGCTGGCCCATTATGTTAAGAATTCTGAGATAAATAGTTGCCAGGAAAACAAAGTTCAAATGAAAAAAATAATAATTATATATAATACACTTAAACAAGTGGCAGAGAAGAATGAAATTTTGATTCAGTGAAATTTTTTTTCAACAAAGCAATTAAATATGGAGACGTATTCACAGACTGTTTCCAAGTAATTAATCTCAAGCCCCTTATTTAAAATTTAAGAAAATTGGAGCCAAGATAAAAATAGAAAACACTATGAATTTCAAAATAAAAATACAACAAATATAAATTTTTTAAAAGTAGAAAAATATTACAATGAATATTTGTGTACCTAAACAATTCATTTATGATAAAGCTTCCTAGACACCTTAGGTGCCTTTGAAAACTGTAGGTTGAAAAATAATATTTAAAAAGGGTTATTGAAAGTTAAAGAGTAAAATTTTGAAAAACATACTATTTTGCTTCAACTTCTTTCATTTATAAAAATGACAATTCAGATTTTTTATATTTTACAGTATAATGTTTACACTTAAAAGCATTTTTACTAGCTTCATAGTTTTTATTCATGTAGCCGCATAATTGAAACCACAGTCTAGCAAAGAAAGACTGAACAAGATCAAATAGTTGGCAGCTGAAACCAGGCAAACTTAGAAGCAGAACTAATGTTCAGTATTTTCTTAGTGGGGCTAATTTACCTTTGAGATAGTTCATGTAGCTGTGCAGTAGATTTTTCATCACATTAATTTTTTTTAAAGTGAGGCTGTTGTCCTTTTTAAAAGCTGTTTAACTGCTTTTGTGTTCCTTGGCTGAACTACTTTATTCTTCATGGGGTACGCCCTTTCAGTTGATTGTCCCACCTGGTTTAATTGTTTCCTGAGACTTTAGATAATCACACATCCCTTTGAGCTTCTGCTTCATTAATCTAAGAGCATTTTTGGATTCACTAATTACAGGGTTCTGAAAATTCAGGCTTGGATTCCGTGGGCAGTATCTGCATGTTGTTAAAAATATCTGGGTATTGATTTTCCATGTTTGCTTTTGAGTTACTTCCCTTACTATCTGTGATCCGAATAAAGCTGAGTGAGATCTTTTTAAGCTTTGATTCTGAACTGAATTTTCAAACACAACAGAACCTGCTGAAGTGTTGTAGAAATGTTTTTGATTTTCAGATCAATCAAAATGCTCTAAAGGGCTTTCTCTCCTCCTTCAGTCTTATGTATTTCTCAGTTTTCTTGGAATTACACTATTCCTAGTATTTACTAATTAAAGGCTGGCTTGCTTGCATGATTTTTTTTAATGTCAGCAACTTCACTCCCATAATATCCAAGAAAATATTTTGTATTGCAAGTCTGCATTCCTCTGAAATACGTCTACTTCCATGGGGAGGGATGAGATGTCAAAGGCATACATTTTTTCTCCCCCACTTTGATAGTTTGTAATTTTTCTTTCTCCATACGCTCATTTTTTCACTCTAAACCTCCCCACCCAAGATAGATGCTAAAATATTGATAAGACCTGTGCACTGCAAAAGGTGCTGGTTTCCAAGACAGTAAATGTGAAAGAGATTATGGTACAATGAAATCTATTACCTAAAAGGTGAAACTAAGCTGCTGGTGGTAATAGAAAGTCACAGAGCCACAGAGCATGCACTGCTCTATCGTTTCTGTTGAATAACATCGGTATTCTGGGCTTTTAGATGGAAATTGTTGAAGGTAAGGCACAGGCATTACACTTCATGTTCTACCAGATTTTCACTCAGGAATTATTCTTCTTGAAGATGGGGCTAGGAAGGTGTGATCATAGAACGCAGGTTAGTTCCTCATATTCTTAAGTCTCTTATATTAGAGCAAATTACTCCATGACAACTTATAATTTCTTTTAGACAAGTGGCTGCTCAGGTGGATACTGTGCAAACCATGAAAAAGCACTCACAAAAGGAAAACAAAGGCTTTTAAAGGGGTGCAAGGCCCAGCACTTTTCTTGGCGTATGACAGTCAATTGTAGTTGTTTCTCATGGTTTTATTCAATTTCTCATTTTGCCTTGCAAGGCATATTTTTCCTCCAAGGGAGGATGACCCATGAAACGGCTTTGCTTGACCTACCCTAATCCTCACCACAACAATTTCAATACTTAATAAACTTATTCTTCCAAATAGTTGGAACTGCTGCTTTATTGTTTAATAGTCTTGAATTACGACCTGGATAGTCTTAATCTTAGAATCAAAACCATGCTTAGTAATGAGAGGAAATATCAGGATAAGCTTCATTAACTGTAGGCAAGCAGCTAAGAACACAAACATCCAGGAGCACGTCCAGTGAAACTCTTTCTTGCCTACAGCTGGAGCTGAGAACTGGAAGGCTGGGTGTTTTTGGAGACACTGAATGTACAGGGAAGGAAAATAACAAAGTCACACCACATTTTATATTTTAAGCCACATAATTTTATATCCCTTCCCTGGGCACAATTGTACTGTGAATTCTCACTCCTGACTAGATTATCAGTGGGGAGGAGGGGAAGCTTAAAGAGGGGATTCTGTTTCACTCTTCTTTACACTTCTCTGTCATCAGCTAAGTAACTAATGCTCCTTAGCAATATTTCCTCTAATATCAGAGTCACAACTTCTGTTGCTTAGATTCTGCCAATCTCAAGCATGTATTTTCATTTGATGTTTTCCAGATATTTCTCCTAGAAATGATGTTGAAACCTTGAAACTTGATTATGAATTGAAACTTTGGGATACTGAGATTAGGCTGAAGGCCACAATGGCCATCAGTGGCACTGTTGTGGGGAGGGTAGCAGAGATTTTCCAATATGTACTAGCTATGACTCTGTGTTCTGTGCAGCCAAGCAGGAGCTTGCTGGAAGATTTTGAGGCAACACTTCACATTCATTTCGCTTATACCAACAGTATAATTTCTACCCCTGTGTAATGTATGTGCCCATAATGATTTGTTTACAGTGAGGTTACAAAGAGGCAACACGAAGAGACACAATGGGAAATAGCTGTGTGGAGATGACAACCCTTACCCGTACAATCTTGCAGCTCTCATCTGTGTTCAAGTTCACGGAATGTATCTCATTTATTTTCATGTCATACTTTTCCAAATAATGTTTTCCCTTTAGACAGCTGCTGATCAAAATAACCAAAAGATAAAAATCAAGTTGTGCAAACATTTCCTGTTACAGCTTCCTTTTTCCCCTGAAGTCTTTAATATTTGAAAGCCTTGCTTGGAAGAACTAAAAAACAAACAAACAAAAAGCTACAATCCCCCTTGTAACTTGGATTATAAGTACGTGGAATATCTAATCATAAAATTAAGAACTGTGTAAGTCCCTAAATGCCTTTTAATTATTACTTCATGACCAAAGCTAAAAGATAATCTGGATATCTATGCTATCTGTTACTGTCAAGACTACATTATTATGTTTCCACCTTGAAATTCTGTGAAGTGAGAAATATGTTGTGTCTCAAACCACTCCTCCTGCTGGGCAGCATCCTGTGCTAGAGAGATGGGATAAATACAACTGGACTGATGAGATGGTTATCTTTTATATCACCCTAATCTAATGTTTTGCAAGTCATCAAATCCAGGTATTTAAGCACCTGTTTGGCCCTTATCCTAGGTGTCCCTAGAGAGGAGGAGACACTAAATATGTGCTGAACTGACTGTCTACCTCCCATTGTGATTAAAAAGAGATAACTGCCAGAGTCCATTTTCCACTCTGGTTTTAAAACCATTGAATTCAGTGGAATCGCTCTGAATTATAAATGTCATCCTCGGGAGCAGAAAATGACCTTGTGTCCCTTTTCTTTCCACCACAAAGATTCTCCTTCCAGTTTTCCCATGGTGAGCAAGGGCAGATTGGCATGTGCTACTACCGCACATTTCCCTCCCAATTACCCATTTCCTCTCCTCTGTGCATTTTTGGCACAACGTGTCATGTTCTGAAACCTCACATACCTGAAACATTTGGAAACACTGAGTTCTGGACACATCTGGTTGTTAGATTCGAGATGGCTGCCCCTTCTGTGAATAAAACCCTCACAACTGCCATAGGAAATTCCATTAAGTTTTCCCCCGCTATGTTAAAATTTTGCCTCCAATATTTTACTGCTTCATTTATTAATAGATAAATTTTATAGTATCCATGAAAAACATTGCAGAAGCTTAAATGAAAAATGTTATTTTTAGGACAAGGATGTAAAATCCTCTTCTTCCAGGTGAGAACATACATCTCCCACAGCCGAATTCAGTGGTAGAGTTTGCCGTCCACTGTGGTGAATGCTCAGTGACAGGTTATGGCCTTTGGGAAACAGTTCTGTAGATGGATAGAAATAATGATTTCTGTATACTTTTACTGTGAAAATTTGTGTACGGCCATATGATCAGCAAACACTTTCTTGTAAAGTTATAGTGTGAACAGCTTGAGAAACCTGTTGTTTGACTTCAGCCTACTGATGTTTGACATCAAACTGGCACACAGAAGGGCTCTTAGTACAAGCTTCATCCTCTGTTCTTAGGAATTAGTAGAACAGTGTCTTTAGAAATTTCTTGACTCTCCTCTACTTGCTGAGAATAACATTTTTGCCATGCCAGCAGAGTGCACATGAGAGGCTGGCTGCAAACTTAAATGCTGAGTAGCCTTGCTAGAGCTAGCAAACAAACTGAGGCTCATCAATTGTACGCCATTGAACTCTCTGTGTTATTAGGCTTCTATCAAGAGGAGTTCTTTCTCCTCTGAATTTTAACCATCACGCTATTTCCACTTTGGATTAAAAAAACCCAACCAACTCATTAAAAGTTATTAGCAAATGATCAAGGATCCACTCATATATAATCTCTTCTGTTTATTGTATTTTTTTCTTTAGTGAACAAAAATTTACTTCTCTTTTTGAAAAATAACGCAGATACTACGACTTGTTATAAAAAGATTTACGTTCTTTTTATATCTTGCTCTCTGAAGAAAATCTCTGTTTATTTTATTAACTCATTATGTAGTAGGCTGGTGATCAGGTAATAATTTTGTAAGTGCTTTTACTTCCAGTTAATGGGTGAAGAACTAAACTCCAGTTACAGCAATGGCAGTTTTTACTAACTATGAGCCAAAAGGTTATGGGTATGTCTGAACTAACTTGGATGATGCTGTGCCTGCCTATGACAAGTTGTGAATTTAGGGCTGAAGTAAGTTTAAGGATAGCTATAGAATGAGGAAAACAGTCCACAGGAGGGGATGGAAGAGGTGTAGTAGAATCTTTCACTACTTCTGTATCTATAGATTATTACAGACTTTAACATTAAAGATTTAGCTGAGTTGCTGTCCTGTTGAAGGGAATGGAAATATTTACATGGTTGGTGACTGTACAGTATCAGTATCTTGCTGAATTAGTGTTCAACATATTTAGAGAAAAAAAGAAATTGTCACCACCCTGGAAATCTTATTTACACTTGCTACCTTTTCTCATGGCCTAATGCCCAACAGCTGCACTAACAAGAGACAGATCAGCCCTAATTGTCCTTCACCTCCCTCCCCTGCTGGAATGGACCAATCTGCTGACAGAGCCAGTGTAGTGTTTCATTTTAAAGGGCATTGCGTAGCTTAAACAGTGGGGTTTTGCTAACTTGACTCTTTTAGACTGAAATTAATGAGGGTACTCGCCAACCTCCACCCCCTGGGCCAGCTGCTTATGGGCTCCATGTGTGTTCACATCCTGAAGCACAGTGTAAGTAATACCTGTGGGTCAATAACAAACAAAACTGAATTTGATAAAGGATATATTTTGAATATTAATTCTAGTAACAACAAATACAAGTGGATAATACAGTGGCCAAAAAAACGGCTGCAGTCTGTTAAGTGCGTTTTTTGTTACTACACCCAGTGCAAAGTATCATGTGATAAGACCAGTAAAGTGAGCAAATGTGTTAACAAGGAGAACCAGTAATTTAAGCCCCAACAGCTAGCAAAAAAGAAGGTAAAATCTGGTTTATTTATGCATAAAATATTATGCATTAAAATATCTTTATTTATGCATAAAATTAGGCCCTTGCTATATTGTTAAAATGTCAAGACACTGAAAAAGAACAGCTGTAGACAGGTCTTGTATAACTTGGTATTTGTAACTGATACTGGGGCTTAAAGGAGCTTCCTCAGTTCCATAATGTTGAAGCTGGATTTTGAAAGCAGGGGCCACTTCCTTTTCTCGTAATAGTAAGGATTTTTTGCTGTTCTTTCTTTCCAGTGAAGAGCCTATTTCTCTCTCAGGTGCACTGACAGATGGGGTGAGTGTGAAACCATTTTTTTTTTTATTTTGTACTCAGCATTCACTGCAGCACACTGTAGCCCAAGGAAGGAACGGGTGGAAGGTGAGAGTGCTCAATGACAGAGTGGCCTCCTGGAGAACCTGGTGGCCAGGGCCTCTCATGTACTGTTCCAGGGCAATTATGTGTTCCTTTGTAGCTTTCACTGTCTTATAAGTTAACTTTTGCATTGTGGACCTGGGTCAGTTTGTGTCTTGAAAGAACTCTTCCAGGAAAGATAAATCTTACCATAACTACTGGGGAAATGTGTTTCAGAGATCCGTGTTTAAAAGCTCAGATTCTTAAACTGGAGTGAGGCTGGAATGTTCAAAGTGGTGGGGCATTGCTCAGCACTCATTTGTTGCAAGACTTCAAGATGGCCAAGCTCCACTTTTACAAGCACCTAAATGTCTCCTGTTTTAATTTGGGTGTGCTGTGCCTCCAGCAGTGTTCACAGCTGGGGAATTCAGAGGCCATTACCAAGTAATGCAGGGAAGGATAGTGCTCAAAGGTGGGATATATAGCTGCTAACAGTTCACACAGAGTGGTGAGCTGTAGGAAACACCAGTCTCCCAAACTTTCTTAGAACAGGATTGGGAAACTTCCATGCATCTGCCTAGAGCAGTGACTCATGGCTTGGGGTGCATGGTAGGAACACCCTGCAACTATGGTGTGAAACAGTCTTTTGCCTGCACAAAGGGGACTCTGCCTCCCTGCCATCCAAGGACTTGTCAGTGCAGTTAACCACTGTCCTTGTCTCGATAACAGTTTCATTAGTTACTGGAAGTGGCATCAGAAAGAGTGGGATTGTTCCCCTCTCCAGAGCGGGGTAGTTGGGTTGCAGTCAGGGATGAGAGTCCACATCCCCTCCAGGGGAGGACCATTGAACCCAAAGCACCTGTTGCTGCATGAGAACAGTTGAAATTCCTAAAACTTTCAGTGGATGTACCTGCCAAAGACACTGAGATTCAGCAAGTGGCTGCTTCTGGAGTAGTGCTTTTTTTGTGGTGCTGAATCTCTCAGCAACACCAGTCACGCATTTCTTGGGATTGAGTAGCCTGGAGGAAATCTGTTCTGCTTCAAGATAAAATGCGTCGAGGAAGGCAAGCTAAGGGGAAAATTCAACTTCTTTATGTAATGTAAAGCCCAGGAAGCAAATTACAATATATACTGCATACACTAGATGGCAATGTAATACCTGCATAAAGAGGTTACCCCCAAATTAAATAAAAAGTGCTTTCAGGTAGGCACTACGAGCTCTTTCAAAGTAATAGCTTTACCTTAACTCTTTTACAGTGAGCAAATATTCTAACAAGGGGGTAAAACCCAGGACCAATTTAGATCAGTAGAGGACCACTGAATTTGATTCTTCCTTGTTCTCATTTGTTTAATAATTTTCAGAACAGTGTATTTATTTGTCACATAGCTTAATAATTATTTCAGAATATAAACTCTGTTAGTATGTGGTTTGACCTTTGTTAGGTTTTGCATCTCCTATCCCTGTTTGACCCTAGCTCAAATAGCTTTGAAACATCCTTCCCATATATTCCCTTTAGAATACTTCGGACATTGCAGATGTTCCCTTTTTATTTCCTTTTTCTTTTTTTCTTTTTTTTTCTTTTTTTTTTTCTTTTCTTTTTTCTTTTTTTTTTTTTTCCTGATGAGCAAAAGCCTGTGTAATAGGTTGGTAATGTTTCTGGGACATAAGGAAGCCCTGTTGCATGTATATCTCAGGTTCACCTCTTTCTCAGGCTTTGCCGTGCCTTTCTGGATTTAGCCCAGGCATGGATAAACCTGTGATAATATTTGATTTAACATATATTGTACTGTACATTAGCTTTTCATATATTTAGGTGATTGCCTCATTCATCCAGAACCAGTGGTGAATACTCAGTAAGCCTTTGTACTATAGTGAGAAGCTTCTTCTCAACTGTTTTGTGGGTTTTTTTGTTTGTTTTGTTTCATTTTTTCAATTGTTACTATTTAGTTGTTTCATATACTATTTAAATAAAATTTAAGGGAGATCTGCTCTCCTGAGCTTATAGCAGAAATTGTAACTGATTCTTTCGTAGCACTGCTGTCATTAAGAATCAAACAGGGAAATTGTGTTGCAGCTTTTGAATGATAACAGAAAAACTTAATACCTCAATTATAACATGTTGAACTTTTAATCTAAATTTAGATTCAATTCATCCCCTTTGCAGCTAGCTTTGTTGTGTCATCAGAATTAAATGCTTCTTAGTTAGTGAAATTCTTGATGTTTTTTCAGTCAATGGAATATTAGTGGGACACTCCAGGTGGTTCACCACTTCAGGGTGGAGTCTGTGTATGAAGAGCTGCAGTAACAGAAGGCAACCATCAGTAATCCCACGTGTCCCTCAAGAATCCACCCTGTCGAGTATCAGTCTATATCCCAAATAGCTGCTCAACTTTGTTTTCCAGATTTTCATTTTCTATCTCCCAATTAATTCTTCTAGTATTTCCCCCACTAGACCAGTCCCTCTCTCTCTCTGCTTATTATTTCCATTCTATCCATCCATCTGCTGTTTTTAGCTACCTTTTCCTTCCTCCTGTCTCACTGTATAGAAGATACGGGGAACAGGAACTTATATATTGGCTTAAAGGGAATTAACAGAAATATTTAGATTTTTTTTTAAATCCTGTGATGGCTTTGTTTGGTATTGCTATTTCTTTATACCCATACTTTAACCCTGTCACAAGTTCAATTGATTGATTGTTTTCTCAACAGAGCATATGAATGTAAGTATACACATTAAAATACAGAAATGTACAACACTGCATTTCATGCATGACTAATTGTTGTCATGTTTTTATCCTGACTGTACCTGCCATACCATCATGCAATGGCTTGGATTGGAAAGGGCCTTAAACATCATCTCATTCCAAGCTGCCTGCCATGGACAGGAACACCCTCCACTGGACCAGGTTGCTTAAAGCCACATCCAGCCTGGCCTTGAACACTTCCAGGGATGGGGCATCTTCTTTTTTGTCATCTAATGTGATGAAAGCTCCTGTGCTATGCTTCTGTCCTTAGCCTCTTTTCCAGCAAGGACCTGCTCTTGCAGTTGAGGTTGACAGTGGACCAATCCTTGAACAGGGACCTCTATTACGAACCAGCATGAGTTTGTGTTGTGCTGCAGTATTGCTTGCCTCAGGGCTTTCTTTTAAGGTGAAACAGAAAGCGAAAGTGAAAACCAAATTAATTCATCAATTTATGCAAAATGCCTTCCCTAGCCAGGTAGTGTGGCCTTAGATAAAACTCGGTTGAAAATTCTCCGTCAAATCCTTTTGGTGTTTTTGATTGCTTAAGGGACCACAGAATAAATTCCTCCCTTCCTAACGCTGCGCATACCATCGGGCATCTTTCATTGGAGACATTTTATTACTGTCATATTGTTAGCAAGTTAAAAATACTAATTTTTAAAGCCTAATATGTATTTATTAAAAGTATCTCTACTTTGACCACAGCTGGTTGGAGAATGTATTTTAGCGTCTGTTATTTGATTTATGTTTTGATTTGAAGCAAAGTTGTTTGTCCTTTTGGCTTCTGAGTGAGAGATTCCTTTGGGGTACAAAGTTAGCAGCCTTGGGTAAAAGATGTCTTCATACCTGCATATAGAGCAGAAGATTAGTATATTAAAGGGATTAATTTTACACAATTAAGTTTTTCACACAAGTGAACAGCAGTCTTCACTTGAGTGTAGAAAAGCAAGGCAACCTGTGCAAACCGATTGTTTCACTCTGTAATTTTGGGGCTGTAACCTTATGTCATCAGAATATTCTGTATCAGATAAATTTTCTTGCTTTATAAGCTACTTCACAGTTCCAGGTGTTGGAAAAGAGCAGAAGCCGTTCCATATGTTATTATATTTTAACATATAATGAATGTGTATTAGGTTAGGAGTGAAAGGTCTGTATAATTGGTTTAGCCTCAAGACATAAGTCTTCTATATAATTTTCACAGTTCTTACTAGCAAATTCTGCAAAGTGGTTTTCTTAATCAAGAGGGTAAAAAAAATTTGCTTCACTGGTAAACTGATTTCATTCCAGAATTAC
>VWZT01011313.1:0-53474 GCA_013397055.1 Pachycephala philippinensis | reverse complement strand
TATATATATATAAAAGGTATATATATTCTAGTAAAGAACTGTTATTTCTTTTGCCATATCTTTGCATGAAAGCCGTGTAATTTCGAAGTTATAATAATTTGGAGAGAAGGGGGTCACATTTTCCATTCCAAGGGAGGCTCCCACCTCCTTGGCAGACATCTGTCTTTCAAACCAAGATATATGGGCAGGGATACCTTCCACTAAATCAGGTTGCTCAGAGACCCATCCAAGACCACTCCTTCAGACACATCTGTGTGTAGAAAAGCAGAGGAACCAGAGGACAGTGTCTCCTAGGTTAGTTGAGTGCGTGTGACTCAGCTCAGACCCCTCTGTTCAGGAAGGCCCCTCTTCTTGAGATTCTGATCTCAGAGGGACTCAAGCACCAGGACGTGCCTGTACAAACTTCTGGAAATTCCCAGCAAGTCATTGCAAATCTCCAGTGTTTCACCATTGAGGGCCATGCTTCAGACTGTAAATCCCTGATCTAAACCCTTCAGACATGTTGGGCTTCAAAAAAATTTGAAGCTGATCCTGCTTCCCTGCCTGGTTTGAGGAAAGTAATGTGGCTTCTCTCTTTCCCCATCACCACTTACAACAAACAGACCAGTTTCTGGAAGGACTTGGATGGTGGTAAAGAGTAACACCCAACCATTGTGCAATTAACATAAGAATTAGAAACCACAACCCTACAAAATTACCTCATCTCCTGTAGTTTGTGCAGGATGTTTCAGTCTCTGTCTTTCCAGGAGTCTTCCAGCTTTCTCATGTGTACTTCAGCACTTGCAGGAAGGTTTGATGTGGACAACTCAGCGACTGTGAAGACACTGGCATGGGTTGCCCAGAGAAGCTGGGGCTGCCCTGTCTGTGGAGGTGTTCCAGGCCAGGTTGGATGGGGCTTGGAGCAACCAGGTCTGGCAGAAGGTTGGAACTGGATGAGCTTTAAGGTCCCTTCCAACCCAAACCCGTCTGCAGTTCCATGATTCTAAGCATTTCCAAGTGCTTCTAGCTCTCCTGTCTTTCAGAATAAGAAAACAAAGGCATCACTGATGAAAAAACTTGAAAACTATCAGACTTTGTCTCCTGATTTCTACCCATGCATTGCCTGCCTCAGGATTTGGAGGCTAGTTTGGGGGAGCTATCTGAGTTGTGAAGTAACAGTGTGATCCTGAAGAAAGAAGGAAAACTAATCTTCTAGGAAAAATGCAACCTGTAGGTCTGGCTAAGGATGCAGCTCTGTAGGAATGGCTTCACCTGTGCTGCTCCTCACAAGTTGTTTCTATTACTGATAGGGAAAAATAAAGCTTATACAGCAAGACATCCTATTCCAAGGGATGCCTGCACCCCAGGAATGGGACCCTAAGCTCACTTCTCTTCCTTGAATCTAACTGGAGCTCAAAACAGTAATTTAAACTGCACTTCAAACATCTCTGCTCTTTCCCTTCAGCCTTTGTATCCTCACCCTACCTCAGGAGATCGCTGCTGGGATACTCATTTCACACAGCTAATGGCAAAAGCTAGATCGGTTGCTCAACATCCCAAACACTGCTAGAAGAGAACTCTTGGAGCAAATCCCCACCCCCAAGCCCTAGATTTTGTCCATGCAGCCACTACCCTGCCAGGTGGGTGTTGCAACTCCCATCTTCTCAGGAGAGAAGCTCACAAGGACAGAGGATCACTCTGCATGACTTTGGTGACTTTGCAGCTAATAATTTCCAGATGTTAAACTATCCTTCACAAGCACAACTCCTATCTGACTTCCCAGCTTGCTTCCACACTGCTGAGAATGGGGGACAAGCCCCACTCCCATGCCCTTCCTCATCTGGGAACCAGCCCTGAGAGCAGCTCAGCACCCAAGACCCATGATGCTTTATAGACTCCTTGGTACCGACCAGGCCATGCCCTGGGAAAGGCACAGTGCTGGCTCCTCGTTAATCCAGACAGGCACCTTTTTGACTCTTGTGTTGGAATTTCCTGGCAGGCAAGGAGATGGGGGCAGCCAGAAAAGAAAATTTCAAACTATCAGCCCAAAGCATTCTCAGCCTCAAAAAAGTGTCAAAAAAAGAAGCACGTGGTTGACCTGAACTATTTGTAAACTGAGACTCACTGGAAACATGATGGAACTGAACCAAATTCCGGTTTCTAACCCATCTCTCTCGCCACAGCCTGTCACCTGAGCAGTGTGTCATCAGCCAGCATCCTTGGCACTGACTTCCCCAGGACCAGGGTCTAAGCTATTGCTAAGTGCACAAACTGCACCCCTCAGATGAAAAGTAGGTCCTGGATTCCCAAAGCTGCCTGGAAGGTGGTCCTCATAGAGGTGTTAGTGTATGGTGGACACAAAGAGAAAGCTTGGCTTCTCCTGTTCTTCCCTGCAAAGGGCTCCAAGTATTTTGCCAAGGAGCATCATGGGGTGGACACTTACCCTTATGTTTTCACCTCTACAGCCAAAGGGAAGGCAGCCAGTGAAAGCAATGTGCTGATTGTGTGGGAGGGATGCTCCAACTCCCTCCCACACCAGAACCAGAACCAGAACCAGAAACCCTGTAAAGTTGGAGCTAACCTCAACATCTGGATTTCCACCTAGGCTGAGATGTGCAAGGAGAGGGAGGAACCCAGCACTCAGATCATTGCCACCCTTTGGCACACCAGATCCCCCAGTTCAGCTCAACCTCTCCTCAGAGATGAGCAGCAGCTCCTTGGGCAGCGAGTGCCACCCAGAAGGAACCTTCACAGCCCCACCTCAGATGAGGACAGAGGGTTCTGATCCATCCCTGCTCCAGCAAAAGCGATGGCTGTAACAGCTGTAACAACAACAAGCCATGGGGACCAGCAATCCCATGCTTCGTTCCTGGCAGGGGCAGCCTCTTTCTCTCACTCAGCTGGAGAAGAGAAGAAGGAAGGACACAGAGGCAGGGAGAAGGAACCATTTGGGAATGTATGAGTCCTAAAAATATGACATTTTAAAACCTAGATCTATTCTGAGTCACCAGAAACATCTGTACCGGCAAGGTCTATGACTTCAGGTTGAGCAGGTTTCTATCCCTTCCTTCAGGGCATTTTCAGAGGTCAAACTTGCAGGACTTTCTCACATATGGATTCATTCCTTTCCAACCCCCACAGCAGCCTCTGCTCTCCAAGTCCTAGGGAAGGTCTACATGTGGCCACCAGGAAGAGCCCCATCCCCTTCTAGGTGACCAGGCAGCTCCTGGAGGAGTGAGGCTCAGCTCAGCTGCTGCTTTTAGACACTCCTGCCATAAAAACATGAGCCTGTAGGAAAAGCAGTTGCGTCATTTGCCACGACAAAAAGCTACCACAAGCAGCAGACAGGAGCATGCAGCAAGGAATTGTTTCCAGGTCGGGTGGCTAAGAGCTTGTGGCTGATCCTCCATGCAGGTCCCATGCTGCAGAAGGATATTTTACCAGGTTTGTTCTCTTGCTGCTCCTGCAAGTGATAATCCTACTTTTAACACATGTTCTTCTTACAGGAGCCATACAGGATGCTACACTTCCAGTGACTAGCAAATTACTTGGGTTTAAGATGTGTAAAATTTAAAAACCACAGAGGGAGGAAAGAACAGGAACCTTTTCCCAAGTTTTTAAATTGAATTCTTTGGGAATTAAGGATACATGTGACTTGGATGAACAAAAACAGGGAGCTGGAAAGGAATTCAAGAGCCTGAGTAGACCACCCTCAGTTGCTGAGACAGGATGGGACATCTCTCAGGGTGTCTACAGCCTGGAGTCTGCTGGGCTGGAGAACAGCTTTTGGGGAAAGAACCTGGGACAATGAAGACAAACCATGTTGTACGTGGTGGTGGCAGGAGTGGAGCCAGTAGGACTAGGGAAGTGATTCCTTCTCTCCATTTGGCACTTGTCAAACAGGGCACTGGGACCAGTTTGGGCTCCCCAGTACCGGGTAAATGGTAAGAGAACACAGTGAAGCCACCAAGCTGGTTGGAACTGGAGCTCAGGGCACACAGGGAGAGGCTCAGACAAAGACAGACTTACTGTCTGCAACTCTGGGATGGTGTAGAGAAGAGAGAGGGACAAGCTTCCATGGGAGATGCTCAGTGATAGGAAAAGAGCCAACAACCCAAGTAAGAAGATAAGAAAATCCAATTCGGAAGCCTTTTCCCCATGACGGTGGTCAAACAGTGGAACAGGGGTTTGGGTTAGGGAATCTCCACCTTTGGAGATACTTGAAACTCTCCTGACAAAAAATGCTGGGCAACCTCAGATCAACTCTCAAAGCTGGTCCTTCCAGTCTTGTTTACTCTGATTCTGTCATCATATATGTCAGGAATTATTCCCTTTGAGGGTGGGGAGGCCCTGGCACAGGTTGCCCACAGAAGCTGGGGCTGCCCCATCCCTGGAAGTGTTCAAGGCCAGGTTAGACAGGGCTTGAGACAACCTGGTCTAGTGGAAGGTGTCCCTGCCTATGGCACGGGGGTAGAATGAGATAAGCTTTAAGGTCCCTTTCAACCCAAAGCATTCTATGATTCCATGTCTTTGTTCTCACACTGCCCAGTAGCAGGGATTACAGTCTCTTTGGATTATCTCCTCTAATATTCCCTACTCCTATAGTTCCGATTTTTTTCCTAAAATACTCCAACTGCACATTTTCTGTGTGGCCATGTATTTCTTCTCATCACATGGTGGTGGATGTGTAGAAATGAGACCTTTCCTGTTCTCTTTGGATCTTCTTAATGCTTTGCAGGAGATGCATCTCCTTTTTTATAGCAGTACCTCTGACTCAGGCATCATCTGTGCTGGGTAACCTCTCGGCTCCTCCACCCCCCCATCAACACCACACAGAGCCACTTCACATTTCCCCTTTGGGACACAGCAATTAATGTTTTACCTTCATCTTATTAGAAAACCAGCTTCAAATTCCATCTGAGATCCATTGGATGAAGAGAGCTGTATCTGTTTTTATAAGGTATCAGCTCTATCAAGGGGAGAAGGTGGGAGCAGAAGAGCTGCTGTCCATGTGCCAGATGGACACAGACCAGTCCCAGGCCAAATTCACACCTCATCATAACAGCTTATTAACCAGCAGGTCAAGAGCTCAAGTAGTAACCCCACTGTGTTGCAACCCTCATATAGACATGGAGAGATTGGGAGATAATGTCCCACTCCTGGAGGTAATCGGGATATCTCAAGTCTTATCTGCTTGTGGCATTTATCAGGGTGATCACACAGTGATTGGGTAAGATGCTGTGCAGATTTTTCTCATGCTCTTTAGAAAGTGAAACAAGATGAAACAGTTTAAGTTCCAAAAACACGCTCAAGAAATGTGCTTAGCCACAGGACTGTGGATTCATCTGCTGCAATTTAATGAGCTCCCCTTGAGAGCAGCACCAAAACCCTGTTCAGGAGCTGTGCAGGGTGGGGGCCTCTGCCTCCAATCCCAGGCAGGAAGGGGTAGGATACGACAAGGAAGGATAAGGCACCACTGCAGTGGGCTGAAAATACCGTTCCACTTTGGCTCCAGAAACATTTTAGCATAACTTGCTAACTTGAATTTTATCTGTAAACATTTTCAGCCTGAAACCACTGGGAATCCTGATTTTTCCGAGACTTACCAACAGGAAATCCCTGAGCTGGAAGGTTTAGCTGTAATGAACTTATTGTATATTCAAGCACTGAACATCAATTTGGATTACAATGTCAAAAATAAGCACTGAGAGAATGCAACTGGACCCTGGGGTCACCTGTCAGGAACTCCAGAGTGAAATTGGCCAGATATAGGCCAGCACAGCCTTGATTTATATTTTCCCCTGTGCTAATATAACAGCTAAGACTGAACAAACCTACTACATCTTGGAGATGAGCCCCTCATCCTCTCCCCAGCACCTTTCCTACTTTGCACAGGATTTCCTTGGCTGGGGAGACTTCTTAGAGGCTGCCCAAAGAGTTCTGGAGTGGTCAGATGTGTTGAGAGGCCAAATCCCTCTATTAGTATACATCTAAATCACAGCCACTTGTGTCATTCTGGGAGCCTAAAGTCCCAGGCACGATCATGATTCCCATCCTCCCAGACACAGGTGAAGACAAGATCCCACCCCTTGTGCTAAAGGCTCACAAGAATTAATTCAGAGCATGGGATGCCAGAGGAGAGGTGCACAGGGGCAAGAGAGGTAACACACCTTCCTTTCCAGGTATGTCGCCACAATGCTGCCCCTGTTCAAGGGCTGCTGACAGCTTGTGCCTGGGATTTCATCCACATCCCTGCATCAACCTGGATTCATACAGAAGCAGGGAGGCTAGACTGGAAATCTGGGGAGCTCTATGCATTTCTTATGCTCCATCCTAAACACTCTGGGGTGAGAGTTGATTCTCTTCTGCCACTCGTTGCTCACTGCACCCACAGAGCAGCACCCATGGGGTATGCAGTGCAGGCATCCACAGAGGGGTAACACCATCGCACAGGGATGGGAAAAGGTATCCTACCAAGGGGATGCTCAGTGGAAGCTGAAATCCCAGGTACAAGCCACGTGCTGGATTTTAAAATAATTTCAAGTTAGATGAGAAGAATCCAATGCAAATCATAGGATATCTTGAGCTGGAAGGAGCCCACAAGGATCATCAAGTCCAATCAAGTGCCTGAGAGTGTTGTCCAAATACACACCATCTCTAAATAAATGGTTTTGTTGAAGTTTCTATTCAGTAGGTGCTAATGTTATTATTCTTGATGTTCTCCCCAGTTAATGTCACATTCCCTGAGGTTTCCTCCTAAATTCTTCCCACAGAGACTCCACAACATTTTATAATTAGCTGAATGGAGAAAATACTTGGAGAAAAGGAAGGTGAAGTTTGGTTCTTCCAACTGAAGGTCGTGGGACTGAAGTCTTAAAAAAACTTAAATAAAATAAATATAAATCTTTATTCATAACTCCACCTCTAAGCTGTTTATGGTGAATCTGGGGAAAAGATCAGACCTTTATTTGCTTTGAGAGAGCATTGAACTTCCTCTCCCTTGCACATGCACACATGCAATCATCTGGCAGACCATGGCCCATGCACCCCCATGAATTACCGAGGTCAGGAATGGCATTTGCAGGGCACTTGCAGCCTCTTTTCTTCCCTGCAGACACTCAGCTACAGGAGGAGCTGGTCATCTCCATCTTTTGTCCACTCCTCTTTCTGGCTTCCAATCACTGGGAACAGCTCTGGCTGGAAGCATTTGCCCTAGCCAAGTAATTAAGAATCACCCTTGGAGACGTCCTCCTCTCCTCTGTTCCAGTGACTACTTGTGTGATTTGGATTCCAGAGCCTCTAATGTGCTCTACTTTCACTAACTACACTAGCACTAAAATTAAAGTGAGGGATATTAAGTCAAACTAAAGCCACACCTGTTTCACAGTGGTTTTGTCAGGGAAGATAGTTCACAGAATCATTTAGGTCGGAAAAGATCACTAACATGATTGACTCCAACCATTCCCCCAGCACTGCAAAACCCACCACAAAACCTTGTCCCCAAATGCCATATCCACAGAGCTTTTAAATCTCTCCAGGGATGGGGACTCCACCACTGCCCTGGGCAGCCTGTTCTGGGGCTGGACAGGCTTGCAATGAAAATGATGAAAAGTTTTGGGACTCAATTGTTTTGGCAGATAGGGAAGAGTCAATGGTGTCTGTTTGGCTTGTTTATCTTATGCTGAAAATCACAGCTGAGGCACAGGTTTCAAGATGCTTGGCCAAAAAGTGTGAAAAATGTTCCTCTACTCCACTGCTCCCCAGCTTGACAAACTCTGCTCAAGGCAGAAACACTTTTCATTAAGGCTGGAAGCTTTGCTGCACAGAGTGAGCCCACACACTCCTGCACCTGATATCTGTCTAACATAAGGGAGGATTAAAGCCTCTTTGGCCCTTTAAGTTCTCGGCAAAGCTGACAGCATCTTGGAATTCTCACCCAGGACAAATCCTACCCCAATTTAGCAAGTCTCCTCCATAAACAATAGGGTAGGCAAACAACTGCTTTTGTTGTCACACTATGTGCTATTGAACAAAGTTATCACTATAAAAACAATCCCAAGCCAAGCCAGCCAGGGCCCTCCACTTACTCCAGCATGAGAACATTTCCTGCTAGCTCAGGGGAAAAGGTTATTAAAGGCACACTTGGAGGCAAAGGTAAAGAGTGCTGCCACAGGTTGTGGACCTGCACTTGCCTTGTATCAGTGTTCAAAGTCCAAGAAAGGTGATCTGTGAAAGGAGGGGTCCATCTGGTAGATGAGGAATAGGAAAGCCAAAGGTGAGATGTTAAAACAAAATTAGGTAGATGGTAAAAAGCAGGAACGTGGTTGAATGGGCTTAAGCTTACCAGGGAATTAAATGAGAAGATGCTGCAGTTTCAGGAGTTTTTAGCTGCCCAAGTCAATACTCTTGAACAGACATAGAATCACAGAATCATGGAGGTTGGAAGAGTTCTCTGTGATCAAGTCCAACTGTTTCCCCAGTACTGCCAAGGCCACCATTAACCCATGTCCCCTAGTGCCACATCTACACATCTGTTAAACCCCTCCAGGGATGGGGACTCCAGCACTGCCCTGGGCAGCCTGTGCCAGGGCTGGACAACACTTCAATTCCCTGATATCCAATTTAAACCTCCTGTGGCACATCTTGGGGCTGTTTTCTCTTGTCCTATCACTTGTTTCCTGGGAGAAGAGACCAACACCCACACAGGACAAAGGGAGATGTGGCACATCAGTAGGTGGAGAAGCCATACAGAATCCATAGGGCACTTGCTTTTCAAGGCCATCTGAAAAATATCTGAAGTTATCAACCTCTTTCCAAAACAAATAATTTTTTGTGGTTACAAATGTAACAGAGAAACAGAAAATAGGGAATGTTTTTAGAGAATTCCAGGTAACTTTCAGCCTGCCAACAGGGGTTTAAAGAAGGTGTTCGCAGACTGCAGGAAACCACCATACAATTGCTTTCATCCTTCTCTTGCACAGGAACTGAACATGTCCTGCCTGAGCACACAACACAACCTGTGCTGGAGGAGGAACAGCCCATCAGCAAGGAGTAGTGTTTCTGCTTTTCAGATCAAATGTCTTGGAGCCAGCACAGTCCTGTGTTTCTGATCACCAGGAGAAGAGCATTTGTGCACTGCCCCAACTGCCCTTATAGCCAGTGTGGCTTTACTTTTATTTGCCTCCAGAAAGGTGCTTTCTAATTCTATCACAGTGGCTGGAACATCCATCTCACCACACACACTCCTCTGACACAATGCCTATCCCATGGCAATCACAGCCAGGTCACAAGGAGGAACTCAAAGCTCCTCTGTTAAGCTCAGCTTTAACACTCACCACTAGAACCTCATCTGTAGTGAACAGTGAAAAGAAAAAACAGTGTTGTCACCAGCATTTTGGTTTTGAGGTGAAGGAACAAGAATCTGATGCTGTGCAGGTGTTGCAATACAGTAGGGAACATTTCTGCCTTCTGCCAAGGACTGAGGACCTCTGCCCAGAGAAGCTGGGGATGCTTCATCACTCAAGTGTCCAAGGCCAGCCTGGACAGGGCTTGAAGAAACCTGGTCTAGTGGAAGGCGTCCCTGTCCATGGCTGGGGGTAGAACTGGATGGTCTTTAAAGTCCCTTCCAATCTAAACCATGCTGTGATTCCAATGTGCTTATAGAGCAGAGTACAACCAGCAATTCCCACGGCAGAACCTCTGACTCATCCAGGCCCAGAGATCTTTTAACACCAGGCATATCTGATTTCAGATCTCTCAGGGTCAGGTGTCAAGCTGTGGCCAGGAGCACAATGGCTCATGAACAGGAACCCTCAGCATCTTCCAGACAAGGCATCAAGACACAGAACTTCCTAGAAAGCAATGTAGACAGCAGTGAATTTGGTTTATTGACACTCTTTTCAACATTAGTTTAAACATCTGCGAAAGAGAGGAGAAAGTCTGTGACATTATCCCAAAGCTGAGATCAAAATCTCCAGCAGATGCCCCATCTCACCTAAAGGAATTGTTCTCTCAGTCCCGCAAAGGGCATAACTGAACCCATGGAAAACAGACCAACAGAAGGGTCCTCTGTCTTTCCGCTGTGCACTCACACATCCAGTTAAATCACTGAGAATGTATTGGGTTGCAGTGAAATTTCACCATCATTGCAAATTTGCAGGGAAAAGAGTAATACAGGAAAATTATTTCCAAACCCAGGACCCATATTCTGAGCAGAGCTACCCAGGTCAGATGAAACTACAGAAGAGAACCCCAAACTCTGTCAAGAGTTTCAGACCAACAACTAAAACCAGACTCCTGAAAGAAAAACCAGAAAAGCAAGGGCTGAAAAATAGAGACAGATGGTTTTCTGCAGCCGAGCTCCACCAAGGAAGGACAAGGAAGTCTGTGAATGTCCTCCTTTGGAGACACCCTGTAAGGAAAAGGAGATTTTCTTCCCAAAAAATGCCTTGCTTGTAGCATGTGCAGATCTCAGATGAGAATAGATGCACTTAGTATTGGCAGTATTGGCAGCAATCAACTAGCCAGCTAGACAGTGCCTTCCTGAAGGGAGAAGTCCAAAGAAACTCACAAGCAGAACAGTCACCAAGAGATAGTGCTGGGATTCAGATCTGGGTAGGGATAGGGAACCTAATCATCCATCGTGATGTCACCATCTTGCCACCTTCTGTATGAAGCACGAAGAGAGAAATGTCTCCCAAAGAGCAGGAGCTCCTCTGCCTGCCCTGTCCACAAGGTGCAATCCCCACACCCACGTGCCTGGCAGAAGCACAATGGCTGGGCTGGTAGGTTTTCTACCTGTACCAACTCTGCATGTTCAAGGTTTACAGCTTTTTGTGCAGCTTAATTGACTGAACTACCTTATTGCTGTATTTTAAAAATAAACACATTTTGTATGAGATTTTGAGGCAGGAGGAGTGTTCTATGTACATCTGTTTATATAAGCATCAGTATTCTGTGGCAGTTCAGGAGCTGCCAATTGGTTCTCATCCATGGTTTCAGTTAACACCTGAGACGAGACCATACAACCTGATTTGCAAACTCCTTTTTAATAGAGACATAAAAAACACACTATGTAAGGCAGCTGGCCAGATGGACTCAGGAAGTCCAGGCTCAGCTCACAGTTCAAGCACCATCACCAAAAGATGCTCTGAGGGCTGGAGCAGCTCTGCCTTAAAAAAAAAAAAACAAACAAGAGAAATAGTATTCTTCAGCCTCGAGAAGGCTCCAGGGCAACCTTAGAGCCCCTGCCAGAGCCTGAAGGGGCTCCAAAAGAGCTGGAGAGGGACTTTGAACAAAGGCCTGGAATGAAAGGACCAGGGGGAATGGCTTCCCACTGCCAGAGGTTAAGGTTAGATGGAATATTGGGAAGAAAATCCTTCCCTATGAGTGTGGTGAGGCCCTGGCACAGGTTGCCCACAGAAGCTGGGGCTGCCCCATCCCTGGAAGTGTTCAAGACCAGGCTGGACAGGGCTCTGAGCAACCAGGTCTAGTGGAAGGCATCCTGCCCATGGCAGGAGGTGGAAATGGATGACGTTGAAGGTCCCTTCCAAGCCTATTCTATGATTCTACTGAAAGTAACCTAGTAAAGCAAGATTGAAGAGTCCTGCAGATTAAATGTTGAGCCAGTCAATGCAATACATTCACCACTAAATTAAATTAAGCAGCAGCAGAGCTGACATCTCACAGTTATTTAGGGCAAAAAAGCTTTCATGCTATTTAATGAAAAATCGTAAACCAATGTTGCATTTTACCATATACAAAATAAAGTGATATTAAAATAACCAGCAATTAAAATATTTGATTAGATAATGGTTTTTACCCTAGAAAATATTTTTTCACCTGGGATTAAGAACAGTTTGCCTGTAGACTGGAGACTCTGGCTGCCCAGAGATACCAGCTAAACCATATCATTTCAGAGCAGGCAGAGCACATGCAAACACTTCCACCTGAACAAGGTCAAAATCCAGAAAGCAAGGAGACATACCCTCTCTGGCCATTTGAGAAGTGACAAAATGAGGCACAGAAGGGCCCAAAGTTTATCTAGATTAAGTCCACTCTTCCAGCAGCACCTCCACCTCATTCTTTCCATTCCTTATTCTTCACTTTCATGCAACTATATTTCAGTAATGCTGTTCAACATTGTAAAATAGCTTAAAGTAAAATTTCTCTCCTGTATCTTCCCACTTCATCTTCTGGACTATACAGATGATGCCTTGGGTATTTACTCTCTGCTGATAAACAGACTGGGTGGGAGGAAAAAAAAAACAACCCAAAAAAAGTCCTGATGATGCCTGTAGAGTCCCTGTAGCTCTTCACATTTCACTGCTTCCCACCAGAGACTCATGAGTCGTGCAGACTCCTGCCAAGACTCGTGCAGCAGACCCTTGTTCAAGGTGCACATCAGCATTTTGGGCAGCCATATGTTGATTATTAGCTGGGATCACAGGTGCTGGATAAGTAGCAATGCTTCCCTGATAAAGGAACACAGTGCTTCCACTATCCATAAATGTCTACAAATCCAGCTTAATCCCAGCCCCAACATAGGCTGGAGCTATTTTTCTAGCTGCATGCCATCTTTTTGGGAGAGGCATGCAAAAGAACTGCAGTACCAGCTCTTCTGAAACAGGATTTGAAGTCAGCAAGGCACTCAGTTCTTCAGGCAAATCATCTTGCCCAACCATTCACATTTGGAGCTATATTGATTTGATGAACAATAAGCCAAGGAGTTTTGGGGCTGGGAAGGGCACTGTGGTTTAAACCAGGCTCATAAAGAAAACAAACATAAAGGAGCCAATAAAGAAGACACAAAAGTTGAGCGATATGAATCAGTTTTATTTTATAAAGACAGACGAGCTTTCCTGCAATTGCCAACATAGCTTTAATGTGTAATTTACTATGGGATATTCTGGTCTCACTTATTTTAAATACTTGGTCAAGCAAGGATAAGCCAGTGCTGTTGTGCTTGCTATAAAAATATAGTGGGATCTGATCTTCCAAAACTAATAACACTCAAAAATCTTAAGGATTTCTAATGAGGGGAAAAGATTGTAATGAAATGCTTTCTCCATTTGAAGACAGTTGCAGACATTTAAGTGTCATAGCTGTGCAGGAACTGAAAGGCTCTTGAAAATTGAAAGCACACTGTGATCCATCATCTCACCCTCAAACCTACTGTTTGTTTCTCTTCCACTACACTATTTCCCAAGTAATTTACAGGGGGTGAAAAAATAAACACCAAAAGGAGAAAGCTGTGACATGGCTGCAGTCTGTACAACCCCCAATCCTCACAGCAACAAGGAGCTGGTCAATGCTTCATCAGCCCTGTGATGCTGTCCCACCTCACACCACCTGCTACATGCAAAGTGGTAGAAGAGAAACACAGGGATAATTTAAGGCTAACTAAAGATACATCCATAGAAAGCCCATCTGAGCAGCTTTTTGCAACAGATGCAAAAATCAACTGAGGTGTTTGACACATTAACAATTACAGGGCTTAAACAGAAACAGCAATATAGCCTTGGGGAGGAGAACCAGACTTCATTTGGTTTGTGCAACCTGAGAAATAAACAACTAATAAAAAAAAAAAGAAGTCCCACTGATGCTGTACAAACCTAATTTCACATGTTGCTTAATTGCACTGAGATACTCCATGTTCACCTACGAAACACAGTGACTTCACAACTACTCTTTGGGTTGCTTTGAAAAGTCACCATCACACACAAGCTAATGCCTTTCTGTTATACAGGAACACAAATGTGCATACAAACAGGTCTGTGCTGCCTTGAGCTTGCCAGATCCCATCCCACAGGGTGCAAAACTGACCTAGTTATTGAATTTCACCTGAAATTATACTGGTATCAGAAGATGGTACAGGGCCCAGGACAGAATATCTTAATGCTCATCACTACTAAGTGATGTGCTTTCAGGTGTTTATTTCTCCCTCTCTAGGCCAAAGCACAGCAAGAGCTTCCTACCTGTTCCTTCCCAAAGATATTGGCTTAAGCTGCTGCCACACTTCCTTTGGAGAAGTTTTCATGAGGTTGGAACAGAGGAGCTAATTCAGGGGAGAAGATACTCATGGATGTGTCCAACTTTGCACCTGAAATCATGTTCAGTGTCTCAAAATCAAGGTCTCTGAGTGCTCCCATCTAGCACATCATCCTGGGACAGACCAAAGCCAACAAATCACTGCAGAGAGGCTCGATCGAACCACTCAACTGCAGACACAACCATTAAAACCTAACAGAAGAAATGTGAATATAGTTTTAATACAATCATTAAGGCATTACCTGGAAAAATGCATATTCTAGAACAATACTATTATGTATACTGGTTCTCACAAACACATCTTGTTTTGACAACAGAAAACTGAGATTATACATATCCACATTTTTAAAAAGTTAATTTCAGCTAGCCTTATGGTGAAGTTAGGAAAAGACTAGATTGTGGGTTCAAAAGAAAACATAAACCAGGGAGAGGAAAAAAAAGCCAGGCATGATGAAGTATTTTTATTCTGCTATATATTTTTATATTTCAGAGCTAACAACTGAGCCCAGATTCTTGGATATACAATATAGAAAGCAAGAGCAATGAAATCCAAACTGAAACACATACCAGGAATCACAAAGCAGGCTGCAAATTGCTTTCCCATTAGTGCAGCTGAACACATACGGCAGTGGTAACCTACTCAACAGCAAACTGCACCTGCAGCAAACCACTGGAAGTTTCTTCCCTCAAAGTATAGATGGTTAAAAAAAAATATTAATTCATATGAATAATGTTAAGTGCCTCCTTTTTACAGAGGGTGGAGCAATTCCACACATTCACCTAGTTCCAAAGTGCTTCATTCCCAGTCTGGATTTTTTAGAAGATGTCTGAAGTGTCTTAGGACACAGTGTCCCCACTGCACACCTTGGAGGGCAGCAGCTGAACCCCACGTTGGTACTGGGTTCATTAAGTCTCTACTAATGAGATCTGTGCCCAACGTAAGTGGGGAATGGTCAGGCTGAGATTATTGTACAGAACCTTAGAGGTGATTTACTCCTCAAGGTTTCCACTGGTAGGAGGAGAAATTATGGAGGAGAGGAGGAGTGGAAAAATCCCCAAATGTCATTTCTGATTAACCAGGTGCAAGGAAACTGCAGGTATCACACAGGTGCTCATTCTCTGGCAAGTTCACACCGCCAGCTGAAGACTCTTCAGTGCAAATTAGAACCTCAAAGGCTACAGAGCACAGCCAAAACAAAGTTGTCCAATTGTAACAAATTCATGGTATTTCTCCAATACTGACTACATTGCTCAAGCAAACACAGGAGTACATGGGAGAATGTAAAGACATCTTATCATAAAAGTATTTTAAATTAAAGGTTTCTTTCTTCTGGAAAGATTAAAATAAATTTAACTCTAAATAATAATTAAGAACTTAACAAATATTCATAGAAGGGGCTGATCAGCACTAGAAGTTGTTTTCAGGAAAGCCTTTATAAATGGATTCCAATGGCAAAGGAAAAAAAACCACAAAACATCCAACAGATTATAAATACCAGACATAAAAGGACTTGAAGCAGAATGAAAATTTACCTGGGCTGAATATACCATGATCCTGTGTTATTGTGCTCAAGTCCATTTGTCTAACACCATAGGAACAGCTTCAGCTTTTTTATTTTAATAATTAATATAAAGAGTAAGTGCAATTTTATTTCTATTCCAGATCACTGATTTCACCTCAATGTCTGCTATCAAATCCCTGTCCGAGTTCACTTGTCCGAACTTTTACGAGGTCTGCGGAAGCTGGACATGTTCTCATTCAGTGCATAGATCCTTCGAGAGAACTCCTCAAACTCCCCTAGGACTTGTTCATCACACTCCACCGCTACAGCATGCTCCACTGGGATGGAGTTAAAGTCTTCCAGCTGATCTCCTGTGCTGAACCCCGTTGCTTCCATACCCATGATCTCCTCTGCCTGCTCCACGGTGCAGCAAAGGATGGGGTTGAGTGCAGGCTGAAACTCACAGGGCTGCACAGTGCTCATGGTGCCAGAGCACTCACCAGGCAGAAACACCCCATTTATTGCACTAGAACGTCCTAGGAAAGATTCTTGCCCATCTTGGGTATTGTTTAGGCTCCCGTTTTCTCCATTTAAACTACTGCACAAGTCCTGGCCTTTCTTGGTATTTCTTTTGGAGGAATCCATAGAGGTGTCCAAGGAAGAACATATGGGTCCAGGTGTTTTATCCGGCTCTCCAACACGGGCTGTGACAGCAACAGGCTGTGTTAAAGCAGAGTTGTAACTAGGAGGAGGAGTTTTGTACTGTAGTCTCTCGTTTCCTGTGCTGGCTCGTTTTCGGAGTCCTTTATCTGGAGAAGGAAGCCCACTGGAAAAGCCAATATCCAATCTGCCAAAGCTAGAGCTCTGTCTCTTTGGAACGGGAATTGCACTGGATGTATGGTGTCGATCCCTGTAACAGAAGGAGAGAATAGATCACACCCACCAGGCACGCTCATGAACAATACAGATGCTTAATCGAAGGCTGAAGCAATTATTTTATCACAACTCTGGGCTCAGTTTGGCCAACAACTTGTATCCTAAAGTGCTAAAACCCCAAATGTGTTTAGTGCCCTGTGAATCACATAAGATACCCCAGAGGACAACTGTACTGAAAAACAGTGAGGTCGTGTAGGAACACTTACACAGCTCTATGGTTTGGTGAGTCAATCACCCAAGAAACCATCACGTTATGCTAATTTGTACTGTTAACATCATTTCATAGGACCAAGCTGCACTTTATGAAGCATTATTGTTGACCATATATTTATGTATTTATGGCCTGTACTGGGTCATCATAAACTCTTCAAAAGTGAGTAATAATGGCTGAATCCTCTATGAGCAAAGAATCCAACACTGGACTTCCCTGACAGCTGCACAGAGGAGAAAAACCACACCAACTTCACTATTTGCAGAGGGTTATTCTTGCCAGATCTTCTGCTTTTCTGTGCCAGTCATTCCAAAACTTTTTGGACAAATGTCAACCTCTATTTCTTGAGGAACATGAACCAATCAAGTCTAATTTACAAGTCTGACTTTACTATTTAATACAGTTCCACAAGCCACTCTCAAGCTCTATAATCTGGAAAATCCACTTTACGTCATCTCGGGTGTGTTATGAGCATTTTCCTTCATCAGCTCAATACTTATCCCCATATTATCACCACCCTATATGCAAATAGTATGCTATCCATTAACATAAGCAGCTGGTTCATTTTCCTTCCAAATTAAAAAAAAAAAGTAAAAAACCAGCTATTATTGATCTGCTGAATATACAGCTCTAGGATTCAACCACTGTCAGTATGAAACTCCTTCATGAACTCCATTTAAAAGAAACTCCTGCTTAAGGCCTGATACATTTTGGGATCTGTCCGGCAGGGGAAAATCTTGAAACAGCAGTTATGAGTAGAACCTAGCACAGATCCTTTTCCACATTACTTTTCTTGTTTTGCTCCCCTTTGTAAATAGAATAAAGTAGATTGCAACAAGTCCCTCTGTGAAGAATAAGCGTCCCCATGGGAAGGCAGTGAGTAGTATTACTGCTGTTGAATTTCCTTTCCCATATTACCTCCTCCCAGGCTGCCCCTAAATGCCTCTGTAGGGCTTCTGTCTCTTCCACAAAACCCTCAAATCACCTTTAGGAGAAGCTGTTTTTCAGAATAGACACTTGCAGACAGTGAAGTAGAGAGGTAAGGGCCACACATGAAGACAGCAGCAAAAACATCAACTTTCTTAGATTTCAACAGCTGTTTCAGACCTTTTGAATGCAAACTCCACAAAGCCTTAACAGCTTTGTCCTTCAACCAACCCCTACACCATCAACCGCTTATATTCAGAATGATGTAATATGATAAACACAAGAATCTGTGGCAGGAGACTTGTGAACTGTACTCAGGCAATTTGCACTGCAGATATATTAGGGATGGTCTGTTTTGCCCTCCCTTCCCTCAGTTTAGTGCTTTCTGCCTTCATTCAGAAAATAAATGAATACTCTGTAGTACTTATTCTATGAGATTCTGTTTATCTTATAGTTGAACGACAAGTTCTAGGAATTTACCCAAATTCCAAGATGTGCAAATATTCACAAAGACAGATTTTCTAGACACTTCACTGGGTCAAAGGACACATCATCCCATTTTTATGTGAACTAATTGCTCAGGACAAGTGATAGCTGAGTACTAAAGATCACTACTCAAATTATAGGACACTTTGCAAAGAAGCAGCTAGTGCTTTTCAGTGCAAGAGATCTAAGGTTTTGCTGCCTTTCCCATTTTAGACACACCCATGTTGCAGAGCTGCATCTCTCCTATTTGGGCAGGACAATGTATAACAAGGTGATTTGCACATCTTACCAAAGAGATGTGGCAAGATGCATGTCCCACCTTGAGCTACAGAAAGGACAAGCAGTGGCTCTGTGCAACAGAATTGGACTTCCTTCTCCCCTCTTCTTTACAGAACTGAGCCCAAAGCACAGGCTGGGACTACTCTTTCTGCTAAGAGCAGCCTAAGCCTGATTCAAGCCTGGAGGAGTACAGAAAGGAGCCTCCAGGCAAGAGAGTTTTGAGCTTTTTGCAGCTCTGGAATGAGCTGTATATAATTTGTTTTAAGTCTGGACCTATCTGACAAATCAGCTGCCCATTAGCATTTAAAACAGTGAGTGAGTATGCAAGAAGATGGGGTGGATACCATTCCCACAGGAGCTTCTTTTCAAACTCAAGGGCCACTTATTGTAGATGTGTGGATGTGGCACTTGGGGACATAGGTCACTGGTGGCCTTGGCCTGGGGGAATGGTTGGTTTCAATGATCTTAGAGATCTTGTCCAACCTTAATGATTCTTGTCCAACCTTAATGATTCTATGATTTCCATCCCTTTCCAAAAGAAATGGGCCATTCCCAAAAACTACTGTCAGTGCTATACCCCTGCAACAGTAATGATAAAAATAATTCCACTTGGTTTCTATCAAGATGTCAGGAAATGGAAACATATTCCTGCTGAATAGGAACCGAGGGGGGCTGCAATCCAGAGAAACAATCCCCACAACTGAAATAATACTTTTTAAAAAAAATTTTAAAAAAAATTGAAGAACACCCACCAACCAAACCAACCAACCAAAAAATCAACAAAAACCCCCAAGACTAGGTATAATACAAGATTTACTGGAAGGATAGCTTTTTTCCTCATGTGCAATAGATTCCAGATGCAGAGATGTATCATGTCAGTTGTTCTGCCAATAGTTTTTGTTCAGGTTCACCAAGAGACTTCCACAGCAACAGCAGGAACAGTCTCTATGGCAGCTACAGAAGTTATGGTACAGACACTTGTATCCCTTGCAAAGTAAAAGAAGAGTTTGACGTCAAAGCATCACATCTGTAACACGCCTTATAGCAGTGAGGGCTTCCCATCTCCCCTTCCAGGTAGAATGACTTGAAGGTTTGTAAGAAATTCAGCCACTTCTCTGGATTTTATTCAATTATCCACAGGTTAAAATAGGTATTTAAGAGACTAAAATCTAATTCAGAAAGAATTTCAAGCTGTAACTTGTGGATTTAAGTACAGATTTGTGTTTGTCAAAATAGTGACAAGGCTATCTACTCTTTACACAATATTTGAGGGATAAAAACTCTTGCCTGGAACATAAGCAGTCAGAATTGGGTCCAGACAAGTTACAAACACAGTGGCCTGAACGGCAGCCTATAGATGGGGTTGGAGTAGACCCTCCTGCTGAATCCATCACTTCACAGCACAAGATGCAAGACCTCAGAAGAATAAGTGCCATCTCAGATGAGGAGGACATGGAGGGAAAGAAGAGCAGAAAGCAGGCCTAGGCTTAATCCCAGCTCCTGAAGTTCCAGAGGCACACTGTTTTGCAAAACCAGGTAATTCTAGGAGACATCAAACCGAAGGCAAAGTCTCTTTGCCGTCTTGAGTGAGTAATGCCTCTTACCTGTTGTGCTGTGTCTCAAACTTGCTGAAATTAATTTATCTTAGATTGGACTCTTTAAAGGACAGGGACTTCAGTATGGCACAGGACTGCCTAAGTGGCAAACCCCAAGTTACCTGCAGAATAGCTGAGGTCACTTGGCTTGTTCAGCCTGAAGGAGGTTGAGGATCTCCCCACAGTGTGCAGCTTCCTCCCAAGGGACAGTGGAGCAGAAGCTCCGATCTCTGCTCTCTGTGACCAGGAACAGGACCTGAGGGAATGGCTGGAGCTGTGTAGGGGAGATTTAGGTTGGTTATCAGAAAAAGGTTCTTCCCCGGAGTGTGGTCGGGCACTGACCAGGCTCCCAAGAGCAGTGATCACAGCTCCAAGGCTGCCAGAGCTCAAGGGGTGTTCGGACAACGCTCTCAGCCACAGGGTGGAATTACTGGGGCGTCCTGTGAGGGCCAGGAGTTGGAATTGATGATCCCTGTGTGTCCCCTCAACTCAAGATATTCTATGATTCTTCAGCAAGCATTGATCAGCTCAATCTGTGAACAGCAGCAACTCTTCTATGAAGCAGAAGAAATTTAAGTGTCTGAGTAAACCAGCATGAAAACTCAGGTGTCTAATTAGCACAAGAAAAACAGCTTTAAAAATTGTTGCAGTGGGAATGTAAACTTGAATTCCTCCTCAAAAGAAACATTCCTGAATTCCCTTGTAAAACTAGACCTTACAGGAAAATGGGCGAGAAATTAATTAGTTTGCAGGACCAGGAGAGTTATTTAAGAGGTTGTTACGACAAGGCTACGCAAGCTAACATTTTAGGTATGCCTGAACAATACCTCTTTAGTCCAGCAGTCAAAAAAATGTTCTCCTTCCTTACTAAATTGAACTGGCAAAATGATCTTTCCAAGTGATCTAAACGCAGCAGCAGTAATTTGTTCATCTCTCTCATCTACAAAATAACTTCTCAGTTAGCAGAGTACATAAGGGCTGCCCCATAGGGCAGTAAAGCAGGAATTATCCCCATTTATTGTGCAAGTATTCAAACTAATGTATTAGAATAAAAAACACTTGCAGCCAGATTCCTTGAATGACATGCGGTGAAATGGACCTTAAGACTTTAAAACCAGGTTTTAAGCTGCTGGAGAAATATGGGGGCAGAGTTCAGAAACTGTCCATTGTTACCAATAAATACGAATAGGATGGGTTGAGCTTCAGTCAGGAATAAATACAGGGATAACAGCCTAAGTCTGAGAACGGAGGAATGAAGTCAGTAGTATGGTTTATCTGCTTATCAAATATTACCTATGACATCTAGATAGAAGTAAATATGTATGAAGGAGTTTGGAGATCTAATTTAAGAGTTAATTCCCTGGGCACCTGCCACAGTCACTGGAGAAGGAAAATGAGAGAAGGGTGGCAATCCCCTATTGAGAACCTGTTATGATCAGTGGCAAAGTCACCTTCCCTGGATGCCTCTTCCTGATCACAGGGGGCAACCTCAGCAACAAGCTCAGGCTGAGTGACAAGTGTCTACAAGGGAAACATGAGAAGATAAATAGCTCTCCATAACCTTTTAATTTGAGCAATGGTTACAGTCTTGCAGGCAAGTTAAACAAACCCATAATGTCTCTGGGTATAGTGGGTTAAACCGTTATGTCTTCTGTGCCATCATCTCCCTCCACGTGGGAATGGAAGTCATACTGAGGTTTTAGTTCAAAATTAATGTTTAAAGAGAGGCACAGAGCTCAGAAATGCAAGGTTGCTATTAATCCCTATGAAAACAAGGAGCTGACGGAGGGTGTCTATTCCATTTGTGTTTTCCTTGAGGCTGTACTGTTACCAGAATTCACAGCATTCACATCAAGGCACAGTCCAGAGAAAGAATCCCAGAATAGAATCCCAGAGGGGTCTGGGTTGAAAGTAACTTTCAAGACCATCTAGTTCCAATCCCCCTGCCATGGGCAGGGACACCTTGCACTAGACCAGGTTGCTCCAAACCCCCATCCAACCTGGCCTTGAACACTTTCCAGGGATGGGACAGCCACAGCTTCTCTGGGCAGCCTGTGCCAGGGTGTCCCCACCCTCACAGGGAAGTACTGCTCCCTAATTTCTAATCTAAGCCCACCTTCTGTCAGATCAAAGACACTGCCCCTTGTCCTTTGAGCTTCACAACTCATGAAATTAATAAAAAATATATAAAAGTATATAAAAAAGAAAGTAATGTTAGAAAACTATCATCCAGTTACTCAGAAACTTTAGAGACTGTCAGGTATTGTCCCCAGTGAGAAGGGTTTGGCTTGCAGGAGCACAGCCCTTTACTCTAAGGCACAGCTTTGAGCTGAATTACTTGGGTTGGGCTGATTCAGCTTGCAGCAACAATCCCTTGGGTGGTGTCCTGGGACAGCAAACAGGTGTGGACGCCTGTCCAAAAAGAATGGCCTGTGACTTGTGGAGTTTAAAAACTGATTTGATTAACTGTCATCAGGTCCTAATGACTTTTAGTCATCAGGTTGGATGACACTAGAACTGGTCACACATATGGCTATGTACAGTTCCTGTCAGAAAGCAGGATTTCAAAATTAAAAAAAAAAAATAAGAGAAGCCTCAGGTTTACTGGACATTATAGATAAGAGAAAGACATCATCACCAATTTCAATATTTCAACTGCACCCAAATCTCAAAAGCCAATTCTAACAGTCTGACTTCAGCCCCAAGTTTTTCGGGCAGCAAAATGACAAAGTAACTATTTTCTCCCTAAATAATAATTTTCATTAGTTAATACGTAGTCAGTTTGAGCATTCTTAGCCCTAAGGCAGAAGACACAGACTCCCCACTGTAAACAGGTGAGATAAAATGACTGAAGTAGGACACAAACATTTCTGAAATTATTTTCTTAGTGAACACATTCTGGTTGCAGTTTTGATAAAAAGTTTCTTCAGTCAGATTCACCTGTGATTATTTAATCTGTCTGCAAGTGGCTCAGAGAAACTGTAAAGCAATATGAGGGACAAAATACAATTCACAGGCTCAAATATGTATCTTTTCCTCCCCACAAAATGGTTCCTCTGAGGAACATTACTAGAACACAGCTGGACAAAATACTAAACTTTGATTGCCTGGCCAAAAGCCAAAGTCCACAGCTACAGCTCTTTGCTATGAGAATGCTTAAAAAAACCCGCAAAAACTTAAACACCATTTGATCTTTTTTTGTTGCAAACTATGACCTCATGGCAGTAAGAACACTAAATAAAGGTGTTTTAGTTGGTTTATAGCCATCTGAAATGCTTGAAGCTCCATGAGCAGCTCAGAGCCAATATGATGTCAACTGTGCTAAAAAGCAATAGTAGTTTCTCACCTTCTTAGATATTACTGGTTAAATAATGTACAATAGCAATAGGAAGGCTGCCAATATGAAGTTAAGATGAAACTGCATCTTTTGGCAGCTAAAAAATTCTGCAACTCATTTTTTAAAAATGAAATCTTCATAAATTAAGCCACCAGAGTTTTCATAACTAAGAGGTTTTGGGCTCTTCTTGATTCTAGCAGTATATAAATCAAGACATACCCTCAAAACACAAATTTAAGCCTTGGCACTCAAGTATTTTTGAGGAAAGCCTTTAAATGCAGCTCAAGGGCATCTCTGCCTACAGACAAGCCCTCCCAAAGGAGTATCTTGTATGTGCCAGTATTAGATAAGTCTACTGTCTCTTCACTAGGAAAAAATCTCTGTGCTGGACTGCTCAGGTTTGCAGCATATTCTTTACTTGCTGTTAATCACAAATACTATCCCTCATAAGTTACAGAGTGAAAAAAAAATAAGCTGAAGAATAGGAGAGAAAAAGAGTCAGTCTCTTGATTTAATGCAACCATGATCTAAAGAGCCTAAACTTGTGAAAGGTAAATCTGAACATGCAAAAAGAAAAAAAAACTATATTAAAAATGTACAGACTACATGAAAGTGGGGATTTGAAAGGGACTTACGAGAAACATGGACAGCAACTTTTTAAACAGGGAGAGAGGGACAGGACAAGGGGGAACAGTTTTAAACCAAAAGAAGGGAGATTTAGATTAGAGATCAGGAAGAAATTCTTCCCTGTAAGGGTGGTGAGGCCCTGGCACAGGTTGCCCACCGAAGCTGTGGCTGCCCCTGGAAATGTTCTAGGCCAGGTTGGACAGGGCTTGGAACAACCTGGTCTAGTGGAAGGTGTCCTTGCCCATGGCAGGGGAGTGGAACAACATGACCTTTAAGGTCCCTTCCAATCCAAACCTTTCTATGATTCAGTCTCAAATGCTAGAATAAACTGCCTGCTCACAAGAAGAAGAATTTAAGAGAAAATCTGCATAGGGCCTTTTGCATCCACAAAAGCTAACCTAAAAAACTGAAGCTGCTTTTCTGGAAGCCAGTGAAACTCCAGGACTAAAAAACTAGAAACAGAGAGAATTATTTCCAAAAGGAAACAGAAAATATTTGGGGGACCACAACTGAGACAGTTTAAATCAACAACAACTTTGGCTCATCATCTTTCACCTTAAGAGTTAACATCCAGATTTAATAACAGGAAGTCAGTTTTTGCAGCTCTGTAGCCCCTAACAGTGTGTGAGGGAACCAACAGATGTGTCTTGATTTTGTCTGCATACAGCACAAATAATATTTTGCAGTAGGGGTAAGGGGGAAGAAAAGTAAACACAGCAGGATATTGGTACCAGGAGAGATATGAAGATGGAAGCAGAGCTTGTAGGCCTGCAAGCTTGTTGCAATAAATGACACAAGTTGGGATGTGAAAACATGTACTAATCACTTACGTGTAATGTCTGAGAAACCAAAACAACACAAATCTCACCAGGCAGAGGGAACCAGCCACTAAACCTTGATGCACAGACACTGGACTCTTCAGACCTTCCAAAGAGCCAAAGGCTAGCCCAGAGCTCCAGGCTAAACAGGGGAACTCATAGATGACTGAAGCAGAGACTTTAAAGCCAAATTTGCTCTGACAGATGTATGAAATAGGTGAGCTCTTCTACAAAAGCCATGGAGGATTTTTGGGGGTTGTTTTTAATCTAAAATGGTAAAGATTATGGTGGTGAAATTCAGAAAAACCCAGCTACAGTGCTCAGAAAGGAAACTGAAGACCAGCAACAGGACCAAACAAACCAGGAAGTGCAAGTGAATATGTGGATAAGAAAACCTCATCTCCCTGCTCTTATCCTGCAAACAAAGAATAACCTGGAAATATTTTACTAACTACAGTTTGTGTCAGAGGGTATCAGATGACTCACACTAACCTGAAAACAAAAAATTCCTTCAAGTCTTCATTTCAACAGCTACTGGCTTTTCTGCTTGTTTCAATGTACGTAATCAGGTATTATCCACAGGACAGTGCACATCTGTATTCTGCCCAATTATGAAAGTCTAGCCAGTCTTCCCCTCAAGCTAGACTCCCTGTAAAGCTTCATTTCCAATAATATTATTAGGAAGCACTAAGAAGCATTGTTTTGAATCATCAGTTAAAAAAAAAAGAAGTTAAAAATAAACAACTGTGCATACAAGTTCTGGAGGTGAGAAGGAAATGAGGCATAGATATCCATGGGGGGAAAAAGGGAATGTGATATTCCCCGAAGAACTATGCTTAATATTCCTACATGGAAATATTATCCAGCCAAAACGAAGTGCTTTGTTTTGTTAATGACTGTGCATCACCTATAGAAAACAACAACAGGATTGTATGGTGGCAAAACCTCCAAGGCATAACTAAAGTTTCCAGATCAATTCTTCAGAGCCAGCACATGCCAGAAGGGAAGAATAGGTGATTTTCACACTGTGAAAATTATTCCCATTTCACATGTTCCAGTGTCAACCCACTTCTGCTTTTTCAAGACTGCAGGACCATGACCTGCACCCCTCCCACTCTACTGATCAACAGAGAGAAGTGCTACAGAAGTCACAGTCTGGCCTTTCATTTTCAGATTTGCAGAGGGGACCATACATCATCTGAGGACTTTTACACTACTGTGATGGACACCACATGAAAACTCACAGTGATATTTTCCCAATGAAGAAAGCTTCTCTTTATGCATCTTTCTGGAGGAAAAAAAGAAAAGCAGGAAGAATCTTTTCAGCTGTGCCTGAAATTATTTACAGAATAAAACTGCACAAGGGGCTGAACTTCCTTTTCTCAGGACCTATTTACTTCCTGTGTTGGCTGAGCTGAATTTCCATCAAGCATCACTTTTTACAGTATTGCTCAAAGAGGAAGCTTCTTCTACTCCTGTATTTGTTTTCCTTAGCCCAGACTCCAACCAGCAACCTAGAGGTGGGGGTGTTCAGCCTGGAGAAGAGAAGGCTCCAGGGACACCTTAAAGCCCTTGCCAGTGCCTAAAGGGGCTCCAAGACAGCTGGAGAGGGACTTCGGACAAGGGCCTGGAATGACAGGACAAGAGGGAATGGCTTCCCACTGCCCGAGGGCAGAGTTAGATGGACTATTGGGAAGAAATTCCTCCCTGTGAGGGTGATGAGGCCCTGGCACAAGTTGCCCAGAGAAGCTGTGGCTGCCCCATCCCTGGATGTGTTCAAGGCCAGGCTGGACGAGCTTGAAGCAACCTGACCTAGTGGGAGGTGTCCCTGCCCATGGCAGGGAGTGCGACCTGGATGATCTTTAAGGTGTTTTCCAGCCCAAACCATTCTGTGATTCCCTGTGACCTATTATAGTAGGATTCACACAAGTACCTTTTAATATCAAAATCAATTTTAAAAAGAGAAAAATGTAGGGAGAAGAAACTGCTTTGCTCATGAGAGTTAAGAGGGCAAGAAAACAAAACCATTCTATGATTCTATGATAAGATGAGAATGCAGGACGAAATAATTGCTTAAAGCAAGAGACTGCATGAATGCACACAATTCAAGGAGCATAACTTAAAACCATGTGAATACAAACCATCTATCACCTGTTGAAATACACTGGGTAGCAAACTGTGCTTCCACATTTAGTAAAGTTCACCTCAGTTTAAGGAGAACTGGTTAAGCCTCCTGCTCAAACAACTGCTGCAAGATAAACCTAAACTAACTTTAGCCTTAAAACATAGAAACCTGTCCAATTTGATTCTGCAGACAGTGGAAGATGAGTCTGAATCCTTCAGAGTGAATCAGAGCAGAAGCACACGGGATTTCCCTGGAAGATACTATAAACTTCAGTTATTTGTTAATGTATCTTCTCATTTAGCAACAATGCTCAACATGCAACAGCTATTTTCATTAGCAGCAATTATACTACAGAGAGGTTGTGTTGATTATCATTCAGATTCCCATGCAGCTCACTTGAATTACACAGTCAGGGACTGCCCAGGCTATGACCTGTTCTGTTAAAGCAGTTTGATACAGAAGGTGCACCTGCTACCAAACATTAAATACAGTCTTAAGACAACAATTAATTCACCTCCCTCTGGTGAAGACATTGTTTTTCCAAACAGGATTCCCTTGCTAGATCAACGTCTGAGAAGGGTTGTGGGCCCATCATACGGAAGAACTTAAGAGCATAAGGAAACAGTAGAATGTTGTGGACAGTTACATGGTCTGTATTTTGGGAAGGTCATAATCTCACCAAGCATGCTCAGCTTGTGAAGAGGAGCTGCTTGCTTGTGACAAATCCTTACCTTCAATTTTTTTTGTAGCATCCACCTCTTTCTTTTAAATTACAAAAAATAAATACTTACCATCTAACCATTAGCCCAAGCTCCATGAAGTTTTTCAGGTTAGGAAGAGTTTGCCTCAGATCTGGAGTACTCAGCCCATGCTGATACCTAAGCTACAAGAACAGAAAAAAACCCCCTAAAATTAGCACAGCTTTCCAAATTCCAAAGAACATAACATCATGGTCGGTTAATTTACTAGGTTTTTAGAAAGTTTAGGATGATTATCCAGCAGTTCCAAGATATTTATTCCCCTTAAGAAAATGTTCAATTTACTACTTGTATTAGGAAACCTGCCCAAGAACAGGGACAAAATAATCAGTCAACCTGACTCTTAAACCTCCTTACACTTTTTCCATTTTCTATCTGCAACAGGAGAGCAGGCTCACAGCTTAATAAAAACACAGCCATTATGGGAAGAGATCAAATTCCAACACAATGCTCTATATTAATGAACTCCAAATATTTATTTGTGTGTACATGTCAGTCTGAGTGTATCAGAGTATGCTGGAATCAGTAATGGAATTCTTATAGTAATATCAATGAGTAAAAATACATATTGTCACACAACTGATCAATATCTGTGCTCCTTATACAGTTTATATCAACATTTAAATTCCTGATATTAGTATCATAATTAAATCCAGCACTCAAATCAGATACCACCTAGCGAAGGGAAAGGCTTTAAACACTGGCATACTTTAACCCAAATATTGACTCCTGTAAATTGTTCTTACCCTCAGATTATCAAACGACAATCACACGACATAACTGTCACTGCTGGGAATTATAAACTCCGTGTTTAACAAGCCACCAAATTAAAAACACCTCTTAAGAAAACTGCACATGGAAGGGAAAAAGTCCGTCTTTCAAGTTTGAATCTCAAAATTTTAGGGAAACTTTGCAGAGAAATTTATCTCTTGTGTGGTTAAAATATGAGAAACACCCCACCCTCTACATTCCAGTATCTCTAAGACTACTGAAATGATGCACTACCAACTTAATAAGCAGTTCTCAGCATATGCTAACACCCTCTGGAAGTCTCTGCTGGACTCCAATACAGGCACACACAGTACCTGCACAAATTCAATGCGGATAGAGTTAGTTGCTGAAACATGGAACAGTCCCACTCAAAGTTAAATTTCTTTTGTTTACAATTACACACCTGTTTCCATAATTCCTGACAGTAAGATGCAGGAAAGTGCCTTAAGTTTCAAACATTTCTGACTTCTCCCAAACAATCAGTTTTTCACAGAAAAAGACTCTTGAAATTGGGAATGATTCTTATGCTTGTAAATTACTTTGGAAGAAAATCACCCTCAGTACTGCATTGTACAACAGGCAGCCATTTATCACAGTTTATTATTTCCATATGGACAAAGCCAAATCATATGGTGGGCTTGGGTTCATATTTTCTGCTACAATGACAGAACCTGGATTAAGACAACCATACAATATAAATTACAAAACCATCACCGCGTTCTCCTGATGGGATTATAGTGGATTTGGTTAACTGGAGAACTAGCCTGGAGCAAAAGAAATGAAGAAGAAAAAACCCACCAAACTCAAAAACTTTACATTTGTTCCTCCTCCAACAAACAAAAGTTCATAGAATACCCCTTTTTATACTCATCCTTACATTTTAAGGTTTCAGAGCATGAAAATAAGGTGGATTAAGGGATTTATCTATTTCCATCAGCTAAGATCAGAGGAATGCATGGGCGAGTTCAGTATCCAAACATGAGCAAAACCACTGCTTCTACTAAAAGACATTTTCGTATTTCCAATAGTAGAGATGCACATTAAGTAAAGTCACCATGCAAGTTTCATGAAACTTCTAGAAAAAAATTATTTAACCTCATAAACTGCATACTATTTTGGCTTTGTAACAGATTAAAAGCAAAGCAATACTGCCTTGTGTCTGCATCAATACAAGCTGATGATGATGTATTTACAAACCCAGAAACTGCTGAAAAATTTATCTGCCTTCTAGGGGCAGAAAAAAACATACAAAAGTCAGCTGATAAATTGGGTTTTAGTCTGGATCCAAAATTACCTCTCCATTAACGCAGTAAAGGTTAACTCGTGCTTCACGTAATTCTGTAGTAGTCTCCCATATCCTGACAAAGGAATCTCTCCTTTGCTGCGTGATGCAGGCCACTACAAGTACGTCACCAAGCAAATGGGAACACAGAGGTGGAAGGAGCTAAAAAACAACTCTTTTTACATAAAGGATCAGAACTCCTCTTCTTCTCTCCTTACCCTCTGACAATTTAAAAAAAAAAAATACTAGCAAGAACTGGGTTTTTTCCCCAAACCATAAAGCATTTCTCATACACCTTCCCTTAAGTTTAGTTTTTTTAACATCCAACACCACACATGCAGGGCTAGTTACTCCACCTCATCCAGTAAATAGTAAGGCACTGAACAACAGTCATAAGGACTGAGTGCAGAGGACACCATGGAGATGCACCAGGGGCTGCGGAAGTCCCTCTGCTCTACAGACAGGCTGGGAGAGCTGGGGGTGTTCCGCCTGGAGAAGAGAAGGCTCCAGGGAGAACTCAGAGCCCCTGCCAGTGCCCAAAGGGGCTCCAAGAGCTGGAGAGGGACTTTGGACAAGGGCCTGGAGTGACAGGACAAGGGGGAATGGCTTCAAACTAACAAGAGACAGGGTTAGATGGAATATTGGGAAGAAATTCTTGGCTCTGTGTGTGGTGAGGCCCTCGCACAGGTTGCCCACAGAAGCTGAGGAAGTGTTCAAGGCCAGGTTGGATGGAGCTTGGAGCAGGTCCAGAGGAAGGTGTTCCTGCCCATGGCAGGAGGGGCGGAATTGGATGATCTTTAAGGTCTGTTCCAGTCCAAATCATTCTATGATCCCCTGTGACCTGTTACAGTAGGATTCACACAAATACCCTTTAACATCAAAATCAATTTTAAAAAGAGAAAAATGTACCGAGAAGCCGCTTTGCTCATAAGAATTAAGAGGGCAGGAAAACAAGAGCAGAGGTAACCGTGTGCTGTCTTGGCTCTCCTAAGAAAGAGTTCAAATTTCAATTGTTGCTATTAAAAGTCACCCATCTCCGCACTAAGTTTCTAATGCAATAATTTGCAAAAGTAGCATTTTATTTAAGATTTTAAAGATTAGATTGTTTCTTCAGGATATTACAGACCCAGCCATCGAAAGAAAACATGCCTTTTTAATTGGAGTGAAGATGTGTCCAGGATTTGTGTTCACATAGACCATGTAGTCTCCACAGGACTTTGAGTAAATTATTAATGATGCTCCAGCAATAAAATATTAATTCTGATTTCCATACCAATGTTTAGCTCCTATACACAGCTTTGTTTTCCCAAGTGCCGCTCTCATATTAGTTACTAGCAACACTTACGCCACAGAAACAAGATACAGGAGACAAGATGCATCATATTTTATGAACAGTTCAAGGCAGAAGAACTTAAGGAACTATCTGTATGGAAAAATCTGAAGAAATAGGATAATACATTTGTTTTAAGGCAAACTTCTCTACAGAAGACCAGCTAATCATACCAGTGGGTATTTTCTATTATACATATATATTCCAATATCACAAAACCCCATAAATGTTAAAATAAGCTGCATTTAAAACAATGGTTCTCAGAGTGAAAGGTAGATTTATTCTTAAAAATCTTGTATTAGCTTTCTAAGAAAGTGTTTAAAGACTGAATTTCCATAGGAGACTAATACTAACAAAACCACAGTATTAGCTGTAGGTGAAGCACAACAAATTGAAGCTAAATTGTAACAAAATGGGCATAATTCGTTTACACTCTTTAGGATGAGAAAAAATAATATTCATCTGCTCCAGTTTCTACCTGTATTTCCTTCTCTGCAATGGTCTGAACTTACACTGGAAGGTTATCTGTCCCCAGCAGTGAACCAGCTCCAATCTGAGCATCTCTGCTCTACTGCCAACCAACCAGCTTCCAAGGATTTATTTCATCGACACGACTGTTAGACTTAAAAATCATGACCTAAAATCATGTTAGACAACAGAAATCTTACTGCCTTCCTAAAGGTAACAATTCCACAGCATATGTTCATTCATCAAATCTACCAGTAGAGATACCTTGTTTGTTAACTAACTAAAATACAAACCTGCAAAGGTTTAGTTACTTTCCTATAAAGGCCATAGGAAGTAATAGGAGTACTAAAGTTTTTCAATTAAGTTGGCTTAAAAAGAAACCATATAGTTATCTTTCTATTTCTGGGTAATTGCAGACTGCACCTGAGATCAAAATTAGGGGGTTTGCCGCTCTTGGGCTGCCCTTAAGGAAAATACTGATATCCTGCATTTATGGGCAAAGAACAACCGTCCATTTCCTATCCTAATTCCTGCAGCAGTATTTAATGACTAACAGTATACAAGCATATACATTTACTTACAGCCAGAAACCACCAAGTACCTCGACTCAAATATCTTTTTTTGGAGGGGAGTGCAGAATGACTCCAATTCTAAACTCATCTGTTCATCATTTCTCATATTGTTCCCCCAGCCATATTCATCTTGTTCTAAGCCATGTGAAAGCAGTCTAATGGCCAGAATACGTTATTAAAGTTCAAAATAGCAGCCACTTTAGTACATATTGTGCACAATATTCAAGTCTATGCCAAAATCTGCTGTATTTTGGACTTCTGTTAGTCCCCACTGCAGGCAACTAGTTCTTGATGTTGTAGCAGCACCTGTACTACAGAATAGGTGGACCCAACCCACTATTACACTATGCAAAGATCTTGCAATATTAAGGCAGTCAAAAGCAATTTTGAATTATTTTCAGCTATATGAGAAGTTTTGCTTGATAGCATCAAGAATTTTGAAAGAACATCTGCTCCACAAATGTGAAAACCTACAGAGAAAAACAGAAGCAAAAGCGTTGTTTCAATCAAATTCGCAGAGCTGGTCACAAGCCAAGTATTTGCGTAAGGTTTTCAGAGAATGTCAAACACTGGGACAGAAATATACAGTTTTAAAAAGTTTTAATAAAATAACATCATTAATTATTTTACAAGATCCTGGATGACTTTTCAGAGTATGAAGGAGCACTGGCAGGGATTCAGATGACTAAGCACTGCAATAATGAAAACAGGAAGTGTTGTTATAATGCCTGTTGCTATATAAACAACCATGGGGGATCAGTGAAATAATGCCTGCTGCTATATAAACAGTTGTGTGTGTTTGTATCTTTGGGGGGCAATTATAAAATTTTAGATTATTGAACTCTTCATGTGTTGCTTGCCTTTGTTTTATTGAATCTGGCTAGTTGTTCTAGCTCTGAACACCTACGTGAGTTTACTGAAAAACCCTTAAGCTACAACATTAGTGAAACATGTAAATAGCTCTTTAAATAATGTACCTCCAAACTAAGCATCTAAAAATCATTTTCATTTTTCATACTTAAAAAAGACTGTCAGTAAGCATCAATTATAGTTTGGAAGTAAACATAAATTTTTTTTAAAGCTTCTTGGGGAAGTAGGAGCTAAAAAAAGAAAAATAACCACTGTGATTATAACAAATCTTAAAGTCCTCAATCTTGCTTTCAGAAGGAGCAAATACAGGACTGCCACAGTAATGACAGCCCTCATCCATGCAAGAGGAAGTTCGCAAATACAACAGCTATTTCAACAGAAATTATGACTTTTCTTTATATGCCTGCTTCCCTCTCCCAGAGTTACACCTGAAAAGCAGATGTTTACTTTGCAACTCATTCAAGAGTATTAAACTAACAAGAAAGCAAGTTGTACCCATATCCTTGAAGACCCATGTGCTTCATTAATCCATTGAGCATATGCTTTCAAGTTCCTCAAGTTGACCCAGTGTGCCTAAAGCCTTCACTAAAACCATCTTAAAGGACACCCATCACAATTTTGATTTAGAAATAGCAAATAAGGCACACAAACAGCAATCAAAGCTGTAACAGGAGATAACAACCACATTTTATGCTGTACCCTCAAAGGGTACTTACAATCAGTTATTTTTAAAGCATGCGTAGTCTGAACTAACCTGATTTGTCCCACATTTACAAGGGAGAGGCTGACATCAATAAGATAATTTCCTGTTATCACAAAATCCTACGATGGTTTGGGTTGGAAAGGACCTTAAAGATCATCTTTTTCCAACCCCCTACCATGGGCAGGACGCTTTCCACTAGACCAGATTGCTCCAAGACCTGTCCTACTTGGCCTTGAACACTTCCAAGGATGAGGCAACCACAGCTTCTCTGGGCAACGTGTGCCAAGGCCTCACCACCCTCACAGCCAAGAATTTCTGCCTAACCTCCCATCTAACCCTGCCCTCTGGCAGTGGGAAGCCATTACCCCTTGTCCTGTCATTCCAGTCCCTCTCCTGCTCTCTTGGAGCCCCTTTAGGCACTGGAAGGGGCTTTAAGGTCCCCTTGAGCCTTCCCTTCTCCAAGCTGAACACCCCCAGCTCTACTAGGCTGTCTCCAGAGCAGAGGTGTCCCAGCCCTCAGAGCATCTCCATGGCCTCCACTGGACTCGCTCCAACAGCTTCACATCCTTCTGACGTTGAGGGCCCCTCACTCTCTCACTTTGACCTGTAACAGTGATAACTAACATTGGACATGCTACGCAGTCCTGAACCAAGACAGTCGCTAGTACAGTTCAGAAACGCTGATCTCTACATTAGAGCAAAATGTCCTCACAGAACTCTGTCTGATTCAGTTCTCACAAACTGCATCAAATTGAGATGGAAACTTTTTCTCACCACTGGTTCTTCCTGCCCCAAGAACAGCCTGTCTCCTTTCCTCTCCTCTCCTCTGGAGAATTTTAATTCACTTCCATCTGAAAGGCAGGGGAAATTCATACATGAAATCTACATACAGGAGTGATTCAGCAGTGATTAGGAAAACTATATTCTCATCTGATAACAGACCTAATTCCCTTTTACCTTCTTTGATTTGTCCTAGAATTGTATTAAGCTGCTTCTTCCTCTTGCATTCACCAAAACAGAAAGTCTGATCTTTATTCAAAGACAGCAGCAGTCTCAATTCTAAATGCACAGCAACTTGTACTATTCCCCCAAACATTTAGGAAGCAGTTTCCTTCTAATTTTTAAAAGTGCAGCAATATTTAATACTGGATTTTGGTTTCACAGCAATAGTGTTTATTGGAGATAGACCTCAAGAAAATAAGGAACTAGGAGTATGTGTTTGAGTAAAAGTGGAACACACTGTAGAACGAAACATTTAGATGAGCCAAACCTGCGTTTCCTCAAGAACTCTCTCATTGATATTTATGAACCCTTCTTGAGAGAAAACACAACACCTCTCCAGAGAGGTCTCAAACATTAGCCTTCATGGTTTCAGTCTGGTGTCCCAGTAAGGATATGGGAAACCATTGTCAAAGACAGGCTTGGAGAAACAGACACTCATGTAAGTAAAGTATTCCTGTAAAACTTGGCAGTTACTGGGCTTGTTACAAAAACCAACATATACAGGCCCCCATGCCCATAAAGGTGTGCCTCATATGCCACAACTGTTTCATAAAAGAACATTAAAAAACGCAATTTAGAAGATAGAGCAGTTACTAGCCTCCAAAAAGCTTCCCTCGCTCCCCAGTGAAGCACTCCAATTACTAAAACCATGTTTACTGCAGTCTTTCTGCATTTATAGCTTGATAAGATGAAACTATACAGCATAACCTTTCCAGGTACAGGTCGGAGCTTCTTAAAAGGGTTCAGTATCACAAATTGATGTTTACTGGATTATAGGACATAGGCACACTTATTTCCTATGACCTCATTCATCCTGAATTAAAAATCATTACATCAGGCACAGAACTAGAGGTCAGACGTGCAAAAGTCAGAAGGAGAAAGATAAGTAACATTCTGTGCCTCCATCTTAAACGTGACGTTTTCTGTATGTGTTTAGGTCCACAAGTATAATTCTCCATACCTGAAGTTTGCTTTTTACCTATATAAACCAAATATCAATCTATGAATACCAGAAGGGCAATATTCTCAGGGAATACACAGGTATGTACAGAGAACTCTCCCACCTTGTCCTGGATGGAAATCAGAGAAAACATATGGTTAGGGTTATATTGCTACACACTCCTCCTGCATTTATTCGTTACTTTCACATTTTAATAAATCCACTCCAAAACCAGGCAATTTTCCCATATGACATCAGTCCAGCTCTACTTCATACCTTAAGATGTAGCAGGAAAGGAACCTGCATAATTATTTTAGTGGGCAAACCATGAGCTCCAGTAGATGCTGTAAACACAAAATCTTTCAGCTGTTTGCTCTTTCATGTTGTGTTGGCAAAGCCCTTGTTTTAAAATGGATGAAATTGAGCTTCTGGTCATTCATTCATCCAGGTTTGTGAACGCTGCTTTTTCAGGTGAAAAGGCTCTTGCTTCGAGAAAGCTTTACTCAAAGAGCAAGTGATTCAGCCCATGACACAGCTTAAATGGAAGAAGAATTTGGGGATTCTCTGCTCCCAGCCATATCCTGCACTTCAGCTGAACTGCTTTTCAGGTATCTATCTTTTCACGTTACTGTCAGTGGACAAAGGAGATTGACTTCTAAAAAAAAGATTAGCTTGTGAATCAAATGGGAAGCCCTCTCATTTGAAGAGTACAGAATCAACAGTTTAACCTGTGAAAAACTTGCTTCCTATCAGGATAATGCCAGCATTCTGTGAACTCCACTTGGCACTAAGACACATCAGTAAGGAAAATGGTTTCACATATGATGGATGATATTTTGAACTTAGAAGCTGAGGTCAGGGAGCATTAAACCAAGGACAGTTCAGTACTGGTCTTCTTGAAAACATTAATTTATACATGCTAAATTGAGCAAGAGCTTTTTTTTTTCTAATTACACAATATTAACTTCACAAATATTCACATAAATTACACACAAGGCCAGCAAAGAGAGATGCAATAACCCCTTCAGTATTTCCAGTCTCTTGAAAAGCAAAATGCTTTAAAAGCTCTGGATTTCCAAACATCCTGGACTGATCAAAAAGTGAATGAGCCAATACATATCAGACACTTTTATTCCATTTGTTGGAGAACAACTTGCTCTAAACTTCAACCAAAGTATATAAAAACGCATTTATGGATGATTAAATAGCTGACATACCAAAAGCTTTCAAAACAGGCTTTGTGCCCTGATGTGCCAAATCTTATGCACAGAAGCATGAGACAAATTCTGACCCAAGGAGGACAAAACATACATATTAAACTGTATAACAGAAGAACAAAGAATGTGGGGGAAGAAGTGAAAGTAACAGAAGCTCAGAAAAATAATCTAAACCCCACAAGTCACAGCTTGTCACTTGCTTGCAAATAACAGATTAGAAGAATTTTTATGCATTAAAGCAAGCAAAATTTCAAGAAATGAGATGCATTTTACCATGATTTCTTTTACCCGTTAAGAAATGGGCCACATGGCAGAAAGAGAGAAGGCTTTGAAGGAAGAGACAGGCTTATAAAGCACGTCCTGGAATTCCACAGGTGTGAACACTTTATGTTTGAATGTCCAGCTTTGCCTCCAGTGCGCACACTCTACTTGTTAAGAAAAATTATACACTACAGCTTTTTCCTAAACTGATACATTGTGCCAGGGCTTGGCAAGAAACTTCCCACTTCCCTATCTCTTTCAGTTTTATAACATAGAATTTATATACACTACAAAGCAGCTTAAGTTGGCAGACAACATGTGTTTAGGTCAGATTAACTATATTAGGAATCCATTTGCCTTTTGATTACTCAATTTTGATTCCATTTTAAAAACATACTCTTTTTTTTTTTTTAGGAAATTTTGCAGTCCGAAGAGCTAATGCAGAGATTATGACAGCTACACAGTACAAAAGTTACGTAACACACAGAACACGCTTACGAGGGTGGTCCCCCAAAATTATTTTGGAGGACTGACTCTAAGCACAGGTGGTGATGCCACCTCTCCTATTCACAGAAACCCAGAACAGTTTGGGTTAGAAAGGACTTTTAAGCTCATCCAGTTCTAACCCCCCTGCCACAGGCCTAGATACCTTCCACTAGATCAGATTGCTCCAAGACCTGTCCAGCCTGGCCTTGAACACTTCCAGGGATGGGGCAGCCACAGCTTCTCTGGGCAACCTCTGCCAGGGCCTCAACACTCTCACAGTGGAGAATTTCTGCCCAGTATCCCATCTAACCCTGCCCTCTGGCAGTGGGAAGCCATTCTCCCTTGTCCTGTCACTCCAGGCTCTTCTCCAAAGTCCCTTTCCAGCTCTCTTGGAGCCCATTCAGGCACTGGAAGGGGCTCTGAGGTCTTCCTAAACCATTCTCGTCTCCAGGCTGAAAGATCCAAGCTCTCCCAGCCTGGCCATATACGAGAAGTGATCCATCCCTCCACTCACCCAACCACACTGGTCATCCCACCATAGCTGCAGAAGCCTCCAGCACTGCCCGGGCTTAGGCTGCAGGTGCCGGGATCTGTATGGGTTGAAGACCCAAGATCTGCTCCTTCACAGAGCAAGTTAATATTGGCCTTTGCCTAGGGACAAGTATAGGCAGGCTTTCAGCTGAATGAAAGGAGGACTTCAGTTACAACTAATCCAGTCTCACTTCAACGTATTTTATCTTGGCATGGGCAATACGAAAGTAAGAAAGCCTTTCCAACAAGTTTGCAAAAAACATATATAAATTCCCCAATTCTAAATGATCTGGCTAAGTATCAGCTCACTGTCACCCAACGAAACTTTCAGTAATGAAACCTCTCCTAAGAGCTTTTGGCTCTACACAGCTGGAGAAGGTACTTTGTGGTTTTTCAGGTGCAGTCCCTTCCTCTTAACATTAAAGGAAAGCTTGGCACTTCACAAGACAAGAACTAGACTCTGGCTTCAACCTGTGCTCTTTAAAGAACACTTTTCCCTATGTAGCTAAATTGGCCTCAGATTCAGATGGTGCATTCTTTCTTAACTGTATGTTTTACGATCTTAGTTTAGGGGCCTCATAAAAGATGTAGTGTGCAAGTCACAGTATCCTATACTCAAAGGGCTATAACCACTGCATATACACCACTACCCGCAGAACTCTCAAAGACACTTCTGCTCCATAGTGTTTATTGCCAAAACAAATTTCTAGGCCTAACATTTCTGCTGTTCAACTTCCCATGGAAAAGTTTATTAGTTTCTGTTATAAAGCGGATTTTCTCTCATGTTTGATAGTCTAACAGAGCCAGAAATTGAACCTCTTGCCTCATTTCACGTTTATTAGCTGAGTTTCAGTTCAGTCACTTACATATGGCACTAGTACATAAACATTCAACTTGAATTCCATGCAGCTATGGAGGAAGACAGCACTTTGACTACACCTAAAATATATCAAGTATTTTGCTTTTCTTCTATGCTTCTCTGAATGTTACTTACCTTGTGCATTAGCTAAGCAACTCACCCACCAATGCAGCATTCCCAGGAAAGCAGCATTGGCTGCTCAGCTTCTCAAGCAGGTTACACAAAGCATGTAAATGCCACCTGCCACCACATGGACACAGTGGCTATGGACACACAAGAGGAGGGCTAGACACCAGTTACTTCTCTGGATCTGTACTCTATTGATGAGAAAAGAGCCTTGGGGGAGCTGACAAGAGAGTGATTTTTTTTTTTTTCCATGTCAAATGGCAAAGTTCGTGTGTTGCTAATGACTGTCAGACGAAACCAGAACTATTCTTTGGTCAGGACTGAGCAAATCATGCCAATGTGAATAGGAGTATCAGTCTAACGCAACTCAATAGCAGTCTGACAAACCAAATGAGGATCAGAAAAGAAGCCTTCCCTGCGAAACGACCCCGAGCATGGCATTCAGGCTGAACAGAAGAAAAAATAACCTTAACTCATGCAGTGTAACGAATTCCATAGATTTCACTAAACCTGGAAGTGATGCCTGGAAGGTGATGCTCTGCCTGCCACCTTATGCAGAGAGCCCACTAACAAATGCCAGCAATGAACTTTTTACGCAAGCAGACAGGGATAGGAAAAGGGGAACAGATGTTAACTAAAAGATGGCAGATTTAGATTAGATACTAGAAAGAAATTCTTTACTCAGAAGGTGGTGAGGCCCTGGCACAGGCTGCCCAGAGAAGCTGGGGCTGCCCCATCCCTGGAAATGTTCAAGACCAGGTTGGACAGGGTTGGAACAACCTGGTCTAGGGTTGGTGTAGGGAAGGTATTGGTCTAGGGAAGGTGTCCCTGCCCATGAACAAGATGGTCTTCAAGTTCCCTTCCAACCCGAACTGTTGTATGATTCTATGAACTGAGGTAAGACTAGACACATTCACTCCTTGGGTTGGCTGTAGGAAAATCAAGAGTAGTAAAATGGTCCAAATTATTTGACACCTGGTTTTGCAAGTCTACTTTTCAGGAGCCAGTAATTCAGACAAGGACAGAACACCACCATTCCTGAGGCCACGTCCAATAAAGCCAGATGGAGATAGTGACCAAGGTCACAGCAAGAGAATAAAAGGGGTCTTACAACAGTCATACAGCTGCCCTCCGGTTCTGTGGTAAAGCTGAGATAAGACTTAGAATAAGAAATACAGAAGATCAAGAGACAAATTAATTTGATGTCCTTCAGTGGCTGACTGAAATAGCACATCATTTGATACTCAGAGTGTAAATAACTTGACTGACCTGTGCAAGAAAATAGCTGCAGTAAATTCCCTTCTTACTGGTACCTAAAGAAACCAGCTTTACAGCTCTATTGAAATTATGTCCTCTACAAGCAATCTTGGAACTGGACAAGTAATAATACCTGTCAAGTATCATGCAAGAGACAACCTCTTGAATACCTAAAGAAATTGGAACTTTGATGAACAAGATGGACATGTTCTCTTCAATGGCTACACATCATATATGCACACATTAGACATAATGACCAATACAGGACAGAAATCATATAATATAGAATCACAGAATTGTTTGGGTTGGAAGGGACCTTCAAGCTCATCTCATTCCAACCCCCTGCCATGGGCAAGGACACCTCCCACTAGACCAGGCTGCTCCAAGCCCCATCCACGCTGGCCTTGGACACCTCCAGGGATGGGGCAGCCACAGCTTCTCTGAGCAACCTGTGCCAGGGCCTCACCACTCTCATCTTTCTGCATATACAATTTTGGGCCAGTTATTCTCCCACAGTAACACTGTGTGTGCTCACTAGGGACTCACTCACCTCAAGGAAGAAGGTCACTAAATTAAGATCATCTCATCATATGTAATGAAGAACCCACACTGAAGTCAGGCCAAAGCAATTAAGGCTCTGGGAACAAAGGAAAGAGACAGCAAAGCAGCCAGTAAAGCAGTGATAAAGATGCTTTCTTTCTACAGGCCGGCGACTCAAAACTCAAAGCCACTGCACTCTCAATACCCCCCACCTCAAAGTTTAAAAAAATAATTAAATAACTGAGATGAAAAAACCTGGAGCAGCAAGACTACTGCTCAAGCACTTGTGAGAGCTCAGCTCCACAATGTCCATGTTTGTGCTCCAGCAGAATTGGGTGCCACCCACACGATATGTTCAGAATAAAGAGAACTCTGAGAGATGCCATTTTGACCCTGTTCTGTGTTCACTTATCACCCACAAAAAACCTCATCACGCTTTAGGGATTTCCTAATATTCATCCAGCATAACAAAAGGTTTTCATGGTGTAATCTCCATTACTCTGCTTTGAATACCAGAACAAGAGTTCACTTCTTTCTCCTCCTAAAGCCTCAGCTTCCTCAGATACTCCATACACATCCCTAACTTAGGAGCTGCAGAGTTTATGGAGCTAGTACTTGCTGAATGCTCTCCCACTGTCTAATGATTTGGAGAGTTGCACAATTCACTCCCATTTTTAGCAACTGTATTGTACTTCACCTTTGACAATGACAGTGAATTTTTTGGATAGGTATTATTAGACATAAGTCACTAATTTCACTTTGAAAAAAACCTGCATTTCTATGCTAGTGAGAGTCAAATAGATGAAATCTTAACTGGAAATTTATGGCCTTAGTTAATGTTATCCAACTCAAAAAGCTCCTCCGTGAACTTTGTGAGAGATTCAATTTTACTAACAGAAAATATGGGTATTGAAACAATTTGTGCTTACATACAGATGGAAGTTATTACGAACCCTCGGAATTAACACACATTGTTTCAACTTTGGAATGTAACAGCAAAGCAAGTTTCTCCAAAAAATACTCTACCAAGCCAACACTGAGCTGTTTCTAATTCCAGCTGAATTCTCCTGAGTGCAAGATGTGGTTTCCATTGTTATTATCCTGCTGGTTTACAAAACAGTACTACTTTATCTCTAGAAGAGTTTTTATGTCAGTAATTTTACTTAATATCAACCCCATCTCACTTCTTCCACACTCACGTTTCTCCTTGCTGCCAGAATTCCAGGTAATTGTGAAAGGAAGAAAAATTATATAAAAATCTGCGAAACCAGGGAAACTTATACAAATAATTTCAAAATATTTCTTTAAGTTGATAGAGTTTTTCTGGGCTCTTTGTTTGTCACAGTGATCAAAACTTGCATGAATGATTCCAGTGAGGTGATAGAGACCCAGACTCTTGTCTTCGTGCTCCAGTGAACTCACCGCTATTCTTCCCAGGCACCTCCAACCTTCCCACAGCACACAGAGGGAATTAAGCAACTGATTTACAGTTATTCCTGACAAAGAGGACGGGTTCACTGAATTAAGGCAAACACCTTTGGGTGATGGTCTGGGGGTAAGAGAGAGGCAGCTGCTCATTCTCCATCCAAACTTAATTTTTCACGCATTCACAAGAACTAAGCATATCTGGAAGCTTCTCTGAAAGCAGCCATAAGGTCTGCTAAAAGCTACGTAAATTCAACAGTTTCAGCATCCCAAGGAACACACAAAGGATTCAAACAATCTTGGGTTTTTAGGTCAAATCAGCCCCACAGCACAGAGGTTTTGTGATGCATTTCTGCATATTATCTACCTGTTCTGCTTTCATAAAGGAATTTCCCCTTGGCAGAACTATAAAAAGCAGCAGTATTTGACCAAGGACATCAAAACAAAGGTGACAACAACAGTTTATGTGGACATCAGTAACACTTTCATGATTAAATAAGTAGTAGAAGCACCCCCAGAAATTCTGATTTACTTTTATTATGCTTTTATATCCAACAGCATACAATCTCAAGTATTAACATGTGAACCACTAGTGTTGTACCAACCACTTCAAAGTTTGGCCACTGACTAGCTTGCACCAGCACCAATGACCCCATGTAGACTTGGAAACTCCTTTTATACCAATACATACTTAAAGTCTTTACTTCTATGAGTTTAAACACATGCCAGTGATTTCAGAAACCAACCGCAAGGAATTGGAAGGCAACATGGGTGAGTGACCATGTGTTCAACTACCCAGAGTCCTGGTAGAGTCTAGGACAAAAAAATCAGAATGAGAAGTTACAATAGGTCCAAGAGTGGTAACAACTCAGAGGTGACAAGTCAAAGAGATAAACAGGAAACCAAGAGAGGTGGTGACAGTTCCTATAAAAAAAAATACTACAGGCACAACTATCCAGTAACCCAAACTACATGAATAGGAAAGAAAACCACCATGGGCTCAATGAAGAATTCATTGTTTCGATGAAATAAACCACAGAGCTTCTTGCTTACGTCACACAACTGAATGGCAAACTCCAGAATAAGGTAAAAACCAGGAAGGGCTGAAAGGCAAAGCAAGCAGCATCACGACTCACAAGTTACAGAATGAACTAGTGTAAGCAGAATGAACTAGGAAGCAGAGATTAAGGAAAGCGTTGATTTGATAGTAATGAAGACAGATATCTATCAAAGCATTTGAAGGAAAGACTAATCCCTTTTTCTCACTAATCTTCCCTCTGGAGGTCAAGTGTGAACAGCTGGCTGCCATTACTAATACCACCAACAAAGAGGTACAGTATAAGATATATTGACAGCCTGGCTAAGCGAATTCCCAAGATTAGCAGGGCTTGATTAACTTTGTCTTAAGATATTTTAGCCTTTAAGTAATTTCAGAGGTTATTGTCCAAAATACACTAAACATGAGCAAGTCTGGAAAACGGTAAATGCAATCCAAGCCACAGAAAGATTCAGAAGCTTTACTTCAATTTGGGTAAGTAATGGCAAAAAAGTGATGGAAGAGAAAACTGGAAAAACAAGCAAGACTAGTAGCAACTAAGCATAAAATGATCAGATTTTTCAAGAATAAAACTCTAAGACTATTGTAATTTCAAACAGGCTAGAAACAGAAATGTCATATTTCTGTTGAAATTTAAATCTCTTGGCATTTTCTGGTATAATATGCTCACAAGCATGCTGGGGAAATGGGATATTGATGAAGAACGAGTGAATACAGAAAAAGTATGGGTGTAATAAAGAATGGTTCATGGCTACAACTGAGGTGCTGGCGAAGTGGGGCTCCACTTGGAATAACAGAACCCCAGTTCTGTTTTATTAGGTAATCTGGGCACAGGCTCAGGTGCAGCCAGCATAAAGCTGAGACTGAGTTCTCAATCTCTGGTGTTATGCCACCAAAGCAGAAACATGATTAAGAACAAAAAAGTTCTTTAAAAATACATTCAAGGTACAGCATATAAAATGCGAACTAAACGGGTCACCTGCACAGATTCAGAATGGACTATTTTGTTCCTGTGCAGAAGACACCTGGAGCTGTTGGTTGCACAGAATCATAAGATTCATTGTTAGGCTTTTAAGAGTACAAACCCATTAGAACCCAATGAACTGGAAATAAAAGGACAAGATCTGGGAAGCATTTCTCCCATCCTACTCAACATTTTGAAAGTGACAGTTGCTCACTCTATCCAGCTTTGGGCACGGCATTTCAATGAAAATGTGGATTCAGATGAAGAATTTGAGACACGACGAGTGTTGAAAAGGGGTTTTTCAATGCATAAAAGTTTGCAAAGAGGAAAAGACTTAAGTGGATCAGATTATTATAATATATAAACAGAGGCAAGACAGTTTTGGACTTGATGTCAGAAATTAGATGTCTTTAGTGGCCAAGACAGTCAATCAAGAACTAAGCAGTACTTATATAACAGGCTTTTCTTCACAGAACATCACCAGGGACAGCGTAAGAGCAGCAGACCCTGCCCTAGGACTACGTACCAGTCGAAATAGCCTCCACAGGCCTCTTTCAGACCAGCTTTCTGAACATTCTCTGAATTCCATACCAAATGTGTTAGCTGCAGGTATTACTGCCATCTCAAATACAAGTTTGCAAAGTCTCTTGCACTTGCCAGAGTAAACGATGTTTGTTAAAATACATTAAAAACAAGGAAGTAAGGTGCATTAGAGGACTTTTTAAATTAAAGTCACACATTTGCAATACTTCATATTTTCCACGTGTTGTGTTTTCTTATAAGGGTAGAATACTAGTTGAAGCAACAATAGAGCAAAATTAAAGACACAGGAGCAAGAATTACACAAATGGATCTTCAAGCATGACAGAATAAAAAACCAAAGAATATTTACAGTTTTCAAAACAGTGTGAAGTCTATAGATTCAAAAAATGTACAATTTGCAAAGGAAAAGATTCCGTATTATCTGGCAAGTCCTTCTCTAAGCACCACAAGAAAATCTCAAGCACAAAGCTGTAAGGTAAGTCAAAATAACGTTTTCAAGGACATTTTTCTTAGTTCACAGGTTTTCACCACAGAGAGCAGCATCACAAGACAGCATATGCATATTCATGTCATATTGACACCAAGCAGAGAATAGATACAAATAATAATAGTAAAAAATAATCTCAAGTGTACCAACCTGTGCTATATTTTTGTTTAGAAGATAAACTCCATATTCAAACTGAAGCTTCTCCCCTCCTTTTGGATATAAAGGAAATCTGATGGGAAAAAAAAGGGGGGAAAAAGCATTTAAGGTGAAATTATTCAGACGCTTATGTAAACTTCAAAAAGCCCCAGATTCCTTTTCTGAGAAGGTAAAGATTTAAAAAGCTTTCCTTGCTAACTTCTCCCAGGAACCCCTCCATAGGATGTATTTAGGAACCCTCTGCAACTCCAGTCAATCAGCATTTAAAACCTGATGTCAAAACTCAGCTATGGAATTCCATTTTCTGAAGTATTCCAGGTTTTTAGAAGACACTTTACAATTCCCCCACTGCTGCAACATCCCTTTCACCAATCAGAGTGTAATTTCAGAAGCACACAGCACAATTCCAGATCCCATATTATCCCTCTGCATTCAGCCAGTCACATTTGGTTAGCTCATTTCCAAATAGAAATAAACTTTTAAAAAAGGTGTTCTCTTTTGATCATTACCCTGTGATTGACAAAGCATAAAACCCTTTACACAGAGAAGAAATCTGAAGGCTCACTTACCAGAACAACACTCAGAATAGAAGTCATTCCTTTCAACAAACTTCACACATGCACCAAAGGCTTGAGTCACAGCATCATAGATCACTATATGGCCCTTGCAAATATTACTGATCTTTATTTTTCCTACGTAATAAATATTGCTCACCATTTTAAACACTCAGATGTAGCAAATAGCTTATAAGAACATAGCATGGCACTGCTGTGTGAGACAAGAGAACTAAAGCATTAGTGCCTTAAATACTGAAACTCTTTGATAGCTTCTGCATTAAAGAATATAATTTTATACGTCTGCTTAAAGAATATCTGCTTAGTATGAAGCAGTTCTCAAACAGCTTTAACAGCTGTATATCGTACTTCTAAGGATTGTCTTTTGACTCCTCCTCAGCACCAGAGATTATGAGGTCATCATGGTCAATTCAGCAATCTTAGTACAAACTAAAATTTATTTTTAGGGGAACTACATCATGAATCAAGCTTCTGTCTTTTCATGAACCACGTCCTGCAGCTCCTAATCAAGATGCTGAATGACTTATCTGCATAAGCTCCACACTACACCAGAAACCAAAGTCTCTCTCAAATACAAGATAACAAATACAGGAGATCAGTATCTACTAGAAACAATACACATTCTGGAGAGGTGATTAGGCAAAATGGATTTTGTCATCCATCAGCCCCACAGTAGAGTATATTTGCAACACTTAAGAATTATATAGTGCCATTAAAGCTAAAGGTTAACAGGTCACAATCACAGCAGATCAAATATTGAGATGTCAGCTTCAGGTTTTATGCTACTTTCAAACTTTCTAGGTGACTTTAAGTTGAGGAACATAAAAATCTCTGTGAATAGTATATATCTAGCTCACCTTGCTTAATAGATCTATAAATCAAAGTAGTTGCCCATGCAAGAAAATGAAACCTTTCCAAATGAACACGTGCTACAAAAATTCCACAATGCGTTACTCTAAGTGTAAAATACAAAGCAAGAGGAATTCATTCCAATATCTCCAATTACACTACCCAAACAGAGCCAAGGGTTAGATTTAAGGATAACTTTACAATTAACAGTCTAAAACTAACCAATTTTTTTACAATAAAAGCACCATTAGGAACACAAACCATGTTTCCCTAGAAGGTAGCATTTCATGAAGTCACTGGTAATGGGGACCATGTATTTTATTATTATACACAGAGCTCTTTGATCCATGCAGTATAGAAAGGGGGTAAAAACTGGTTTATGGTGCTCACTGACACCTCCCACACGCAGATTCTTTTAAAAGGGAAAATCAGGCTTTTCTGCTTATCATGTTGATCCTGCTTCTTTGCCAATATTCACATTTCTATCCTTTAACTTCCACTAATTAATCTTGAAAGGCTTTAAATCACATACATCCTCAGGTCAGCTTTCACAACATAATCACTTACATGAAAGTCTCGAAAACTGTCAGTGGATGTCTCTGCATATACACATTTATGACTCAAGGGAAAAATATTACTAAGTTTTATGCCTCTCTCTTTGTGTGTTATCTTGCTTGCCCATTAAACCTGGTCACAAGCAATAAGGTCAAGGGAGAGGAACCCGAACACTTTATACAGTGCTTCAGCGAGTATAATTGAACCCAGCTTGAACTGCTGCCTCCCTGTGTGAAATTCTTCTTGTTTCCTCCAAAGAAAAGCATTAACTGTAAGCTTAATCTCTCCCTTCAGCATGCTGCAAAAAGCTGAGTCTGCTGTGTAAGGATTTAGTTATACTAAATACTTTTGAAAAACACTATTTTAGTATTTTTATAATCACAAAACACATAATAAAGTTCAAGATGGCATCCACCCTACCTACTCTACTCCAAAGTGCACCTTCCTTCTTTCCATTCCTGCTGATATATTTGGGGGGAAAAATCAGTAAGCTCCTTTAAAGCAAAACATAGATACTTATTCTGAGATTAAAAATTCAACGGAGTGTGGTATGTTTAGTGGAAAGAAGAAAAAACACAAGCGACAGGTACCCTTTCTATAATCAACAGAAAAGAACATCTGAGACAAGTTATCAAGTGTTGGAAATTTGTTCACAGTACAGAACAGAGCTCAGAAGTTGAGCTCTGGTCCTCCTTAGAGTAGTACTTACACACTCTAGGAAACCATACATCTGCCATGTGAACAAGCAGGAATTATGAACAAAACAGCTTGTGCTCAGTAAGGGTCAACATGTGCCTTTGTAAAAATATGTTGGCATTTACATACAACTACAGAATATGACATTTCAGTAGCATGTGGATTTCTTAAAATACAGCGCTAACATACCCTGAATTTACAGCAGATGATCTATTTCTGGATATAAAGAGCTAGACAATACAGCAGTAGTAGTTTTAATAGTGACTCGTAAAGATCTTGGTTTAGAGAACATTAACCTGATGCAAGAAAGAACCCACCATGTTTAGTAACTTGTAAGAGGTTTACCCCATTTGGAGCTGCTTCTGCACCTGGTGTTTCCACTGCTTTCAAGACATGTCAGCAATGATAAGAGCCTGTGCTGGGGAAAAACACAAGGACTAAGAGTGATTAAGGGAATAATCAGCCAGCAGGCATGCAGAAAGGTGGCTTTTGGATCTATGAGAATTGTGCCAAAGATGCTGAAATTAAACAAGCCCCACTCTGAATTCAGAAGGTGAAGAACTCTGGATAAAAGTGATCCAAACTGCACACCAGACTGATTTGAACCAGATGGTCAATATGTGCCTTGATGGTCTAAGATGAAGAAGATTCATGATCTTAAAAGCTTACATGTGTTTTGGGAGTCTCATGTTTTGCTTATTTAATCCTATAGGACTGTGACAAACACTAAGTTGTTACTAATTTTTTTTTTTGAGTCATGTTCTGTTTTATAGGGCTCACTGGGATACAAGTCAGATGACCAGGGTTACCCAGCTGCATCACATTGCATATCTATAATAAACCACAAAATGCATGTACGATGTTTTTAGGCACATAGCTCATATCCCCTTCCATGGTATGTCACTTTGGACAAAACTTGTGTTTTTCCACAGTGATGCCACAATGACTGAACAGTTTCTCCCCTAGTGAACCAACACTATTATGTTCAAGACCCAAGCATTCCCAGCCCCACAAGAAGAGGTTTTGATTGTCATTTCTCACAGGCGACAAGAAAAACAACTAAAGTAAAACCCAAAATAATAGAAGCAACTAAAAGACACTTTTAATCATCTCTGAATAACTTCATTTTAGCAGAGTTTGGAATAGAGATGACAATTCATCTGCCCTAAACTTAACTCTCTCATCCTTACCCACTTGACCTCTCTCCCATCTCTCCTGCTTGGAGGGTTCCCAAGAATAAGCCCCTCCTCTCTACCTGCAATCTCAATTTCAGCAAGTCATTATCCACCGCTTTATTTCAATCCATTCCCTATTAATTCCTGACACACTTCCTAAGCAGACATCAGCTACCGGATAAAGAAGTCTTCAGCTTAAAACTTGCTTTTCTATCAAAGGTACCTAATATTCACATATTTAAACCTATGGCGGATCTGCTGACATGCAATGAGTAGGGAAACAAGTGCGAGCAGGTCAAGGCTCAACAGAGTTGTGAAAAAGTAAGGCAGAGGTTACATGCTTGGTTCACAGTTACTCTGATGGGAAAAAGTAACATCAAGTCAGACTTTTAAATAAAAAAACAGGGCTGAAATTCTACCTATAGTCCACACTGAAACTACAGAACCAACACACTACCATCAACAATGGAATTAAGTTTTGAGTTCAAGGATCTCACAACTCTTCACAAATGCAAAGTTTTTAAATAGTTAGTTTGAATATTTGCATAAAAAATATCATTCTGATAGGTATCAAGCCTAAAAGTACCCAACTACACCATCAACAGGACTCTCAGGGAGCTGTTACTTTGGAGTTAGTCTTTAGTCTAATTAGACTTTATTCTAACATGGTGTTTAATCAAGTAGAACACTCTGTAGACAAAACAAACACACGTAACTCTATGAAACTTAAAAGCAAACTATAATCTCGTTACAGTAAATCATATCAAGGTTACAAAGACTAGACAGGATACTAAATCATCCACTCTAGTTTAAAACCCTTTCTACTAAAAAAGAGAAACCCAATATACGTTCCCAGTCAATACGAGAAACCAATGGTGGCTGGTTGTCAGCATTTCTACTCCAGTTGACTCATTCAGATGCAAACAGCTGAACAGAAATCTCAGTGTCAAACCAAGGCAAATTCCAATTTTCAGTTCAAGAAGGATTCCCGAATATGTCTAAACACATTTGTGGTCTGGTGGCCGTACAGGAGCAGCAGACAGAATTTCAGATGAACGCTTTTGCCAGCTGTGCTTGTCTAGGGGCCTTGAAGGCATTTCTGCTGGAAGTCGGCTCTGTGATTCCATGGCATCCCTGCAGGAATCTGATCCAGAGGCTGCAGCCCACTCCATGAGACCACAAGCCACTGCTCCATGTTGCTGTTCATCCAGATACAAGGAGATCATCCTGTAATCATAAAGTTACAGGCACAAGGAAGCCTAATATATCACCTCTAAGGCAAGTTCAAACCGCCCTGTACACTCGGCTATAGTAAAACTTTCCTCTAAATAAACTTCATCCTTCCTTGGGGTAGGAAGATTGTTTAAGTCACCTTCCATTGTTAATTAAAGTCTTTTCCATGATTCAAGATGTAACGAAGGAGACTGCGATCATGTGCTGCTGAAAGTAAAACCAAGAAATTTCAGGGGCAGATGGTAAAAAAAGCCTCTTGCAAGGATTTTTCGTTTTCATATTTACAGTTTGAGGTGTGATGCCTGCAGTTCGTATCTATAATCCATTCTGGTGGGATTTTTTCCTTAAAAGGAGTATTATTGACTTCTTAACAAAAGAAAGGGTTGCAACCCATCTCTTCCTGACTTTTGAATGGACTAAACCCCTGATTTTGGTAAGAGCCTGGGCAACAATTTCCTAATACAGTGTCTTCAACCAAAACTGCTTGCTAATACTGATGTGTTTAAAAAACAGAAGACTGACTACAGAAAAAGAGATCTTTTAAAGTTGCCCACAGATACTGGTTCTGGAAAACCAGAGGCCTGTTTCAAAGCTAAACTATGATTAGACTACTTGTGGTGTTTTAAGCATTAGGCCATTCTTACAGCTCAAATTAATTGTGCTCTAACCACTAAAAACTCTTCACTGTCCTACCTTTCCCAGCTGACCCTCAACAAGTACTCATCAGCCATCAAGATCTCACTTAATTTCATATCCTTAGCTCATCTTTAGCTGCTTTACATAGTAACTTTGGTGCTTGACGAACACATAAGTAAATCACTACAGGATTCCTGGTACAGACAGAGGGTAAATGTTAGGAAAAGCTGAAAGAACCTTTATTCCATCCATTTATTTCAGACCTCAAGTATCTCTTATGAATTCAAGTCCAAATACATTTACTGTTGTATTCTATAATTTATGAACTCTGCATCCAGAAATACCACATATGTACCAACATACTGGTGGCCCACTTTTATTGTCTATAACCACCTGCCTTTAATACAAACTATTTTTAAAGCTTATGAAATTGCTTCATTTTTAACTGCTTTCACAGGCTTCTACTTTGGCAATATACCATATGTTTTAGATCTTTTATTCTCTCTTCTGTTCAGACCTCTGCCATATCCCAAATTATATTAAAGTCTCAAAGTTTAATCTCTACTTCAGAAAGCTCTTAAGGGAAGAAATCAGTAAACTTTTTACACATCACATCCAACTGTCTTGCACAGGCTGAAGTGTGGCACAATTTAAATATCATATTACATCTCATTTGGCAAATCTAAGTAAAATTCCAAACCTAGTTTGGAATCATGTTACATACCCTTAACTTTCCAAATGATTCAGAACTTTAAGGACCAGTAATATTTGCAGCTTTACAAGCTAAATTAGGACACATATGCTTTAAGAGCACTTAATTATCACAAAATGGTTAGTGTTGAAAGGGACCTTAAAACCCGTCTAGTTCCAATCCCCTGCCATGGGCAGGGACACCTCTCACTAGATCAGGTTGCTCCAAGCCCCATCCTACCTGCCCCTGCAGATTTCCAGGGATGGGGCAACCACAGCTTCTCTGGGCAACCTCTGCCAGGGCCTCACCACCCTCACAGGGAAGAATTTGTTCCCAATATCCCATCTAACCCTGCCCTCTGGCAGTGGGAAGCCATTCTCCCTTGTCCTGTCACTCCAGGCCCTTGTCCACTATCCCTCTGTAGCTCTCCTGGAGCCCCTTTATGCACTGGAAGGATCTGTCAGGTCCCTTTAGAGCCTTCTGTTCTTGAGGCTGCCTCCAGAGCAGAGGGGCTCCAGTCCTTGGAGCACCTCTGTGGCCTCCTCTGGATTCACTCCAGCAGCTCCACATCCTTCTGATGTTGGACCCCAGAGCTGGAGGCAACTCTGCAGGTGGGATCTCATCAGAGCAGGAGAGAGGAGCAGAATTCCCCCCTCCATTGCTGCCCATGCCGTGGGATCAGCCCAGCACACGGGGTGCCAGCACACATGGCGAGGGTATGTCCAGCTTCTCGTCCACCCACTTTCCTTCTCCTCAGGGCTGCTCTCAATCCATTCTCTACCCAGCCTGAACTTGTGCTTGGGATTGCTACAATCCCAGTGCAGCACCTTGCACTTGGCCTGATTGAACTTCACGAGGCTGGCACAGGCCCACCTCTTCAGCCTCTCCAGGTTTCTCTGCATCCTATCCCTTCCTTCTAGCACCACACAGCTTGGTGTAATTGGCAAACTCCATCTCACTGTCCGTGTCGTTGACTAAGAAGTTAAACAGTGCTGGTCACAATTCCAAATCGTGAGAACACCAATCAACATTGCTGGCCATTTGAACACCCGGTAGTTAACTGACTACTGAAATCTTACTCCAAAGATTAAATGAAGCTGACACCACTGCATTTTCACATCACCATATTTACACTGTCTTTGATACTTCCTGCCCAACTGCATCAAATTTTTCAAAGAACAAACTCAACCTGGCTTTTTCTTTCACTTCTGATTTTCAAGGACAGTAAGCAGAATGACTGCAGGGAGGTGGCTGCAGAGCAGACTTGGCAGAACACAGCTGAAACCCAGTTATTCACTATTATACAGATAAAGAACTGATGTAATTTCTGTGACTGTAAGTCACTGGTGTCATAGCAGAGTCATCTATCAGATCTAGGGGAACAACTGTGCCTCACTGTGGTGGTTTGAAAAAACTGAGTTGATGGACAGAGTTTTAGACCAATCGCTTCTCGCAATTTTGCATATAAAAGCCTCACTGGTGCGGGTAATTCGGGCTTTTGGTTTCTGTTTTTTTCCCGGAGGGGTGGCTTGGCCGGGCCTGCCGGGGCACCTTGCCCCCTCCCCGTTCTTTCAGCGCTGCAGCACGG
>VWZT01011305.1:110517-129652 GCA_013397055.1 Pachycephala philippinensis | reverse complement strand
TGGCGGCGATGACGGGCGTCTGAGACACGGCTGGAGGGACGTTCTGGAACGGGGCCGGCGGGGACACGGAAGACACGGCCACGGCTTGCTGCGCTCCTGTCAAACGAGAGGGGAAAGGCGCTGGTGGTTACAGCTGGGAGCGCACTGGGAGCGCACTGGGAGCGCACCGGTGCCGCTGGACTTGGCAAAGGGCTCCCAAACCAGGGACACGGGGAGAGCACAAAGGACACAGCATGATTTGCTCGGTGCTGTTACAACAACAGTGAGGAATCTCTGATCTAGGTCCTTGTACCACGAGTTCAGGTCACGCAGGCAAAGTAATTCCAGCTTTTCACATGGAGCATGTGTTGCTCTGGGACAGTCTTCACCCCTCTGATGGTCCCAGAGCTGCACTGAGCTCAGCAAAAGAGCAGGAGCTCAAGGAGATGGGACAGTGGGAGGTGCTGGTACCCTGCAAATGGCAACAACCACTGCCCTAAGGCACCTGAACACCCAGGAGCCCAAAGCACCCCAGATTTGCCCCGAGTGCACAGGGTGGGATTCTTGGGAATCCTGTTCAGGGACAGGATTTGGGCTCAGTGATTCCTGTAGGTCCCTTCCCAACTCTGTATTTTATGATTCTGTGATTCTCAGAAGAGTTTAAGTCTCCTGATGGCCTCAGTGTCTCTGATGCTACACCTGCACTGCTGAAAACCTGCCTACTGGTGTAACATTAAAGGGGACAAACCTACTACCTAATAGCCAGAGCAGCAATCCTCCCTCTCTGTTTTATCAAAGGACGCTGAAAAGATACATCATCATTCATTTCTCTGAGCTTGGATAGAGTTATAGCTCCATTTAGCACCTGAAATGTGGGAAAACAGAGGAACAATTGACTTTCCCAGAGCAACAATTAGACCTTGTTTAGAGAAAAAAAAAACAACCTTGCAATCATTTAGCTCAGCCCACACAAGCTCCTTTATGAACTGTTTTAGCATGCTTGGACATTTAGGTCCTAAATCCATTTAAAATCAGTTCTAGGTAAGCTGAACTAAACTTAGTTTCCACTGATATGCAATGTTCTACATAGCCTTTTGCAATGGCTTAATAAATCCTTTAATTCTATGGTGTTGTAACCATGTGTGCAAAAGAAAAATATACAGGGTTTAGGGGATTAGCAAAATTTGAGTCCAAGTCTCTGCTGTGTCAGACTTCTGCCAGGACCCAGGGTGAGCTGTATAAACCCAAATCTGTAAAGACTTTCCATGCCATGGTCTGGCACTGGCAGCAGACTGGCATTTCTGAATACCTTGTCTTTTCTTGCCTTGGTTTCTTCCTTGCTTAGAGGAAGCAACAGCACTGCCCTCCCTCTCTGAAGTGCTGCGTGGATGGGCAAGTCACAGATGGCAACATTTGTGTGGCAAATGCAGAGTGGCCTTGAGACAGATGAGCCCTGAAACACTGAGTGAACATCACCCAGACATCTCACACCTTCCTCCTCACTGCTTTAACTGTGAGACCACGCTCTCCCTTCCCTGCCTCTTCATCATCTGCAAAGTCCAGCAGCTTGGAAGGTGGCTCAGGCCTCGGGAACAGCTCCCAGCATTGCTGTCCCTGGATGGATCCGTACCTGCGCTCTGTGTGCCCGCTGAGGGCTTGCGACCTTTGCCTTTAGGAACTGGGGGTAGCAATTCCACCTCCTCCTGAGGCATCTGGGCAACCTTCTGCAGAAAGATCTTCTCCAGGGCTTGGGCCATGAGGACAATGTCATCTGTGGGCTGCACAAAGAAGAATATGAGCCTTTGTTGTATCATTCACATATCTGAAGCGGCGAGGTTGAAGATCAGGCTTAGAAAACACTGATGTCCTTCAAATAAATTATGGTATTCAAACTCTGACAATACACAGATTAGCTCTTCTCCCTCCTTGCCTGCCACTCTCCTGCTCTTCAATTCTGCTCTAGCATGCAATAATTACAGCCCCTAAGTGTGCTGCATCCAGAGAATTATCAGGACTTCAGTAGGAGCCTGATAAAGCAGCACCCTGTGCAGCAGTGTGGAAGCAGCAAACTGGAACGGATGAGCTGTCCTTCCCTGCTTGCCAGCAGGTCCAAGGGAAGAGTCTAAACACACATTCTGTAGCTCAAACTAATTAATCTGTTTATTTCAGCTGTTCTCCAGTCTGGGTCAATGATGACAAACAACTGGAGAAAACATAATACAAAGAATTTTAACAACCTAACAAAACAGCAAACAAGCTAAACCCAAAATAATAATAATAGTAATAATAAGCAATCTAAATATAAGTATGAACATATTTATGGAGACAGAGTCAAAGAATGGAATTATGATTCCTGAACTCCTTTCTGCTGCTAACAGATACTATTTAGTGCCAGACAGTCCAACACACAGCACTAAAGCACCTCCAAACACCTGCAGAGCACCTCATAAAGTGCAACTCGTCCCAGAGAACCCCTAACTGAAAATAAAGGCAGTAAAAACTTGCTGCATAACCCCAGAACAGAAATCTACCTATAATTAAAAGGCATATTTGCCATTGTAACTAGTCTGGGGGAAGAAAGAGGCAGCACAAAGACAGCTTTGTGCATTTCAAGTAACGTGGTTGCAATTAGTGGCATTTCAAATCCTTGCAAGGAGGGCCCGGAGCCGGCCCTGTTCAAAACCTGCACAGTAACAGGGGTAGGTGGGTCTTTTCTAAAGCCTTTTCTGGTCTTTTTTACCTTGTTATAAATGTAACAGTTTGTAAACATGGTGTTGAAATCCTGCATACATTCACTGGCACTCCAGTAATAGTTGTGTTCCAGGCGCTTCTTGATCGTCCCCATGTCCATGGGGTTTTTTATTATTTTGTGATAATCCTGTTGGAAAAACAGGAAAAGATGTTACATCTCCTGATTCACATCTCCCTCTAATGTGATTTTGTTCACATCTCACTCTAATCCCTGCTTTCTCCTCATCCCCCCCTCCTAAAGAACACCCCCCAAATTTTGTGGAAATTGTAAATGTAAAAATATATATTCATTTATTTTATAATTTGTATTTTTTTAGTCTTACCATTATTATGAACCTGACTCCAAAGCACACAACCTCCAGTCTGGGAATCAGCATTTCTGCCTCCTTTTTTAAAAAGGCTGCCTCTGGCACATACAGAAGTTTATCAGGGCAGGCTAAAACTGCTCAAAGTTTCTCAGTCTGTTATTTTAAGAGCATTTTGGCCTTTAAAAGGTTTCCACCTCTTAACCCAGTTTTCCCTGGGCTGGTCTGGAGCACCTGCAGAGGCTGTGATTAGCCTGGGGACGCTGCAGGGTTGTGCAGTGTCATTTTCTTGTTCTGGATTAGAACACCAAAGCCTCTCTTGCTGCACATGAAGCCACTGGCTGAGCCCAACACCATTCCAGGCACCGATATTTCCACTCTAAGCAATCCCAAAGTTGATCTGACCAACACAAAGCTTTCTAGGAACGCCACATGAAGCAGCAGATGACAGATACGTACCGGCAAATTCAGTTTAATTGCATCAACAGGCTGGTAGAAAGGCCATGCAAACTGATGCTTCCACAAGGTCTTCACCACAACATTTTGCATATACTGCAGCTGGTTGGTCTTCCTGCCAGGTTTATTGGGATTAGTCACCTCTGGAGGCGGCGGATTCACAGGGCCCTGAGGAGCCTGGATCGCTGACGTGACCGTTGACATCTTCCTGCTCGGGCTCTCACTCGCTGTCACTGCGGCAGCAATGGGGAGATTTCCTCTCTTCCTTTATGCTCCCTGAATGGGACTGACATCCCATTTCCAGGGTGCAACCATACAACCTAGAGCAAACTAGAGAGAGAGAGAGAAGATAGGGTGTAAATAGAGATTTTTGAAACAGGCAGGTTGAGACACTTCTTTTGTGGACAGTATTTAAACCCAGGCTCTTTACCCCATTTACTTTGTTCCTATAACACAGTTTATCTTGGAGATGGGCACAGTTCAAGACCCAAGAGACAGTGGAACAGTAATTCCCAAATTCAAAGCCTGCAGAGACACAGCAAGCTTCATGGGACTAGTTCTTGCTTTAGCTGGCTCAGAGAGCATCTTCATGTCAAGAAAACACTCGGGGCAACCTAAGAACACGGTCAGGGAATACAGCTAGGATGTAATGCAGACTCCCATGAATGCACTGATGCAAGCTGCTAAATCCATAGCTTCCAGCTCCATGTAAACTGAACTGCATTGTCTCTAGACCCATGCTGCCTGGCACTGAGTCAGCTCACAAGGCTCTGCTCTGGTGCAGTGGGTAGTCTGAAATCCCACAATGAAGAGCAGACGACAGCTGCCAGAGGACCTTGATCCAGGGAAATGAAAGAAGGGGCAGAGGGGGATGCTGTGAACTGCTGTGAGTGAAAAGTGTCACCACAAACAGCCGAACTTGAAGTGACCTGTGCTTTGAATCTCATAAATGTCTTGTTCTGCCTCTTCCTGCATGCACCTGAGTGGTTTTGACCCCAGTTTTGTACCACAGTTTTGAGACCCAGGCTCAGATAATAACTGGTGTTACACTGATTTCCCATGACCTGGCTCAGAGAGTGCTGTCATGTTCTCTCTCAAAGGCACATTTGAAATAGAGGAGAATACATAAATTGCATTATTGTATTCTGGTTTCCCCCTGCAAACTGCAGAGGTAAAAATAGCCCAGTATCACTGTGCCTTGTGTAGCATATGGTAAACAGCTTTGCTATGTCATCTTCCATAAACATCGGATATTTCAACTCACATCAGGACTGCAGCTACTCTTCTCATGGCAAACAGACCACAATCACTTTCTAGAGGCAAATTATTTCAAATATGTTTAGAAAGCCATACAAATACTCTGACATATGCTTCTTGGTTGGACAGAGAAACATGAGCAAGGACAGAGCTGCAGCAACACGGCAAGGAAAAAGCAGGGAGACATCCTAGGAAAAACCTCTGCTTTGATACAGCCCTAATCATCTCTACTGAATATCTGGACTAAATATAGAACATCAACTTACCCTGTGAGCTGCTGATTAGATGAAGGCAAAAAGTAAACACATACCTAACTTGGGGAAATTTTACCAAAATAGCTGTGTACAAACAAATAGATCTGCAGCAGAGAGGGAGGGAACTGTTAAAAACCTAACCCAAACCCCTGTGTGAATACATGTGACTATTTGTGCAGGGAACAGACAAGTCCAGTTATGATGCTGCCACCATTTGTTCACAACACCCACTATATTCCAAGGATGTAGAAAAATGACTGTAGGTCTCACTTCTGCCATGGATTTAAGTATAGATCCAGAATCAGGCTTCTGGTCCCTGTTCTTTGATCACTCAGGAGCCCAGCTTAGTTCAAAAAGGATGGTCTCTCATCTGATCATGCTGCTGCTGACAGGCAGGGTGATCACCAAGCAGCCAAAAGGGATGTTGGCATCCTCTGGACAAGGAATTTCAAAACTAGAATGTTACTTGGGATTTCAGATTTGGAAGACACTGGGGAAGCCTTTTCTCCTGGTGTTTCATCAAGTCAAAGCAGCAGCAGAAATATTGCAAAATTCAATCTCCAGTTCAAGGGGGGTAAATAGACAAAGAATTAAAAACAACAAAAAAAAGATAATTAGGAAGTTTCACTCGGTCTCCTTCTGGGGAGCTCCCTGCATGGATTCAGGTTTCTGAGCAACATCCATCATCCCAGAGTATGCAACGCTGGCTGCAGGCCCCTGGTGACCACCACTGAAGCATTTTGTTTGCTGTCTTCTTGATTAACAAACTGAATCCAGTGCAAGGATTGAGGGGAAATAAAACACCCACAGAGAGCAATTCCTACTGCTAGAGAGCATTTGGGTCACAAGTTTGAAACTATGAAGTGTAACTTTAGTCTTCCCTTTAAATAACCTGAGGCTAAATAAGATTCTCTTTTCATTTGAATTTCCTGATGTCCTACCTCTCAAACTCCAACTTGATAAGGATTTTTAATTAATTTGTATTAAATCCCAAATTCAACAAACCACAGATCCATAGCTCCTACTTCTCTCAGACTTTCTCCCTGACCTTAGCCAAGGCTTTCAGTATCTTCACCCCACAGCTCCTCATCTGTGCTACGGAGATAGTGGGAGCTCCTTTCTGTCCACACCCAGATGAGAAAACCCTCTGGGACAGGCACTGCCTCTCCACGGGGCCATTTTGATCCTTGAGCTTAAACAAGGCTTGTACAGTCCACATAAATGATGGAATAGTCATCAGTGACACAACTCAGAAAGGATTTTAATTAAGAACATGACCAAAAGAAGGAGGGGCAGAACCATGACAGCCAACTTGGTCAGTTCCTTGCTCCTCTTTAACTTCCGTGCTCCACCTCACTGGTTTTCAGACCCAAAAGTGGCTACAAAGCTCCCAGCAGCACTGGCATTGAACTGCTGGATCCTGCTGAGGACAGAAATAGCTACCTGGACTATCTGGCAGCACTGGAAGTACTGTCCTGCCATAAATAAAGCTTTAATGTGCCTGTTCCTCACTGCACCTTTAACCCTTGGTCCAACAGCTCCCTCACCATTTGCTGGGGAAGCTGCTTTGATACTGGATCACTTTGTAATCTTTAAAACTAAAAATTTGTTTCTACAGCCATTGCTTTACCTTTAAAGATTCAAAATGGTATCATTTTTAAGAATGTAAAAAGCAGGACTATGAGGAATCAGGAAGATAAAGGTGAAAATGCCCAAAAGGCAATGACTTAGAATTAAAGATAAATTAATGCCTGAGAAATCTACTCCACGTGAAACATCATTTGTTAAGTGAGGGATGTGAGAGCCCTGACCATCTGACATCCCAAATGACCACACAAATCATCCAAGAGGACACTTTAGTAGACCCACAGACAAAAAACAAGCAAGCTTCTAAAAATTGTCCCATAAATTGAACAGAACAGGTAGAACTGAACTACACAGCTCTTGCCTAAGCACTCCAGCACCTACTGAAACTGCACTGGTATCAATAAATATTTAAACTATTAGGGAGAGTGACCCAGGACACCACTGTTCAAGGTAGTGTACAAGCCTGGAGCAAAGACTGCCAAAACCAGACACCATGTGCACCTTCCAGTGAGGGGCTAAGGTGAGACCTCTTTTAGCCCTGCAGTAATAACTTCTTAAATTTTAATTTTTAAATCACTACTTATCCTGTTCTTCAGGCTTATAATGTTCAAGTAGCAGGAGCTGTTCTTGATTTCTCTGTCTGCACAAGTAGTTTTGATACTGCAAATTTAAAATACACCCTTAAGTGCTGTCATACATGAAGAGTGAACACTGGTTCTCATTCTCATTCAGTCTGAGATAGTAATTAAAAGCAAAACCTCAAAGAAACCTTGCTTCTCTGGAGTTTAAGTCCTTTTGTGCTAAGTTGCAACCTCAGTGGGGCAAACCAGGCATCAAAAAAACCCTGCTAGGTCAGATGGATTGTTCTTCTTAAAAACTTTTCTTCCATTGAGTCTCTCGCAGGGGAGAAACAGTCAGCATGGGGAGAACATGTAAATAGCTCCCTGCACTAGCAGGATAACATTTTACTGTCTGCAGTGGTGGGGACTATTTTAAAAGCAGCTCTGAAGCCCCATGAAGCGTGCAGAGTGCCAGCACTCCTGCTGCTCCAGCCAACGGCTCTGCCACTTCCTTTGGCAGTGCCCAACATTTAACGGATGCTTTGCTCCCGTGCAGGACCCGATGGTGTTTGTTTCGATTGCAAAGTTACAGCAAGCTTTATGTGAGCCTGGCAGTCTAACAACTCCTTGGTTTTTCCCCCCTTGGTATAGTATTTCTGCGTGGTTACTTAGACACCAATCAAAATCTGGCACAATTCCAGCCCGGCCAGCAACAGCCACATAAATCTTCCCATCAGGGAAAATTATCAAGTCTGAGAGATGTTCCTTGACCTCGTTGTTATCTGCACGTTATTATTTACATTACAGTAGCACACAGAGGCTGGGCACAGACCAAGGTCCCTTGGTACTTCCCACTCTGCACACACCAAGACCCTGTTCCTTCCTCAAAGGGCTGCTGCTCACAACTCACACTTTACACCACGGAGAGGTGACTTGCCCAGAGTCCCCCAGTCAGCAGCCAGACCCAAAATTTGACAGCTGGACAGTCAGAGCAGTGTCCTCCAAGCACTGCTTCCCCACATTGGCTCCCTGCAGCCTCCAAAGAAGATTCTCAGGCTCTTTTTCCCCAACAGTTGGAACTTTGGGCAGATTTGCCACCATGTGCTACTGCCCACGTCAGAGGAGCAGCCCAACCTTGGTCATCTTGCCCAGACTCTCTCTGCAGGAGAGGTTTAGCACTACCTCTAAACCTCAAAACAATCTCAAAGTCAGGTAAGGTTATTAATGAGGGTTGTACCCATTTCATTCTATGGCTGTGGAAAGTAATGGCTACACCAGCACTCCTCCAGTCTCCCCAGAAGGAAACAAAGCTGGTGGATGCCTCCTTTTCCTCCCTTTCCCTTCACAGCCCCATACAAGAACTGAATGTCAGGCAGCTTTCAGTACCTACTAACATGTCAGCAGGGATGCAGTCTTCAAACTCAAGGGATGTGCAATTTGGGAGCAAGACTTGAGGACAGACGAGTTGCTTTATCAGCCAACCCTGGCCTGGCAGACAGACATACTACACACAATATGCCACCCCCTCAAGACACTGGGATGAAGCATTTACACTTGGCTTCACTGCAGGAGCTGGGAATTTGGCTTGTTGTGCCCTTATGGCACACTGCAGTACTCTGAAAGTCCATTCAGCCATCCTTGCTGTCTCCCAAATCATTAATTCCACACATCAGAGATTTGCTTTTCATGCATATTATTTTGAGCACCGCCCTAATAACATCCTGAGACAGGGAGATGCAACTGTGTCCTGAGCTCACCTCTGCACGAGGGAGGGGAAAAGATCACAGCAGATTAAGTCAGTTCCTTGGCTTTTGACTTGGTTGGTTTAATGCTCATCAGATTATGCAGATGGCTTTCCCACCCCTGGTCTCTCCTTGGCTATTATAAGAGCAGGTGTTTCCTCAGCAAGGAGCCTGTGGGTTCCTAACCAGTAGGTAGGAATCAGCCAGGAGTAACCGGGTAATTTCAAGGGTCTTCAGTTTTGATGCCTGCTCAGTGCTCCCTGCAAATCACGCTGCTGTAAGATCTCTGACAAGATGCATTCAAACCCCGGGGTACCCAAAAGTGACTTTAACAAAAGCATTGGAGACTTATAAACACTGTTAGGCACCTCAAATAAAGTGATGGACTTTCTGATAATCGGAGGCCAGAGTATTTCTCTCCCCCACGTCACTGATGCCACAGGAAGCACCTTCTGATCAAGTCTGAGCAGGAATTTAGCTGCCTGTCACACACAGATCAGATGGGGCTCAACTGCTTTCTAAAGGCTGCAGTTTCAAGTGCAGGGAGTGATGTTCCTCACTAAACCAAGTTCATTTTCATAGCTTTGAATTTGGTTTTGAGAACCGCATTAAGTGACCAGTCTCAGTAATGGATTAGGCATGGCTGACCTTTCTTTGCACTGGGGAGGACAGAATGACCTCTGGACAGCTCTTCCAGCCCTGCTTTTTGTGGTCCCCTGAAAACATGGAGGCAGCAAATTTCAACTCAGACTATGTTGGTTTTGTACAAGCTCCTGAGTTACAGATTTTTTTTAAAAAGGCTACAGGAGGAAGGAAAAGTGAATGGGTACAGAGCTTACTCTGTGCTGGACTCCTGACTGAAGGAGCTCAGCCAGCTTTGAGACCTGGCTCTGCAGTAAGGTCTGGACTGAGATAAGCTGAACCGCACTTGCAAAAAATCAGCCAGGAGGTATTTCAGCAAATTAACCAGGTGGCCTATCATGAAAAAGTTAACAAATGCTTAGCTGTAATAAATAAGATCTATGAACAGGTTCCAAAGTACTTGGAGCAGCTGGTGGTTTGCACATCCAAATCAACACGATGGGAATGGGGAGGTGCTTTACAGGAAAATGCTGGTGGTTGTGCCTCTCACAAGATACACAAATTACACCTTTACGACAATGGAAAAAAAAATGTGTTGGGTTTTTACATAAGAGATTTGGCATAGCAAGTGAAGTGTTTGGGATAACCACATGTCTGGGCAGACCCTGCTCGTGCCATTTTTCCCCAGAGGGGAAAGGTAGAGATGCAATAGAATTACCTTGTGTGACCCACAGGGCTGAACCCACAACACCTAATGGGGGGCAGAGCCAGGGAGAAACCAGACACCCAAAATTTACAGGGAAAAGATACTGCTTCAGAGCAGAGTTTCACTCTTATCCACTGCACTGCACACTTATTTGGCAACTTTTAGCATTTGTAGGGGTGGCTGCAGCCCCCCAAAATCCCCTGTGCAGCAGCAGCCCCGCAGCCTGGGACATCAGGCAAAAAGGAAGTGCTGGGAAGGCGCTGGCACACGGCCACATACCATCCACGCTCTCAACATGTCAGGAGCAGGATGGGAGGGCAGGAGAGCTCGGGGAGGCAGGAACGTGGCTGAGGGCACTCTGGAAGCACAGTGCAAACCACAACACAGGCAGCAGCCCAGTCCTCTAGGATTCAGGAACCACTTCAAGCCTGATCCTGCAAAGTGCTCAGCAACTTTCCCCTCTCACTACGCTCTGCAAGGTCTCTGTGGCTCAGCACCTCACCACAGAGGGTTTTGCAGACTTATCACCTGCAAGGTACAACTAATTGGTCAATCAAGATAAACCTCTTTCTAAGGAAGATTTAAGCACAGACAGGAACAAACTCAAGCTCTGCACACTTTGTGGTTTCTCTACCTGAGTCAATTCCTTTCCCAGCAGTCTGTTAGAGACGTAAAATGACAAAGGAGGTTCAGTGCTGCGTATCTGGGGCTGGAGACTCCTGTCAGACTGATCAGACGTGTGGGTGCTGCCACTGTCTCAGTTACAATAACTGTGAGAGCTGAGGGAGTCAGTGCCACCCAGCCCCAGAGAAGCATCCTCTCCCTGCAGCAGTGCTGCACAACGGGAAGCCAGAGAAATCCCACTGCACAAGGGTAAGGGATGCAGGAGCATGGAGAGCCTGTTCTCTGCCAGCACATTTCCTAAATAGCACAAAAAGGAATTGCAACCTAATCAAGAAGAAAAATCTCCATGTTTACATGGAAGTTGGACAAGGAGGGAAAGAAAAGTTTGGTGATCCCAAATTCAAGCCGTGCTGATGGACACGGCAAAAGACTCCACAGACTCAGTCACAACTTCTGCAGACTGGGCAATTCTGCAAACTCAGAACTAGCACAAATGCTGTCTGCTGGATGCCTTCTTCATTATTCCACCTGTCTGTTTCTGGAATTACTACCACTTTGAACTTCACAGAGGGACAGAATCTACCATTCCACCTCTACTCACCCCTGGTCTTGCATTCAAATCCATACTTCAAGAACAACCAGATCTACAAATCCATTTCCTCACCTGGGTTTGAACCACAGCGAGGTTCACCCCTTTCTAAGCATCCTTCACATCAGCATCACCAACTGCTCTGAAAGTGGGAGACAAAATGTGTGACAAGCTGACATTCCTTCAGCCTGAACTTGCTTGTAGCAGATTTCAGTGGCAGGGAATCTCTGAATTCCTGCTTGCTCAGCCATCAGAAAATGGAGCTACCGGAGCATAAGACAAAAATCTCACTTGCTGAGAGCCGTTAAGAAGAAACCACCCAGCTAAAAGTGCAGGAGCAACAGGTCCATCCTGGACACACCACCCCAGTGACAAGCAGCAGGCTGAGGCTGTTAATCATTTCAGTACTGGATGATAATGCTGAACAGTCTTAACCTGATACTCAGTGGCTTCAGCAGAAGTCAGCCTGGGGCTGCTTCTGCTTGTATTCCTTCAGGAAACAGAATTGGTGGATAGAAACAGATATAAATACTACTGAGCAGATAAACTGCAAGAGGAAACAGGCAGCTAACCTACACCCTCTGGGAGAAAGCAAAACAGAGAGAAAGTCAGGAAAAGAAAGGAGGGATGAATAGAGTGGGGAGACAGAAGTGAAAGCTCCCTATTTCGTGCAGTTTGAAAATGTGATTGACCACAGGCTGCTGTTAAATGCTGGATCACACCCAGACAACTCTTCTGAACTACAGGCTAAAGCACCATAACCCATCTCCTTCAAGGCTCTGTCTCCTGGTTCCCCTTGTTTCCACTATTCCTTTACAGCCTCCCTTCTCCAAAGCATAACTTCTCCAACAGTGACACTCCTGATGATCCATCCTGTGACTCCAGCAAACAGTTTTGCCAATTTCAGGTCAACACACCGTATTTCAGTTAAATTATTAAAAAACAACCAAGCTAACTGAAATAAGAACAAAAAAACCCACACACACTCTGGCCCTGACCCAAGTTTCAGCCAATACGTGCACAGCAGCAGCATTTAGGTACACCCAGCAAAGCAGAATGTGGCTACACCCACACAGGGTCCAGAACTCCTAATGGGATTATTGTACATCTACACCCTCGTTTTCTGCTTTTTAAAGGATGTGATCTGCACAGTTAAACATTTGTGTCCTGAAAAAGTCAGCCCTTCCCCTTTTTAATCAGCATACAGTGCTCCGTGTACTTTTACAGCATAAGGAAAAGCCTCAAACTCATTCCATTTGATTCAGCATTCAGTGAATAAATGACACGGAACCTTTCCACAACAGGTTTTGTAATGATTGTTTCTTTTTCTGCACTTTGATTTCCAAAAAGAGAGATTATTGGACACAAAGCTTTTTGAAGAAAAGGCCAAAAAAAAGGAAAAGAAAAAGCCACAAGAGCTCAACTACTTCCCTGCTGGGCAGAGCATCTCCGAGCGTCTGCTGTACCTGCACAGAATTACAAAAACCCCCGCTACAAACGAGCCTGCTGACAGTTCTGACACCCCAGGCTGCAGGCTTGTTATCCCCCACTTGGAAAATGGGGATATCAATATTTCCACTGCCATCTGCAATTAAAGTCATTAGCCTTTTCCCACACATTTATAGATTAACTCCTTCTCAGTGTTATGGTTCCCCCCAATTTTAAAGAAAGAAAAAAAAAAAAGCAAGAGCACAAAGGAACCTGTATTTACAGGGTGTTCAAATACCATCACTGGGGTTTCTGGAAACAACTTCTTTACTAAGTACAGCACTCCTTGTCATTGGAAGAAAGTGCAAAGCTAAAACTGCCATCTGCTTTATCCCTTTGCCCACACTGCAGCACTCTTCAAACACATTTCTAAAAGATAAACCACAACACCCAAAAGGTCCTTAGTGACACCTGTTAGGGAGGGGGTTAGATACAGTCAAATTCCATTTCCAGCTGAGTTTAAGAGGCTACATGAACAGGAAGATTACCTCCTCTTAATGAAACTAAGTACAGAAAGTACTCTGAGCAAAGTATAAAATACAGAGCCCTTGCAAATAGCACTTAATTCCTCTGTATTACGTATTTAAAGGGTTGTTTCCTGCTCTGTGTAGCTAATAACCAACACTGCAATTCTCCCTTACACCACCAGTTCTGCAAGGCCATATATCAGCATTATTAATATGATTTACAAGTGCTACAGATGTTCTCCTTAGGGGCAGCTCCATGCAAACATCGACAGACTTCTAATAAACAGACCCAGATCCGTCTGTTAACTTGTTTGAAGCATTTCACCGTACAGAGCAGAACCAAAGTGATTCATTAGAGAAAGCATCTTCATCAGCAACCTCCCTTGCACACTTCTTGTGCTCCAACACTTCCTCCTACTTCACTTTTAAATTTCTTTTTATGTATTTAAATGATTTAAGTTATTATTTTGAAAAAGAACAAATTCATTTCAGGACAAAAAGCATTACAAGTGTAGTAAAAATGGATGAGCTGCCACTGGTTTAAATCATGCTCTGGGTTTACAACTACAGCACTGCACCTTTCCCATGCAAAGTCCACCTAAGATCAATACATGACAATCAAGTCAGTTTAAGGGGATGAAGGATGAAATGAAAGGGATTGAATTACCATGACATAAATATACTGCTTGTTAGCTGAGCCACAGTAACGTTAGACCTGCTAATGGGGCAGAGTAGAGCCCCCACACACCAAGGGAATTATTGCAGCTTTGCAGGCAGAGCAGTCACTTGTTACACCAGTCACCCTCCCATTTAAGACCACCACTCATCCCCTGTGCACACTCCCACCAGCTTGGCTTTATCTGTTTCCAAACCAATTGAAGCGCCCCGTGTTTGAACAAGCACATTGTCCCAGAATAACTCCATGTGTTAACTTAAAGCAAACACAGCCACACAAGTACAAAAGGCTCTATGGGCTCTACTACTTCCGATGAAAAGTGATTTTGCTAAGGTTGGGTAGATCCATAAACTTGCTCAGCTATGCAAGGAAGTTCCAGGTCAGCTGAGGTGTGAACAAACCGTGATAGTTAAGCTGCTGTCGCTCCCTTAGAGAGCATCAAAGCAGTTTCCACTCTCCGAGTTTGTGCTTTTGAATTAAATCTCCAAACCGTCTGCGAGAAAGGGAAAAAATTGGATCTTGAAGTCTATCACCCCTCCTTATGCAGGGAGCAGAAGCTGCTGGTTGCGGAAAAGGGAGGAAAGGTGCTCCCTGCTGCCTCAGACACCCAGGGAGCAGGGCTGAGGGCAGATGGACAGGCTCCTGACAGGAGGAGCTCAGCCTCCCCAGCACAGCTCCTGCTGAGAGCACCCAGGGCTTAGAGCACACAAGCCCTAAGCCGCTCAGAGCTCCTGCATATGGATGAAGTTCAAGTCAAAGGAAATACGACCATGACAGTGTGGACACCAGTATCCAAATCAACTCCCATGTGGCTTGTTCCTGCCCAGGAAGTGAACACACTTTCAGCACACTGGCTGATCCATAACACTCCCACTCAGGCAAGTGCTTACTCCGGGGGAAATTCGGGAGGAACATTCCCTCTCTCTTCACTGAAGAGCTGCACTTCAACATTATTTCACAGACCCTGAACAGAACTGTAACAGTTACAGAAAAGCTGCAAAAAGCAGTGCTTTCCAGGAAGGAACAGCAAACAGCAATGCTTTCCAGGAAGGAACGGCATTCTCCACTAAACTCAGACAATTCTTACACACACATGCTCAGATTATCACTTTCCCTACAGCTCACAGCACAACACGGTTCCTAAACCAGCCTTGGTAAGCAAAAAGGCAGCTACATCCTACAGCCCCTCCCAGCAAAATGCTCTGGACTGCAAACTCTGCACTTGCTTATAGCCAAAGCAATGGACCAGGACAGTTTTAGAAAACAGATTTATCTCAGCACGGCCATATTGATGGGTTTTGAGAAAGGGAGATCCCCAACCAGGCACCCTCTGTGATGTTACACAAGGATAAGCTGAGCAGTTGAAAAGACAGAAGGCAAAATGTGAATTTTCTTCAATACAGGTAGGGTTTGGTTACAACAGGAGAGTCAGTCACACACTGAATATCTCTGCCTGTACATCTGTGTCAGTGCAGCTGTGCCAGGAAAGTTCTCCAAGTGTAAACTTCAAGAGTGGAACAGCAATCCCTTCCTATCCCTGCCTCTCTCTCTTTAAAGGAAAGACAGGAGCAAACAAGATCATTCCCAAAGCAGACTGGTGTCAATCACATCCGAGTTTAAATCTCAGAGTTTGACAGTAAATGGGATCAGTGCAGACTGGGAAATTTGCTCCAGATTGGCCCCTCAAGCACAGAAATTTCACCTCAGATTGTCTGCTACACCTCTTGCGATGCTGGTGGAGAGGAGAAAGCCCTACTCCCAGGAAAGAAGAAAACAAAACTCCTCTGACCAGGTTATCCATGCTGCTGAAATACTTCCAAATATGACAACATCTGCTGAAAAGAGACCAAGGCCTGGAAAAGTGCATAAGGAACCCAAAATAGAGGCGAGTAGTTTCTTCAGTCAGTATCTTATCAAGAATGGGAAAAGGACTATTAGCAAACACAGCATATTACAGAGAATTTCTTCACTGCTCTCCAGAAGAACTTACATCCTTCCAACTCCAGCTTTAGCAACAAGTGGGTTAAGGAGTTAGGCTGCCCCACAGAAAGTTGTTCACCTCCAAGAAGCACTAATGACTGATAAAACAACCCCGATGTCGCGGTAAGATCGCATGGAATGAAAAGCTCGAGATGCACAGATCCTTCCAAAATGTCCTGACAGCTCACTGAGCAGCACAGCACACGATGGCTCCCTCCCAACTCCCACAACTCTGCTGCTTACAACGGTGTTCCGGGCTATTACTGAAGAATAATGTGGCAAATTGAAATGAAACAAAACAAAACCCAAAAAAACCAACACCGCATCCAACAAAACAAAACATATGGCTCATGGTAATGATTGGGAAACCCACTGCGGACTAATGAATTTTGCAAATTAGCAAAGAAGGAGCAACCAGGATTAAAGAGAAACAATCAACAACGCTGAGATGCAAAAAACTCTTTGTTCATTTATTTAGCAAAGTGTAGTTCTGCCTGTGCTGAAAGCACCTGATAGCTTACCAAAGTAGACAGAGTAATATATTTTGTAAAAGTAATTAAGCCTTTGAAATATGAGACCTCAGTACATCACTCAGCTGCTGCCGAGAAGAGGGATTTGACTCCCGAGTTGTTTGTGCTGTCAACAAGAGCGATCAGGCTCCCAGATTACTCCCGGGAGGAGGAGTGAGATTCTAGGAGTGCAGCAGGGCTTGGCTGGAAACCCACACCCCACTGCACAAGTGCCTCCCCTCGAAGTGAAAAGGTAAATATTAAACAGCGTCATTCAGAACTTGCACCAAGTAGAAGATGAACCTGGGAAAACTCTGGGAAGCCCCAGCCTTCCCCAGGGCAAACTGCCCTGTGTGTGTGCACTGCCTTCAGCCTCACAGGGAGAGACCCTCAGGTCAGGCGGCCTGGACCCCTGGCCTGCAAGTGAGCTTTGAGGATACCAAAAACCCCCATTAGACTCGCTCCATTTTAAAAGATAAATTTTAAACTCACAGTTCTTAACTCAGCAAAGAGGCCTTTTGCAAGATTATTAAGTGATTTAAGTCATTGTGATTTAAGTCATCATACCCAGCAGTGCAAAGAAACAACTAGCTACGAAGCCCACAGAAACACTTGCATTTGCAGACACTGACTAGTAACAAAATCAGCCTTCTTCAAAGACACATAGTGCAAGGACAAGGTTGCCCAGCATGCTTGCTGAGCTGGAGCATCAGACTTCAACATGCTTTTCCTCTAAATACTTTTTAAATGACAAGGACTAAAGTTTTTGTAAGCATTTTGGTGCTTAAATGACACCAGTTTTATTTCCAGAAGCCTAGCTTTTATTTGAAGATAACAAGTAACACTCCAGAGTCAGTTTTGAAAACAACCCTCAGACACTTCACATTGCACGTGCATTCTTTCCCAATTTAAACTCTGCATGCACAGGTCACTACAAAAAAAAAGCCTTTCACTGGAATAGCTACTGTCTCAGCACTGAAAAGACAATATTGCAATCAAGCTTATGCTGAACATTGTATAAGACTGTCACCCCCTGCCCAACCCCTTTATTAAACATTGTCCCAAAACACTAAATGAGCATGAGGGAGTATTTTTATCCAGTGCAGACTAAAGAGAAAGAAATACACAATCTTAGCATTTATTCTTTCCAAAAAGGAAGGGTTTGAGGTCTGGAGTTACTCTTGTTTCAGCAGGAGCCTCTCAGGGTATTATTAAAAACTCCCCAAACTTCTGTGCTAAAAAAATGAGACACCCAGCAGTCTGCCAGTGCTGTGATCTGCAGATCAGGAGGCAGGACCTGCATTCACAGAACACTCAAGCAGTTGGGGAGTTGTAAGCAATACAGATCATGGCTTTTTTCTGCTTGTAAAGCAACCAAACTGCTTTGGGGACTTCTTGTTTGTTTTGATCGATGCATATTTATTCTGCACTTGTCACCCAGATCCTGCAGCACATATGGTAGTCACCGAGTCCCCTCTAATACCTTGGCTTGGCACTGTGTGAATTAAAGACAACAGTTTCAGCTTTGAAACTAAACTTCCAGTTTCATGTAGACACACCCCCTCAGCACACTCACATACACTGTACACGTTAAAAATATTAACAAGCATATTAAAAACGTGTTTCTCTATTCCCAGCAAGGAACAGCAGGTGTGCTTTGCTAATTATGTCAACTCCTAACCTGCTATTATTTACCAGTGTCAGGGAACTTAAGATGTAAAAAAAAAGAAAAAATCCAAAACCTACATATAAAAGTTTGAAATATTAGTGAAGCCATCGTATTTGCTCACCCAAACAAGTTTATTTTAGTAACTTTGGACTCCTGAAGAAATCAACATAAAGGAACAGCCACACTCTAGGACTGTCACAGAACATTCATCCCAAACCTTACAGAACGCAGTCTCCACGCTGTCAAAAGTCAATTCTGGAGGAAAACACGTTCTGAATTAACACGCTGCAAGACCCAACCATGTAAAGACGCACACAGACCCGCGACCTGAACACTACAGCTTTGTTTGAAAGTGAAACCAAGCAGGCTACAAATAATGCTCTATCCCCAGCGCCCAGGGAGGTGCCAAACCCAAACAAGAAGTATAAACGGAGGAGAAGGACGGCTGAGTTTTGAAGTTTTACATTTTATTATCGGTAGCATTATTTATAGCGTGACACTTCTATATATAAATCTGCGATCTGCGTTTCTTTTTTCACCTAGAAAGCATATCAAGTTTAGGCAGTGAACCCTTGGGTTTCCATTTATTTGCGAAAGTTTGGTAAACACCGGATATTTACACGAGCGGAGCAGCTGGGTACACACACACATACACAAATAAATGCATGCGGACACGGACAACACGCGAAACGCGCACTTTCCAGCCCATCATCCGCTGCCTGCTCAGACCTTTTCCCAGCCCCCAAGCCAGCGGCGGGGCCGGGGAAATGGCCGGAGCAGGCGGGCGCTGGCCCAGGGCTGGGGCCGCCGCCGGGCTCCGCTCCGCGCCCCGCTCCGCACCCGAGCGCGGCCGCGACAAACGCGGAGCCGGAGACCCGCGCACCGCCGGCACCGGGGGCTGGAGGCTGCCTAGTCCCCCCCGCTTCCTCCGCGCTATTTTTTTAATTCTCTTTT
>VWZT01011305.1:67247-100309 GCA_013397055.1 Pachycephala philippinensis | reverse complement strand
CACTCCCCAAATTCGGGGTTCCCACGGGGAGCTCCCCTCGGCCACATTCCAGAGCGAGGGAAGGGCCGTTCGGGGCTGGGGGGCCGGGGGGGGTTATCGGTACCGCGTGTGTGGAGGCGGGGGATGCGCTGGGAGCCCCCCGGGCTTGGAGCCCCCCTGGGCCCGGGGAGCGATGCTGCGGTGGTTTGGCAGCGCGCTGCGTGCTCGTCCGGGTTCCCAGATGAGTTCCAGATGAAAAGGAGCAGGATCGGTGTTAGGAAAGTTTATTTTCTTATTGTGGCCCCCGGATTGCCCCGGGGAGGGCGTGTAGTGTCCCTGAGTGGAGATAGTCAGGAACAGTCTGGATGCAGTGCTGTGCCATGTGCTCTGGGATGACCCTGCTGGAGCAGATGAGCCGCTGTGCTCCCTTCCAGCCTGGCCCATCCTGGGATTCTGGGATCTCCCCACACCGAGCACAGCCGGCAGGCAACTGGTAGCGCCCTGCTCTGCACCCTCTCGGAAGGAGATGCTTGGAATGCCAGTGGATCCTGAGAGCGAACGCTCTCGTTCCCGAATGTGCTGCCACCTGAGCCGCTGTGCTCCCTGTGGCAAATGCACTTTGTGCCAAATCCTGACAGTGTGAGCTGGGGGTGATTGTGTTCCTGAGCTGAAATGTGGCTGAGCTGCAGTGGAGATTTGTTCCCTCTGCAGCATCAGCCCCGATTACGGAATCCTGGCACTGCACTCCATCAGGTCTTGTTACAGAAAGCGAGTCTGGAGAGGCTGATCCAAGGCTGCTGCCAGTCAGGGGGAAGTCTCGGGTGGAGAAGGGTATGGTTTGATGCTCAGACCTTTCAGCAGGGAAATATGACACCAAAATATTCGCATTCTGAGGTGAAAGGAATCTAGTCAGGTCTTAAGCTTTGCAAATGCCAGTTATTTTTTCTTTTCCTTATGATATTGTATTTTCTACCTTAATAAATTAAAATAGAAAGGCCTTGGATGGTTCCTTCCACCTTCCCTACAAACTACTGTATTTTCCCTGTGCTGAGTACTTGTTAGAAGTGCTTTGGGGTCTGTGATACGAAAACCCTGCCACACCTCAAAGCTATTGTGCTGCTTCTGTTTGGAAAAAGCTTTCCAAGAAGTGATCAAAAGACCGTGGCTTGAATTCTTGGTCTTGCACATAAGTAGGTCTGAAGGCCTAAAATACTGCTGTGTTGCTCAACAGATAATAAATAGGGGTTTTCATACTGGTTTCTGGCAACCTGCACTTCGACCAGTCTCACTCTTGTGCATGCTGAGAATCTTTTTGACAGCTAATGAGAATATTTTGTTTTTCTTCCAGGTTTTCCTTTCAGCGCGGTTCTGCTCTCGGTGGCAAGAGCTGCCTTTTGAAGCAGCACATTCATTCTCCCCTTCAAGCACCCATAAGTCTCATTTGCCAGCTCCAGAACCATGGCAACAGAAGAAAAGAAGCCAGATGCAGAATCCACCAAAACACAATCTACTCCTTCCTCCTCGACCAATCAGAGCAAGGTGTGTGTGGGGCTCCAAAAAATATCCCTGTAAAAACACCTGGAACTACCTGAACACTCAGCAGCCAGACCAGAATCAGGGATTTGAATTCTCCTGTAGATTTTTTCCATGTGGCTGCTTCTGCTGTTGTCTCGTGCTGAGGGTTTTATGGGAAAAGTGGATGGAGTGCAGGCTCTGCTGTAGTGCTAAGGGTTCTTTTTTGGTTTTGGGGAAGTTCTCACTAGTGAAATACTTCTTGTCGTTTTGAGCATGACAAAGGCTGGCTGTTTGTATCCTTGGAATGTCTGGAGGTGGCTGGAGAATTGGTGAACCTGTAGTTGTGGAGTGGGGAAACAGTTATTCAGGTTCTTTGAAGCCTGGAAATGCTCAAAGGATGTATTATTGTCACCATGAAGCCTTTTCAAGGAGTGGAAAAGGGTAAAAGTGGGATTTTAGGGGCATGGAGGAATTGGCCTGTGGTTTAATTCATGATCAGGGTGAAAATGCAAACACTTAAAAGCACTGCACAGATCAATATCAGGAGTGTTACTTGGAAGTGCCAGGCACTTTGTGGTTGGGCTGTTGGATTATTCTCACCTGTTTGTTACTGCCTTGGATGAAATTCATCTCAAGGGTGACTTGGTGTTGTGCTTGGAACAGTCAGGCTCCAGACTGAAAGGGTGTTTGGTTTGTTTGGTTGTTTTTTGGAGAGGAATGGGAATATGAATGCTGGAATCTCTGTTATGGTGAACATCCATGTGGTGCATTCCTCTGTTCTGATCAGAGCTGGCCACTGAGGTACTAAATTTGGAGTTTAACGCATTTATACGTATTTTTCTTACAGCCTGCCCCAGTAAAGCCAAACTATGCTCTCAAGTTCACGTTAGCAGGACACACAAAGGCAGTGTCATCAGTCAAGTTTAGTCCTAACGGAGAGTGGCTCGCCAGCTCCTGTAAGTATTGCTTGCTTTTATCTCATTTCAAACACTAATGTGGGCCTTGGAGAAGGGCCTGCCTGCAGTGCTACTTCCATCAGGGAGAGCAGGGATGTCACGTCACAGTTTTTCTTAAAAGACTGATACCAAAGCCGTCACTCTTTGAGATAATTTAGTTTCTGTTACTTTGAGCACTGGGTCTTTGCATTGCCAGGAGAACCCTCACCTGTTCAGCTTTCTTTACTGAGCAGATGGGCAAAAGCCAATGCAGGGATCTTTCCCGTGCAGAGGAAACCCTTGTGCTTTTCTGTATCACTAGAAGCTTAAGCTTTTAAGTTATGCTTTATGTACTGGCCAAACCTTCCTCTGGGAAATACGGAAAGTGCCCCTGGGCTGCAGAGTTTGACACACAGGGCTGGCCAGTGCTCTGTCCCGTGTGCCTGTGGCGGTTGGCAGTCAGAGGCTTTGATTACCCCAGTGAAGTGCAGAAGGTTGTTATAAATAATTTTTCACTTCTTGCTCTCTTAAGTGATGGAACAAGTGCCCTTCCTGACAGCTTTGGTGTTTCATAAGGGTTTTTTTGGTGTTCAGCATTGCTTGAGAGCTTTGCCTTGAAAATGTGTTTCTCTGACTGTCAGTGATCCAGGGAGGATCCACGTGTAAGGAAAGGGCAGTTGGAAATTGTTGAATATGATGGTGAGGGTCACTGGAACATCTTCCAGACATGGGAATGGCTTGGGGCTCAACTGCAAACAGCCTCAATGGGATCAGTGCAGTGTGCCATATAAATCATTATAGTGTCCCCATCAGAGTCCCCCTCCCTGCTCCCCTGAACATGTTTTCCAAACTCTGTATCTGGCAAATACCAACTTTTTTCTCTGGCTTGTTTTGCAAGTTACCATGGATAATATGTTTGGGTTTCTGCAGGCATTCATTCAGTCCAGCTTGTGGTGTAATTGTTGTTCTTTTTGGGGCAAAAGCCTTTCAAGCATTCCCGTGGACCAGCACTACTTTTACAACTAGCAATCTAAAACAAAAGTAGAAACTCAAGTTGTCATGAGAGAAACTAAAGCTGCTGGAGTCTCTCTGCATTCCAGGCAGCTTATGTAACCTCAGCTGCTGCAGAGTGCTGTGTAGGAAGCTGTTCTTCACCAATTCCATATCACCTTCTTCCCTGAGGTCTGCCTGGGGAGGGAGAGCTGCCCAGGGTCTGCAGAGACAGAGTTAACTTATTTCCTTCCACCTGGAAGGGACAGCTCTGGTACTGCTGTTAATTAACCTCTGAACTGGCACATTCTTTTCCAGCTGCTGACAAACTCATTAAAATTTGGGGAGCGTATGATGGCAAGTTTGAAAAAACAATATCTGGTCATAAGCTGGTAAGTATGAGGTGATGAAGTATGAGGTGATTATGAGTTTAATTGGGGAGAGTTTTGCTTTCTTTTCCTCATTCATAAATTTCCACTCGTGGTTAGTTTTGCTTGTGCATAAGGTTTGTTTTAGTCCTATTTTGTAGTTTTTTGTTATATATAGTCCTGTGCAACAGCCCGAAATTGCTGGAGCAATATTGGGGCAGGCTGGGAGTATGGGTGGAGTGCAGGCTGATAATGGAACACCTGCATTCCCCCTGCCCAGCCACCTTCTTGTGTCCCTGAATTTCAGGAGACCCCACCTCAGACACAGGGCAGAGCATTCTTGGGTGAAAATCCCTGTGAATTCTAACAGTGTCCTGTTCCATCTTTCCTTTGTATAAGGAACAAAACACTTGCCTTTTAAGGAGATTGAATTTTACTTGTGGGTTTGCCTACATAAACACAACACTTACTCATTCAGCAAAGTTCTAAAGAAAACACAAAACTCCCAAGCCCTTTGGTTTTCTTTTTTTTAAAGTTTCTTACACGCTGAAGTTTCATGAGCAAAAATGAAGATTTATCAAAAGAAAAACCACTGGAATCTTCTCCAGCCTTTGGGGACTTGGACTGTAAAGAGCAGCCATTTGTCATGAAGAAAAGCCACTTACTCAGATTAATTTATTAGCATTCTATTTAGGAATTCCAGCAAAGGGGTTTGGTGGCCACAGTAAGAACTGTGTGAACAAGCTGCTGATGTTCTCAGAGTCTGTGGCTCAGCTTAAAATGAACACGTGCCAGATGAGCTCTTAACCCAGCGAAATCATTGAATTCCTGACTCTCAGTGCTGAATTTTCATTGAAGCTTCAGCTGGGAATGTAATCTGCAGTCTGTGTTTTCCACTTTTCTGTGTGGCTGAACAAACAGAGCTGAGAAGAGAATTGTTTTCTTTTGTTTTAGGGGATCTCTGATGTTGCTTGGTCATCAGATTCCAACCTCCTTGTCTCTGCCTCCGATGATAAAACTCTCAAAATATGGGATGTAAGCTCGGTAAGGGCAGGAATTATTATCTATTTACCTTCACTTTCTCCAACACTGGCTTCTTAACTCGTGTTCCTGCTTATAACAAGCTGGTGAATGGGCTGTGAGGATGAATGAATTGTGCTGTCTGCTCTTGGAAAGAGTGGGATGCTTGTGGATACCACGAGGAGCCTGTTATCCTCTGAGAGAGCACTAAAGCCTGATGATGGAGATAGAACCACAGCAAAAAGCCTCTCAGATGAAACCTTTTTGTATCACAGCCACACTTATTTCTGCTTTTTTCCTCCTTTCTCTGATATCAGAGAGAATGGATAATTTTGGTTGAGTTTTGATTAGGAATATTAAATTGTTTGGATCCTCCTGAGCTGCCCAAAAGGTTTGCACCTTGTCTGCAATCATTAAAAGTGGTTTTTTCTTTCCTGTTTGGTTGCAGCTGGCCCTCTGCCCATCTAAAACTGGGGTTAGAGATGGTTTCTTTCTGTGCTGCACAGTGATTAACCTTAATGTGGTCTCTCTGGATGCTTTTATGGTGCTGGGTGATGCTGTGTATTTAACTCTGCTGAATTTTATTTCAGGGTAAGTGCTTAAAGACATTGAAAGGGCACAGTAACTACGTTTTCTGCTGCAATTTCAACCCTCAGTCAAACCTCATCGTTTCTGGCTCAGTGAGTGATTTTATATTTCTTTTTTCTTTTGTGGGAAGCAAGTACTGCACACTCTGTCACTTGTCACTACAGGGACAGACAGGTTCTTTAGGGATCCTTGGCAGAATGATGATGGCATTAAATCATAGTTACAATTACAGCTTTATTTTCTTAACAGATTATTATGATTAGTGTAGCACGCTAATTTATGATTAGAATGGCACAGGATTTCTGCAGGCAGGATTGATGTAGTACAATTTATAAGTAGTGAATACAGAATTTATAATACAACTTACGGTTTCTAATCACCTGGATTCTGACTTATCTGAGGGATGACTTCTAATCACCTCTCCCTCTGCAGATCGGGTCAGATCATGGTTTGAAAACTATTAAATGAAAGAATATGAATCACAAAGTCCATTTCAATTGTGTTTTTCCTCACAAACACAGCTTGTGGTGAGCTGTGCATCGCTCCTGCTGTGTTTCCTTGGGGAAAAGCCCTTAATCCATCCTCAGCATGTCCTACACAGAGACAGGGAATTCAGGGAGGTGTTCCCAAACTGCTGGTTGTGTCCTGGGTTTTCTGACCCAGCTGGGACAAGATTTCATGCTGTAGCTAAGCTGTACCACCCTGAATGCCTCAAACAGCTGCCTCACTAAACCCCCTCGTGCCTCTCTTCTCTCTCCAGTTTGACGAAAGCGTGAGGATATGGGATGTGAAAACAGGGAAGTGCCTCAAGACGTTGCCTGCTCACTCTGACCCAGTTTCAGCTGTAAGTCCCTCCTGATCAGTGAACACTAAAATGCCTGTTTTGTTTAGCAGAGCTCCCCTCCTGCCCCTGAAGAGAGGAGTGGGTTTGTGCTCTGTTACCAAGCCCTCAGATAGTCCAGGCTGGGCTGTGGTTGCTGCCAGTTTGCTCAGTGGGAGTGAAATGAGTGGTGTTTTCTCTAAGATCAGTGTGGGTTTTGGTCCTGGGTGTAAATGTGAATAGTGCAGAGGTGTGCCAGTCATGCCTGAGTGTCATTCTGGGACACAGATTTGTGGCACTTGATGCTCAGAGAGCAATCTGTATTTCTCTTGCTTTCGTGTTGTTCCAAGCCATTACTGAAGCTGTTCCATAGAACACTCCTGTTTTATATCTCAGTCATTTAATAGGAGAAATGAGCTTGGAATACAGCAATATCCATTGGGATTAAGGAAAACCAGAGGGTGTTTAACTCTTAATGTGTTTGAAATGAAGAACACTGAAAAAAATCTGAGCGTCGGATATGTTGAACTGTGCCTGTTCTAACATGGTTGTTCTGCCATGTGTAATAGATATTTCACACTTAATGTCTCTTTATAATTCTTTAAAATAGCAAAAAATTGATCTTAAAACATGTAAGGGGCTACATGAGAGGTTCTATTCCATGCCCTTAAAATAATAAGGTTCTATCCCAGGTTTGATACTGCTAATGCTGTCTGAACAGTGTCTGTGTGTCCTTGGCTTCTGAAGAAACTTGTATTCCACATGAGAAATGGAAAATAAGGACTTTCAATGGAGCTTAAACATTTGAACTTTATGAACATGAGTAAAGTTATTCGTTTTAATAATTAATAACTAATATTAATAATATTACAGGTGCATTTTAATCGTGATGGATCCCTGATAGTGTCAAGTAGCTATGATGGACTCTGGTAAGTGGTTATTTCTTGTCTGCGTCACTCTTCACACCTTTTTGCATTTTAAAAATACTTTTTTAAAAAAAACCAAACCCGTGTATTTGTAATGTTAAAGTTGTAATAATAATGATTTTTGTGTGCTTTTAACAGTCGAATCTGGGATACAGCATCAGGCCAGTGCTTGAAAACACTGATTGGTAAGCAGAAATATTTCTTGTCTGGGCTCTATTTTTCATGCAGATATTTCGTGTTTCAGTGAAACTATTAAAAGCAAATGAATGTGAAAAGAAATCCTGTCAGTGAGACAGCACAGCTGTGCACTTTGTAACACTGCTTTTAATTTTGCTGCAGATGATGATAACCCTCCTGTGTCTTTTGTGAAGTTCTCACCGAATGGCAAATACATATTAGCTGCAACTTTGGACAAGTAAGTATTAAAAAAAAAAGGAGAAATCCACACAGATTTGAAATTGGGAATATCAGATGATGCTTTATTTTGCTTTTTGGCTGCCATATGATAATACATGACTTCATATACAGTGTGTTTTATGGAGGAGGATATGAATGACATGGCAGTAAAATTGATACTTTAGGGTTAACTAACCCTGCATTCCAAAGCCAGGCAAAAATGATCCATGTAGATTTTTGGAACTCTGATGTGGAGAAACTTCTTTCTGCTGCTAGGAACTTTTCAGATGGAAAAAAACCCAACTCACCCAAGAACTAAAATCTTTGTTTTTCGTTTGTTTTCCAGCACTCTTAAACTTTGGGACTACAGCAAAGGAAAGGTAATTAATTCTCTCTCTCTCTCTACGTAGACTTAACTAAGCTTTTAGGAAAACTTGGATTTTTCATGTAATTTTTAAACTTAACATAGCAGTACTACAGAAATAAAATGTTAATATCCCTTTAGTGGAGAGGACAAACTTTTAGCAGGGCCTCTTGCAACAGGACAAAGGGTAATGGTTTTAAACTAAAAGAGGGTAGATTCAGATTAGAAAGTTTCCTGTGAGGGTGGGGAGGCCCTGGCACAGGGTGCCCAGAGAAGCTGTGGCTGCCCCTGGATCCCTGGAAGTGTCCAAGGCCAGGCTGAACAGGACTTGGAGCACCCTGGGATAGTGGAAGATGTCCCTGCCCATGGTAGACCTTTAAAAATCCCTTCGAACTCAAACTGTTCTGTGATTCTCTGACTAAAGATCTCTTTGAAAAGAAAAAAAAAACTGAAAATACTTGCCTTCTGCATAGCCCTGAGACATCAAGTACAGCAATATTTCTGCATTTTTCTCTCCATGAACAATAAGTTGCCTTTGATCTCTTTCAGTGTTGTAATGGGACAAATTTAGGGCTTTGTTTTGTGCTCTAGAGCAGAGCTGCTCTCTGCATCCTCCAGATCAGCTGGCAGGGTAGGAAACACAGGCAGATATGTTTAGTCTTTTTTTCCCAGAGAGTTTGTCCTTGACTGAGGAAACTCCCTCCCAGCTGCATTAATGTCTTGTGGCTCTTCCCTTGCAGTGCCTGAAGACATACACAGGACACAAAAATGAGAAGTACTGCATATTTGCCAATTTCTCTGTCACTGGTGGAAAGGTTGGTGCTGATTTGATTGTTTATTTTTACCACTGAGCAGTTTTTCCTGCTTCTCTCTGTAGATAAAAGAGGATTTTGGGGCTGGAAACCTCCTTTGGTGGGTGCTGGTTGACAGGTTTCTGTGTCTCTAGGTGGGCCCCACTGTCCCATTGCAGATTTCCTGACTTTTCCACCTCCTCCCTCCTTTCACATGATAACAATGAAATGTTTACTGAATAAAAGCACTTGGATATGGCTCAGAAAGATTCAGATAACTGTGTTTTCTCTCTGCCCCTCCAGTGGATCGTGTCTGGTTCAGAAGACAACCTGGTTTATATTTGGAACCTTCAGACAAAAGAGATTGTACAGAAACTACAAGGACACACAGGTGAGGGAGAGGATTCTGTTTTTATGGATGGAATATCCCTCATATCAGGCTAAGTGAGGGCTTAGCCTGAGCATTTTCTCTCTGATACTCAATTTTGAGTGTCAGTCCCATAAATTCTTGACTGGCTGAAGCTTAATTGAACCCTGAGAGTTTGCTCCTTTTTATGAAGGGTTTTTATGGGCATTGAAAACGTTTTATTCTTCAACAGTGAGAACTTTGACATCAGCTTGCAAAGGAGATTTGCTTGAGCACAGAACTGGTCAAGATATTTAAGTGTCTCATAACATCAGCGACTTTGAATGGTCTGTTAACACCTTCCAGAGCTCAGCTCCAAAGGATAAGGATTGATGAAAATATCTGTACCTGGTGTTGAACCATGAGCTGTCACCTGATGGGTGCTTCAGTCTGAGTCCTGTAAAAGAGCAGAGTTTTAACTGAAATCTCAGTGTGCTCAGTGCTTTGCTTTGGGCTGCATCCAGTGATTTGGGCTGGATCCCAGTGATTTGGAGTGTAAGGAGGGCAGTGGCAGCAGGATTTCATTTTCAGGCTCTCAAGATGAAGTGTTACCTAAGAATTGACTGGGATGTTAGAAATTCCCTCCATGACAGAGAATCTGACCTGGGTTTTCATTCAGCCATGTCTGACATGATCTGATAAAAGTAAGAACTTGAATCTAGAGAATTCCCATGTTTTGAAACTTGTCAAACTCTTTCCTACTGCCCTCAATTCCTTCCTGCTTGTATTTCCTCTCACAGAGGAGCAACAGTTGTAAGATATTTACAAATAACACATTTAATTCTGCTGCAAGGAAATAATAACTTGGCTTTGCCGTTGTAAAACGCAGTTGCTAATTTTCAGGAATGCCTGCTATGAACCAGATGGAAATAATTCCGTTTTTCTGTCTTTTTCTTTTTGCTCCAGATGTTGTCATCTCCACAGCTTGTCACCCAACAGAAAACATCATCGCATCAGCGGCACTAGAAAACGACAAAACAATTAAACTGTGGAAGAGTGACTGTTAAAACGTTCCAGGATTGCTTTAGAGACTGTCAGGAGAAAAAAAAAAAAAGTTTTTAAAAAAATTATTGAAAAAAAAAAACACCCATAAATCCAGTTTGGCAGGAAACCTGAAGAATATTTGATAAAGTGGTTTCTGTTAGTCTTGGCCCAAAGAAAACGTCTTAGCTCTGCTAGAGCCGGGCAACGTGGTGGAAAAAAAAAAAAAGATGCAGTGTCTCCTTTTCTTGCCTCATGTTTTGGCAGACAAATGGATGATTCTGACGTCGGGTCAGAAGTCTTGGACACCCCAAAGATACTGTATTTTCTGATGGCATTGCTTCTGGGCACTGTTGCTGCTTAAGGAAGAGCTGCCAGTCTACTTTGTACCAGTAAGTTAAGTCACAAGCCTAGAGATGTGTGGAATTTTTTTAAATACGTCTAATTTTTTTTTTTTTAAATTTTTTAATTTTTTTTTCCAGAATGTAGGTTCTAGTCTCTTGGGAAGTTTTCTGTATTGTTTTAAATAGGAGTACTGCATCTTTAAGGGTGCTTCATTTTAAACACTCAGCTCAAACTTTGTGACCAAATAAAAACCATGCAGTTCCAGATTTCCCTCTTCTGCCCCTGACTTGACTCCTGTGGTGGAATCTCTTTACCTTCTGTATAGTTGCTTACCTCTTGTTACGTGTGTTTAATAGATGCTGTTCTAGAGCAAAGTTACAGTTCTTCTGTTAACCATTAAAACGAATCCTGCTTGTAGTTGTTCTTGGCATATTTTAATTTTTATTTTTTTTTGCCTCTCCTGGTTCTAAAGCCAACTCACAGAACACTGTAAAGTTATTTCAATGTAAAAAGAAACAAACCCAGACTTTTTGTATCTTGGCAATCCATGGTATGAAGCTGTATTGCAAATGGCATGACTCTGTATCTATCTGAGCATTGGTATTTCTTTCCCTTTTTTGTCATATCCATGTGGTATTTACACATCCAGAAAAATACCATGTGCCATAATAAAAAGGTGGGATTTTATGTGTATGCCTGTGGTTAAGAGTGTGCTCATGTGAAGTGTCCTCCGTGTCCATGGAAGCTTCCCTTAAAAACATTTTTAAGGGGAAATGTTTTCTGTAGCAGCTGTAGGGAGGGAGGATGAGGAGCAGCAGTGTGGAGAAAAAGAGGAACACGAGTCCACATTTATTTAATAAAGACAAAAGGATTGAGCTGAAGGTGTCCTCAGCATTGGTACAACCCCTCCAGAGAGCTTTAGCCAAGGGACAGGATTCCTGCTGCCCCTCTCCTTGCAGGATGAGCAGGGGTCCAGGATTTACCTCGTGCTGGTTAAGAAATGCAAGGAGGCACAAGTTTTATTGCACCCAAAGGGTTCTGCTGCAAGGGGATGTTTTGCTCCTGGTGAAGCAAAACTGAATTTTTTTGTTACTGACCTCGTGTGCTTGGTAATAACAGAAAATCAATTTACAGTCCAGACCTCTGGAGTGCTGCTCTGAGGCTGCCTTGCTTTGAAACGCTTGGAGGAAAAGAGCTGCAAGACATGAGGCATAGGTTTTCTTTTTAAAATATAAAAATAGACTTCATGTTGAGCTGCTGAAACGGCTATTAATAATATCACTGCCTTTGGAGGTTTTTCATTACCCCCAGGAAGGGACACTGTGTCTAGACTTGGTGTCACTGCTAAAATGATCAACTCATGATTTTTTGCAGTCTTACTCTTGAAGGCCAGTGAAACTCTTCAATGCAAGATGTGGCTGTGCTGCTTTACAGCATGGAGAAGCTGGAATTTTACTCCAGCAAAGCATTTTAATGTTGATTCAGAAATATTTCCTGGCATAGTGCTTCTCATGTCCCTGTGTGTGAGTGGCTTTGCTTGCCCAGCCGTGCTGTCTCTCCCTGCCCTCTGAGCCACAGAGCTGTGGAGAAGGGAGTTCAATTTTCTGCTATCACGAGGAAATCTCTCGAACGTGGATAGAAAACCCCTAATGTAAAGGATCTGCTGTAAAGCTGCTCTTCGTAAAGGTTGTATTTAAATCCTTAATATCCCACCTGGGATTAATGCTGCGGCCTGTTGGCATGAGCTCTACTTAGCTCTAATTCTGTGCAGCCTGGCATGGCTGTGGTGGTTTGAGAGCCAGGATTAGCTCCAGCACAGCTCTGAAAACGAGGACTGTGCCCAGGCTGGACGGGCTGGAGTAGGGGAGGTGTAACTTTATGTTAGGTGTGGGCTGAGGGGAGCTGGGGTGTGTTACAGCCTTCTGAGGGATGCTGAGTTATTGCTCTGGGGCTCTGGTGCTCCGGCAACTTTTAGGCTGAGGGAAAAGGCGAGCTGGGTGACTAAAAAACAGGGTGCTGCTTTTGTTTTTAACGGTCTCCCCAAAAAAATGAGAGGAAAGAAAGAAAAAACATGGTTAGATGCCACGAAGTAGGTGGCAGTGCCTTAACCGTATGTGTGTTGTATAGGCCACTAGGGCCTCTTCCATCCTTATCAAGGGGAGTGCTAACCTTCTCTCCTTTCATACAACACAACCGTCAAAATGCAGCCGAAGCTATTTAAACCTCCGCTAAGCTACATCCACACACAATAGAGTGAGACACCTTTCGTCTCCATTTTTCTCTGAGTTTGACATTCCTTTCTAATCCCCATAGAGTAAAAGGCACTTTAAGTCCCAGATTCGCCGTAAAACCCCTAAAAATCCCGGTAAAACAGCATAAACGCGCACTTTCCGCTACCTTTTTAATGTATTCAGCACTCTCAGCCAATCAGCGCGCAGAAGGCGGAGCTTCTTCGCCTGCCCCGTGACTAGCGGAATGCGGTTTCGCTTTGGCGTCGCTCATGGCGGCGGGCGCGCCTGGGTTCTCCGGTTCGAGTCCCGCCCCCAGCGGGGCGGTGCCGCTGGGGTGAGCTCAGCGCGGGGTTTGGGGCGGAACCGCGGAACCTGCGCGGGGTTTGAGCTGTTCCTCCGGGGATCCCGCGGGGTTTGAGCCGTCCCGCGGGGTTTGGGCCGTTCCTCCGGGGATCCTGCGGGGTTTGAGCCGTTCCTCCGGGGATCCCGCGGGGCTTGAGCCGTTCCTCCGGGGATCCCGCGGGGTTTGAGCCGTTCCTCCGGGGATCCCGCAGGTTTGAGCCGTCCCGCCGGGATCCCTGGTGGAATCTCCCGCAGGCGGAGCAGCGGGGGAGGAGGGAGCCCATTCCCGACGTGTTCCCGCTGCCCCGGAGCTGGCAAATCGCTCCGAGTTCCATCAGCGCTAGTGAGGAGTTACAAATTCCAGATGTGGGAACAGTGGAAGAGGCTGGGTGGTTTTTTTGCCCTTTTCTTAAGGCCTTTCTCTTCGGCATCCCAAGGGGATAAAACCAAACATTTCTCTAAATGAGCACTGCAACACCTCAAACCAGCCTGGGGAGCTGATGTTCCCACCGGGATTACCCCCCCAGCATCCCGCTGCAGGTCCCACCGATGCCACATTAAGTCACCGCTCCATCCCTCGGCCCCTGCGACTCTCCCCGACCTTCCCGATGGGTTCCCGGAGGGAAGGACCAGCCGGTGCCGTGTGTTGCTGGCGGAGGAGCCGCCTTTCCGGATGAGGCTGCGCATCCAGATGCAGCGCCCAGGGGTTTGCGTGGCCCCGGCCCCGCCAGATGTGCACATCTGCTTCATCACAGACTCACAGAACAGCTTGGGGTGGAAGGGACCTTACAGCTCATCCCATTCCAACCCCCTGCCATCGGCAGGGACACCTTCCACCATCCCAGGTTGCTCCAAGCCCTGCCCAGCCTGTCCTTGGACACTTCCAGGGATGCTGCATCACTGCCACGGAGCCCAGGCTGCTCCTGGCTGCCTCTTCCAGATAACTGATGAGTTTATTAAGGGATTAAAAGTTAGTTTCCCCTCCTTATTGAATGCTCTGATTTATGCATGCGTTTAAATCAATCCCATTTCCTGCCTTTTATCCCTTCTCCCCCAGGCTTTCAGGCTTTACTGTGTCAGACATTCGTTACAATCACATTGTTTTGAGGCAAGCGAGGCGCCGTGGGTGGTTTAGGGGATTTGAATCCATGAGCTGCATTACTTGGGCACTTCTCCCAGGTGCCAACTGCCCCTCCCGAGCTGTAGCTGCCCCTCCTTCGACCACTTTGTGCTGCCTCCTGGTGAAATACGAACCAGAATCCCTGCTAACGAAGATGCTGTCGGAGATCAGTTCCAAACCTGCCTGGCCGGGAGCTGTGTCTGGCCCAGGAGGTGCCTGGTGGGCTGGGGTGCCCAGGGTGGGGGATTTCAGGTGCTGCTAGCAGGCAGTTGCTGGATGAGCCACATAAGCAGCTTATTTTGTCATTTTAATTTTTTAATCCCGTGCATTCGGTCGCGCTCTCTTATTAGTAAGCATTAGCTCTCCAAGTCCCATTAGCTGCGCTGAGAGCTGGGGCTTTGCTTGTGGGGAGCCAACAGGGGGCTGGGGGGCCTGATCCTGCAGCTGGTGACATCCGTGGTGTCCCGTGTGGCTGTGGGTCTGACCCTGGCCCTGCAGAGCCATCACTGCTCACTCCTTTCCCCCGCTGTCCCCCTGTCCCCTTCCCAACCTCCTGGCAGCCCCAGCTCCCTCCAGAGCTGATCCAAGCCCGGAGCTGGCTCAGTTTGGCCTCTCCCTGCTTTATTAAGGCAACTATTTTCTCCTTTTGTAAATACACACGTTACACTCAAACCCGCTTCCCTCTCCTTCAGGTTTTCCCCTCAACCCCAGGGCCATCCCCAGAGCTGTGCTTTGTTAGAGGATCTCAAGTCTGGGATTTAAAATTAGTTGACGTGCTTCTCTTTAATAAAATTATTCCTGCCCTCTTTAAATAGCACAATATGTCACAGAAAGCCGGTGGGTCCGTTCATGAAGATGAGGCAGCTCAGAGAGGAAAAAGAGACGGGGGAAAAAAAAAAAAGAGAAAAACCATACATCTCCCCAAACCCCTTCTGCCTAATCCAACTGAATTAGAGGATTTCGAAGTGGATTTAAAACTAAATCTTGATTAGGGAGAATTTCTCTCCAAGAGCTGCTGCACGGTGGTATTAATGGGAAGTGATCGTGGACAGAGGAAATAGGACAGAAATAACTGAGGGTAGCACATACGCACTCAGGTCTGTGCATGAACTGAAAGAATCGGGGAATTTCTCCAGAGGAAAAGGGAGAAATTAAGCATCGACATAAGGAGCCTGGGCGCCAGGGGCTGGCTGGGCAAGCGGGGAGCAGCCAGATCCCTGCTGCACCGACGGCACCTCCCTGAACCTCGCTGGAAGGGCTCACAGGTGAGAAGGACGCGCCGAGGACGAGGACGGCCGGGGTGAAGAGCCGGGAGGAGAGGAGGTGTCAGCCCGCTCCCCCAGAGCCCCGCGGTCACCCCGTGAGCTCTGGGTGACCCCAGGAGCTGCCCCCCATGCTCTGCGGACACATGCCCGGAGGTGCCCATGGGATCCTGTCTCTGCTGACCGTGCTGTTTGTCCTGCCGGAGGGTAAGTGCTGCTCACCCCGGGGTGTGGGTGTGCTGGGAGTCGCAGTTTGCATCCTCCCTAAACCCGGGCTGCTCCGGTGTGATTTAACCTCGGGGTGAATTTGGGGGCATTCCCACCCCAAGCCATGCAGCTGCGTGCTGGTGGTTTTAGGATGGAGGTAATGTCACTGTGTTTTGTGCAAAAGGGCAGTGCGCCAGGATTTGGGATCCTCTGGGCTCCTCTTCCCTGATTTGGCTGGGGGAAAGGACTCCCATCGCTGTGCCTGGCTGTGTGAGGGTGCTCACCGCCCCCAAAAACCCTGTGCGAGCACTGGAGGGCTCGGGAAGGGAGCTGGGTCGGTGCTCAGAGGCGAGGAAAGGTAATGGCAGCAACGTGGTTAATCGACAGAGGTGGATGGTGTAAATTGATATCCTTTGAAGGCTTTTTTGGGTTTCTTTAAAGAAACCTGAGAAATGGCTTAATTCACATTGTGGCAATTCCCAGACACAGTCGCTGACCCTGCAGGGGAGGGCTGAGCTGCCCCAGTGCAAGTGTGCAAAGCTCTGGGGACACACTGAGGCCACCAGCCCGGGGTCACAGGCACGGTGGCTCTCGGTGCTCTCAAGGAGGATTTCCCTCCTGCTTCCGAGCTGATTTCCCTTCCTGATAGACCCTGTGATAACATCAGGACTGTGTCCAGAGGGAAAACCAAACCACGCTGATAAAAGCATCCCTCAGGGGCAAATACAGGCGCAGCTAAACTGGAGAAATTTGGTGAGAAAATGAAAAGCTGTTTCTGAAGGGGACCGAGCCGTGACTCAGTGGCGTCTGCGGTTGTGAGGTTTCACCTACTCTTTACACCCCCTGTTTCAAAGCTCCCTTGTTCCCACAGTTTGATCCCAGCTCAAATCTCTGGCTAATCTCTGATTTCGCACTGACCTCTAGTGGGAGATGAGTCTGTATTTTTGGGCCCACTGGGTAAACAAGTGACGGGCAGCTCCGGGCTCTGGCTTAATGCGACTTGGCAAGGCAGGGAGCGCTGCGAAGCCGTCGGTAGAGAGCAGCTCGGAACGAGTTGAAGTCTTTTCCCCCCTGGAAAAATCCAGCCGTGTTTCTCCCGGTTCTTGTTTAGTGTCTGGACTCCAGTGCTATGGCTGCAACATCGTGGTTGGCACCAAAAACGTGGACATGGGGTGCTCCAACCCCGAGGTGATCCCCTGCCCCCAGTCCCACCAGGGCTTCAAGCACCGGTTCTGCATTAAAACAGAGAGCGGTGAGTCCGCCCCCGGGCCCGGGGGTGCAGGGGCTGCTCGAGCCGCTGTTCACCCCCCAAAACCCAACCTCGCAGCCCCCAAGCAGGGCCTGTCCCCTGTGCCAGGCTGTCACAGCATCCCCTCACCCTGCCCATCCCTGACATCCCACCCTGTGCTTGCCTTGCAGTGGTCCTGGGCATCCTGCTGACCAGCGGCTGTGCCCCCTCCCGCCACTGCCAGCAGCAGGAGCTGCCGGGGGTCCGCATCCACTGCTGCGACACCGACCTGTGCAACAGCTCCCCCAGAGCCCCCCGGCCGCCCCCCGGCCACCTCCTGCTGCCCTGCCTCCTGGCCGCCCTGCTCCTCTCCTGAGCCCCCCGGGCCGGGGGGATGCGGGATTCCCGTGGGATGGGTGCTGGCAGCGGGGGTGCCCCCATCGCTGCCCCTGCGGGTGGGCAGGACGCGCTCCTCACCCCCCTCCTCAATAAAAGGTGCCGAGCGCCGTGCCCTGCGAAGGTCTCGGTGATGCCCGGCGGCAGCGCTGCAGCCCGGGGAGGACGGGGATGCTCTGGCGGGGGGCTGGGGGGACCCGCAGCAGCCCCGGGAGGGGGGAGCGCAGGGCCGGGGGTCTGCCCACGTCCCCGCGGGGATCGGCAGCGCGGCCGAGACCCGCTCTTCCCACGAGAGGGCATCCGCGACCCTCGCTCCGCATCGCGGCCGCCGCGGGGGCCTCGCGGTTCGGGGATGGAGCATCCTCGCAGGGCAGCATCCCCGGCACTGCGGTGCGCGCTGCGCTGCGGGACGGGGCCCGCCTGGAACCAGTGGGGTTTTCAGACCTTTTTCTCAGCCGGAGAGGCCAAACGGGAGCTTTAACAGGAAAAATCCCATCCCGCGCGGATCGGAGCCCAAGTGGCTGCTCCAAGGTCATCGCGGGGGTTTGCGGCAGAGCTGGGAATTAAACGCATCTGTCTCAAGAGCCGGCCCTGTGCTTTTATCACCAGGGAAACAGCATAAACCTCGCTGTGAGAAAGGGATGAAATATTTTTATTCCATTTTTTTTCTTCGGATAAAAAAAAAACCAAAAAACACGAAAGACCTTTTCCATGCAAAACATCAGCTTTTGATGACATTTCTCAGATGTGTGTCAGAAAACAAGCCAAAACTCTACTAAAAATATTATCTGAGGCACCTTCCCAACAGAAGCACCTTGGGACTGATACAAAACAAGTTCAGATTCTGAAGATTCAAAATAAAAGGAAATCAGAAAACAAATCCTCTAAGAAAAACCACAAGAGCAGCAACACTACCCAATCCCCCCTTCTTTCCCCTTTAAACATTCCCTATGAATTTCGGGGGAGCAGGAAACATTTCCTTGGCAGCTGGAGTTATTCTGGCTACTGGTTATTTATCTGCTGAGCTCTTGCAAAATCTCCCAGCATCAGCCCTCTCCGGTATAAATTCCCGTTGATCCGCAGAGGATGGGGATGGGGATGGGGCAGAGCCGATGGCCGGAGGATGAGGATGGGGCAGAGCCGATGGCCGGGGGTGCTGCTGCGGCAGCTTTGCCACCCGGCAGCATTTTGGGGAGAAGGGAGGAGCAGCTGCCGTGCCTCCATCGCTCCATCCCGGTCCTCTCCCCGCGGTTCCCGGGGCGGGGGATGCTGCTGGCCCCGCTCTGCCCCCCTCGCCCGGCCCGAGCCATCCATCTTACACCGTGTAAGAGGCCTGTTGCAATTAAGTAGGCTGAAGTGCTCCTGAACTCTTTAACCTTTGCCCTGGGATTGCTCCTTTTGCCCCGGGGCTGTGGATCAGCTCCATTGCACTCTCCAAACAGCGCCTGCTACTTAGCTGACATTTCTTTCTCCTGCTGGATCCTATTAGCACCCTGAGGTTGAAAATGCTACTTTGGAGTGTTGTAAGGAACGTGATTTATACTGGAAAGTAGCGGCAATCTATCTTTCCCTATACACACAGTGCACATGAGGCTGGAGAGCTAAATCCACATCGCCTGAACAAACAGCGCCCGGGATAATTGGGGAGGAGGCTTCAGCCAGGGAGAGGAGCCTGGGAGGGATGGCACTGGGGCCAGGGGATTCGGAGCTTGGGCAGGCAAAGGGGCTGTGCAGGAAACCAGTGGGATCCCAGCCCCACACCAGTGCAAACTGGTGCTGAACCCTCCTGGTTTCCCAACAAGAATTGGGAGCTGCCTGGGCTGTTTTCAGGGGTTCTTTTTGGGGGATCCATCGTGTCCTTCTTCACTGTTGGTCGGATGGCACTGGGGCCAGGGGATTCGGAGCTTGGGGCAGGCAATGGGGCTGTGCAGGAAACCTGCTGCCCAGGGGGATCCCAGCCCCACACCAGTGCAAACTGAACCCTCCTGGTTTCCAAGTGAGGATTGGGAGCTGCCTGGGCTGTTTTCAAGGGTTCTTTTTGGGGGATCCATCGTGTCCTTCTTCACCCTTGGTCAGATGGCACTGGGGCCAGGGGATTCGGAGCTTGGGGCAGGCAAAGGGGCTGTGCAGGAAACCAGTGGGATCCCAGCCCCACACCAGTGCAAACTGGACGCTGCTGGTTTCCAAGTAAGAATTGGGAGCTGCCTGGTCTGTTTTCAGGGGTTCTTTTTGGGGGATCCATCGTGTCCTTCTTCACAGTCAGTCCTGTGGTTCCCGAGCAGAACTCGCACTGGTTTGCCTGCGTGTGAGTCCATATCACGGATAACACAATCTGCATGGGAAGCAGATGGAAATAAGAATTGAATGGTGCCTGAAGGAGGGCTGATTAGCCTTTATCAGATATGACACGCTAAGCACCGAGGCTCCTCGCTGGAATACCGGGTTAAAATCTCCGCAGTGTCAAATTTCATCCTCCCTAAGCAAAGAGACACTTTCCATAGTGTTTGTGTGAATCTTCTGGATAAGCCCCGGAGACTGAAACCGTCTCAGCTTCATCTGGGCATTAAAAGTCCCACCCACATGTTTAAAAAAAGCCCCAAACCCAGAAACGCAAAAGCTGACATTTACTCTAAAATGTCTTTTTCTTCCTGCATGGCTGCGTGGATCCCGTGTGAGCCAATGCCTCCTCCTCGGCGGAGCGGGGCCGGAGGCATCTCCTGGGCATTCCCACCTTCGGCCCCGCTGGAAGCTGAGGGATTATTTTGCACACTCAAAAGTGTGTGCACGAGCACAGACACGGACACTGGCACAGTGTTTTCTGGGAGAAAAACCAACTAAAAAAAAAAAAAAAGAAAAAACCCCCCCAACCCTAAGCAGCTTCTGTGTCAAAAGCCCTTTTATAAAAGCCTCAGTAGCTGAAGAATTGCCATTGTTTCAGTCTCCAGTGAGTGCTAGTCTTAAAATATTTCCAGCTCAGAGCAGGCTTTGACATTCTGCCCAGACCCAGGAGAGGGAACAAACATGAGTTCAGAAATGTTTCTACAAGGCACAGATCCTTCTTCTTTTGGGAGAGTCACGTTCAGCATCTCGCATCCTGTGGCGATGTCCCTCCAAAGTGGGGGAAACACCACAAAACACCCCTGGAAGCAGGGAAGGGGGGAACTTCTTGGGGGCTCCCTGGTTTTCACACCAGTTTTGCTCAGCCTTTCCCTCCTGAGCACCAAAACCTGGTTTTTTCACTCAGAAATGCTGCACTCTTCCTGCTTGGATGCCGATGGCTGTGCAGACCTAACTCCCCATCCCGCTGGATGCCAGCAGATGGTCCAAAAGCACAGGCTGTGGAGACTCTGGAAATCAAAGCAGACAGAATGTTTGCAGTGGTATTCATCCCCCTTTAGCCTTTTTTTGTGTGTGTGCTCACCAGTGATGCTGGGAGTGAGAGAGTGAGGATTAGGATGGAGGAAGCTCTCAAAGCTTCACCATTTCCATCTCTGTGGAAGGGCAGGAAAAGGATGGACCATGGCAAATGGAACCACGGAATAGGTTGGAAGTGACCTTAAAGATCACCTCATTCCAACTCCCTGCCATGGGCACTTGCTCCATGTGGGGACAAGGACTTGTTGGGGAGCCACAGCACAGCTCCTGGGCCAGTTTATTGCCAGTTTTTCATAGTTTATCAACAATTTTTCATAGTTTATCCCCAGTTTTTCATAGTTTATCCCCAGTTTTTCATGGTTTATCCCCAGTTTTTCGTAGTTTAACCCCAGTTTTTTCATGGTTTATCCCCAGTTTTTCATACTTTAACCCCAGTTTTTTCATGGTTTATCCCTAGTTTTTCATGGTTTATCCCACTTTCCCTTTCCATCACGTAAAATAACGAGAGGAGCTGAGATAAACGTTGCTACACTTCTCGCAAAAAACTTCTTGGCATAAAAATGCAGAAAGCTGCCAGAGGTTTGGGCAATTGGGAATGATGTGGATGCCCTGGGGTCTGCATCGAGCTGGTTCCAAGAGGCTGAATGCTCCAGAGAGCACGAGCCAACCTGAGCTTATCTGGGCTCTGAGCACTCCTGACGTTGGATAAAGGGCAGTGTTTACCCAAGAACAATGTGGGGTTAAAATTTAGTAAGTCCTTGTGCAACTCTTCATGGAGAGGCAGCAAGGACAAATAAACATCTCTCAAACACAGTCAGCACTCAGGCTCAGTGTTTAATTCATCCTCCGGAAATGCATCTTGTTTATAGCCATTCATTGCAGGGGCTTGGAACAGCAGGGGTCTGATCCACTCCAAATTTCAGGCGAAATAATATGATCCTGGTTTTGCTCTTGTTTGTTCCTAGGAGAGAACACAAGGTCAAATCTTCAACTAGTACAAAGTTTGCTCTGAACTACTGAGTGGTTTGTTTTTTTTTTTAATTTCAGAAAGCTTTTCCTCTGCTCTCTCTCTCTTTCCATGCCTCCCTCTCCTTCCAGCTCGCCAGCCCAGGAGGAGCCCAAGGTGCCAGAGGATTTGGGTTTCCTCTTTGGGTGATGAAGGCTTTTAGAACAAATTAAGGTTTGGTGGCCCAAACCAGCAGCTCCCAAGGCTGAAGGCTGGGATTTCTCTTATCTACTCCACCCCCAGGGAGACAAGCAGGGGAGCAACTGCACGTGGGAGATCCAGCTCCCTCCTCCCAGGGGATGCTGCACTGAGAAATCCCCTTCTCTGGGAGCTGGTCCAGGCCCATCCATTTCACAAAGCTGAGAGGGAGCCGTGCCAGCTTTATTGACAGAAACCCATGAATTGGGTCACGGTGCCCGTTCCCCCTCCCAGCAGCGAGCTCTCCTCGTGCACAGACACCCGGGGAGCTGTGCTCCGGGGGATGTTTGAGTGCAGGGGCTGGACACACACTGGCTGTGCTCACATGAGCCCCGAGCCCCAGGGCAACGCTCTTCTCCTCTAGGATGAGAGCCAAGGCTGCCCTGTGCCAAGGGCTGGGCGTGGAGGGCATGGGATGGAGGGAGAAGGGTGGACCTTCTTTCGATTTAATAACGCCATGGTGGTGTCAGAGCCAGCAATGAGCCTGACCTACATAGAGCCCTGAGCCCTCCGAGCACAATCGATCCATTGGCAGCACAGAAATCACGGTGTGGGGGAGGATCTGCCTCCCTGCACCCAGCCAGGATCTCCCCTGGGACAGCTCCGGGGTGTGTTGGGTGAAACCACGTAGGAGCAGCTTCCCCTCCGTAGGAGCAGCTTCCCCTCCGTGCTGGGCACCACTCACAGCACCCCTCCCTTGTACCCTCCATGCTCAACAGCCCTGGTGGTGCCCAAAGAGGCCAACCTAGAAACAGAGACTGGACAGGAGGAAGGGAATAAAGGTGGATATTTATTTGAAAGGCCTTCAGAGGCACACCCTGGGCAGGCCAAAGGCTGCACCCAAGATGGACCCCGAGTCACGAGTTCTTCACACTTTTATAGCTTTGGGCCATTTGCATCTCAACCCAATTTCAGCAATTCAACTTTAGCTAATGATGGAATTTCCCCTCAGCTTGCGCCCCTTCTCAAGATGCTGGGTTACACATTTTGGGCCTAGGCCGGGCTGGGTGTCCTTGGAGAGCAGCCTGGAGAGGCTTTGTTCTGTCTGTCTCAGCATGAGAGAGCAGCAGCTCCCAGGCTGCAGGACACTGCAGAGTCACACACTGGGAATGCAGGATTTGAAACATATAAAAGTTAAAACCTAAGGCATCACTGGCACAGAGCAGCCTGCCCCCTGGACACCTATTTTGGGATGTTCTCCTCCTTTTGTGCAACTGGCTGCTGGGAGGGAGAGGTGCTGTGTTGTGTTATGTGTGCCCCTGGGACACCTCTGAGTGATGCACACAAGGGTTTGGCTGCTAAGAAGTCACAAGGTGCCCTCCTTGGCTCAGCAGCTCCATTCACATCTCCTGATGGAGCCTGCTAATGGATCACCAGAGGATTTGAGTGTCCTCTTCCCTCCCAGGTGTCTGGTTTCTCCAGCCTGGAATCACACCCTGAAGCCTTTTCCTTCGGCTGGGTGGTTTGAGCATCTCACACCCAGGGGCCGCTCTCGCTGACCTCCCCAGCTCCTGCTGCCAAGGATGGATGTTCGTGGCATTATTTTACTCTTTGATGTCCTTCAGAGGGGCGGTCGGGAGGGTGGCAGGAACACAGTGGCAAAAAACATGAGGAAAGGGGAGACACTGTGGTGCCAGGTGGTGTTTCCCCCCCCCAAAATCCCCTAATTCTCATTAAGTAACAGCCGGGGGGGCATAAAAATACCACCTTGGGACATAAAAATACCACCCTGGGACACAGTGGGACTAATCCTTCCGTCTGCCCGTCCCCAGGCACCCCTCCCCTGCCTGCTGGTGGCTTTAGCCAGCGAGTTTTGGTCTGGGGGAGGATGGATGAACAGCCAGAGTGAGAGACTGTGGCGTGGGCAGCGGCGTGGAGGAGGATGGAGAGAGGTGTGTGACGGACAGGACAGCGTGTCCTCGCGGTGGGGAACTCTTTTGGGGACAAAAGCCGGGTTTTCTGGGTGTCAGCGTCAGCTCCCTCCCCTCAGGTCGTGTCTTTGTCAGCGGTACCTCCGCGGAGCCGCTCTGCCACGGCAATCACCCAGCTCCTCAAACGCAGCAAAGCGAACCCTGCGCGGAACGAGGGGAAATAAAGCGAGTTAAAAGGAAATAAAGCCAGTTAAAAAGTGGGCAGAGGCTGGCATCGCCTCCTCCCGGCGGCGCAGCGGTGCCCCGGGGAAAGCACCGAGCCCGGTTTCGGTTCTGCACGGCAGCGATGAATCACGGAGCCGGAGAACAAAACTGCTCGGGGAGAAAGGGAGCGCTCCCCGGCCGGGCACCGCGCTGCTAATTAGTAAATAAGGGCTAATCCAATCAATTAAAGTGCTCAGCCTGCAGAGGAGGGCACAGCTCTGCCGGGATGGGGACTGAGAGGGGTTGGGGGCAGCTCTGGCTGTCGGGGTCTCTGCCACAGGATGGGAAAACCCAGCTCTCTCAGGGAACAGTTCTCCTCTCTGGTTAACTGGGATGCGGGGAGTTAGGGGTGGGACGGATGCTCAGCATGTCCCCGAGGTGCGCTGGGCTCTCTGGGGGTGGTTCTGCGAGGCAGAGAGGTTTCTGTGCCCTGAGTGCACGGGCAGGCTCCATGCCTTCTCTCACCCCTTCAGGGATGCAGGGGCTGCAGCCCATCCAGGCTGGGCCCTATCCTCACTCCAGGCCACCCTCCAGGGCACCCTGGTGTCCCCACAGAGGGTGAGCAGTGGCCACAGCACCCTGGGGACAGGCAGAGGCAAACTGCAGGAATCACTGACTCCTTCCAGCCTGGCAAACTCAGCCTCGGGAGAGCAGGAAAATTTAAAAAAAGGAAATTAAAAGTTGACTCGATGATGGCAAGCAGGGATCTCCCAGGGTTTATCACCAGCCAGGGTGGCTCCCCATCAGATTCCAGGACTGGGGGACCTAGAAGAGGGTCCTAAACCTGTGCTGACCCCATTCCAGCCCTGCTTTGTCCCCACAGCTCGGTCCTGTCCCGACAGACCCCTCACACGAGGCTTTTCCTGAACATTCCTCACTGCTTCGCCTGCGCCGATTCCAGCACCGTTAAAATGTTTTCCACCACCACCTCTCTCAATTACATGTTTTTAAAAAGTCATTAAAGAGAATTCCCCATGAAATTATTTTGATTTCCCGCCCCTCCGTCTCCTTCCAAACTAATGAGATTAATTGAAAGCTACAAACATTTTCCAAGGGCCCAAGGCAAGCGCGATGGCAAACACATGTAACTCTTCCCGAGGATTGCATCCATCCTCCCTCCTGCCTTCCAGCTCGGAGCATCCCTCCCGACACGGGGCTGCATTTTGCAGTCTCAGAAGGCGCTCAGGTTTGGAAACCTTTGATATTTTTCCCCCCCTCCTTTGAGGAAGGAAAAAGAAAGTGCCTGAGGAATGAGAGCTGTCAGAGGCAATAATGTGAGATCTCACTCGTGGCTGGCAGGCAGAAGGGGGGATTCTGAGGGGGGTTTTTCCTCTCTGGTGTGGTGTTAACTTCAAACAGGCAAACGGAGAGGAATTTAGGAAAGTTTTACTGCTTTCTCTCAGCCTCCAGGTAGGAAAAGAAAAAATGAAATCTTCCAAACCCAATAACTTGCAAAGCAAACCTGACAATTGCCCTGTTCTCCTCCCAGGTGTTTGTCTGCTGCTGGTGTTTGATTCCTCCCATCCCGGGTTAATCAATAGGACAAATCTCCAGTGTCGCTCCTCTCCTGGCCCCCATGGGCTCCTCCAGGATTGATGGCAGCAAACAGCCCCTCAGAGGGGGCTGAAACTCTCTGAATAAGGGTAAATAAAGGGAACAACACGGAGATTTGTTACCCTGTGGTGGAGCAACCTCTCAGCATCACCTTCCCTCAGGTGCTGCTTGAAACAGGGTGAAAGAAAACCTTAAAAAACCACCAGAAAAGCCCCAAACCCTGCAGAATTCCACGGGATCACACACAGAAGTGAGGGAGATGGTGACAATGGGTTTGGAATTGGAGAAAACATTTTTTAACACAGAACAGCCCCATCCCCAAAGGCCAGTTTGTGCAAACACAGGGCACTGATGAGGGCAGGGGTAATTAAGGTGAAGAACGGGTTTGCTCCCATGCTGTGAGGATTTTAGCCACACTCACCATGGAATCATGGAATTTGGGGTGGAAGGGACCTTGAAGATCATCTTCCACCCCTCTGTTTTGGAATTGGAGAAAAGGTTTATTAGCATGGAATTCCCCCATCCCCAAAGCCCAGTTTGTGCAAACACAGGGCACTGATGAGGGCAGGGGTAATTAAGGTGAAGAACGGGTTTGCTCCCATGCTGTGAGGATTTTAGCCACACTCACCATGGAATCATGGAATTTGGGACCTTAAAGATCATCTTCCACCCCTCTGTCATGAGCAGGGACACCTTCTGCTAGATCAGGCTTCTCCAAGCCCCATCCAGCCTGGCCTTGGACACTCCCAGGGGCTCAGAGGTGCTGCCACCCCCTCTCCTCTCAGGACAAGGCTGGATTTCCATGGCACCACAGGGAAGATGCTGTGAGATACCCGTGGAGGTGAATCCCCCCCTTGGAAGGGGGACTGGAGGGTGCCCAGGAGAGCAGAGAGCCTCAGAGCGGCGCGGCGCCGGCAGCGACGGGGGAGCGGGGCGGCCGAGGGACACCCAGCACAGCAGCCTGGCCAAAAATGACTGCGGTGGATCCCATCCCCGGCACCCTGTGACAAGCTAAAAACCTCCAGTTTATTAAAGATACATTCCTGCCCTAATAAAAGACGCGTTGTCTGGTGGCGGGGAGGCTGCAGGATGTTATGGTTGGAATGTTCCTCGGCCCTTGTGTAATTAAGAGCCCCACCAGCTGTGGATCTGCGAGGAGCTGGTTTTTTCCCCCCCACCCCGCCCCAGACAGGCAGAGCTGATGTTTTCTGTGATCTCCAGGATGTCACCAGCTCCCCTTTGATGTGTGCAAAAGCGAGGGACCTCCGAGGCTCACGGCTCTGGGGGAATATTTGATATTTGTCTGAGCACTGCTCGTGAGGTGACCCAGTAGGACGGAGGCACGATTAATTGCTGGAGGGAAGAGGCTGAGCCCTGTGTCCCTGTATCCATATTCATTAGTGCATTAAGGCTGTGGCAAGCCAAAGCACAAATAATAATAATAATAATAGGATGAAGTCACTTCCATGAAGTTTTCTATAATGGGGAAAAAAGATGGAATTTCTTCCCCGTTTCGAGTGGGGAGGATGGAGACACAGAGCAGTGAAAGGTTTGCCTTGACAAAATAACCCAGGATGTCCCACGAGGGGCGTGTGGGGAGCTGGACCCCGAGCAGATCCCTGCTGATCCCTCCTCTGTGCTGTCCCACCTGTGGAACACGAGCAAACCACGGATTTGTAGTGGTTTCGTGACACAAATCCTTCTTTTGGGCTGGCTGGTGACGAGTGACACTGCAGGGGTGGCCAGGGGCAGCCCTTGGGGTTTGTGGGACACGAATGAACTGAGGTCTGCTGAATCTTCTGCCTCCCAAAACCACTGGAAAACACTTTGTTCCTATTTTTTTGCTGACAGCTTCACTCCCACCACCACATTCCGTGCTGGACACTGAAGGTTCTCCCAGGGCACAGCTCAGATGCTCCCTGAGGTCTCTTAGCCCCTCTCTAGGGATCTGGATTTCCCAGGGGCAGAAAGAGCTGGAGTCAAATCCTGATTCAATGCCCATTTTAATGAAATAAATGAATTTATTTTAATGCAGCTGTGTCACTTTGGGGCTCCGTGGGGGACAGCTGAAGCCCATCCTTCCACCCAGGCTTGGAAAATCTGGTGGCTCCTGAGGTGTTATCCTGGGTTAGATAAAAAACAACCCTGTGAAATCAGAGAGGGCCCAGCACAGGCTGCAGGAACAGCGTGTCCCCACCACTCCCACCCTGGCCACTTGCTGGGACAAATACCTGTCCCAAACCTCCACGGAACAGGTATTTCTGCAGGTATTTACCCTGCAAGCAGCCCAGAACTGGATTAAGATAAGGTGGCTGCCGGGACGGATGTGGAAATGCCTGTCAGGCCTACAAACCTGCAGGGCAAATTAAGCAATCGTGTTCCCAGGTCATACATAAAAATAAGTAAAAAACACTATTAATCCATAGCAACAAAAGGAGATGGCATGGCAACAGCAGCAACTGCTGCAAAACAAAACAGCAACGAGAGGAGGGGAGAGGAGGGGAGAGAGAAAAGCAAGCCCTGCTCTGGTTTTTGGGGGTTTTTGAGGTCAGGGGAGATGTTGCATCCCAGGTGGGGGAGTCAGAGCACGGTCTGGGTGCTGATGCCAGGCTGAATGCCTGGTTCTGCCCCATCCCTGCACAGCTCTGCTCCAATCCCGGGGTGCTGGAGGATCCAGGGGTGCCTGCTGTACCCTCTGGAGCTGGGAAGGGGTTGCCATGAGGAGGTGGTGGCTGAGCTTAGGGCAGGGGGGCTCTCTGGGGGTTCCCGAGCCTCTGCTCAGGCTGAGGAAGATCCCAGATCCTGAGGGTTGGCAGCAGAGCAGGGCAGGGAGCTGAAGATACCAAATCCAATTTGTTGGGTTTTTTTTTCCTAAATTAAACCAAAACATCAACAGCAGCTCTTAATTACCTCACCAAGATGAGCTGCTCGTGGCACTGCAGAGGAAAAAGAGCCTTTTGCTCCTTAGGACTGAAGTTCTCTGCACTTGCTGGATGAAACAACCCAGCCCAGGAACCAGCAGCTCCTCAGGGGCAGCTGCTGCTCTCCCACCCCTCAAAAAGACACTTTCAGCTCTCTTGAGGGCATCATCCCTCCAGGAAACAAAACTGGGCTAAACTCAGCATCAAAACACGGCTCCATGCCTGTTTTGAACCCAGGCAGAGCTCTGCTGCGGCTGCGTGGGAAGAGCGTGATGGAAATAAGCCCTAATGGGTGTTAATTTGGAGTGGGAAGTTTGTGAGTCAGGCGGGGGTGCAGGGGAGGAGTGGGCAGGAGCCACGATGCCGAGCAGAGCTGAGCTCCTGCTGCCTGCTCAGAGGGGATTTCTGTGCTCCTGGCAGGGCTGGGAGCACCCCAGTGGGGCGAGGAGGGGTTGGAAGGAGGAAAGGAGCTGCTGGGAGAAGGGATTGCATCCAGGCAGTTTGGCTTGATCAGAGCCCACGCTCAGGGGATGGTTGTTAAAAGGAGATTTTCCATGCTGTGAGAGCCAAAGCAAACACAGTGAAACTTAATTAAACGCCTGCCTGCTAAAATAATAATTTTCTTATGAATTGAGGAAGGTAAAATACAATGAGAGATGGACCTGATAAAGGAACCACGGTTCTCCAGCGTGCCCAGCAGGAGCACAGGGGTGAGGAGCACAATGAAGCAGGTTTGCTGGTGGGGAAGGTCCTCCACTTTTCCCTCATGTGTGGGATGCTCTCCAGGGTTGAGCCAGCTGCTGGAGCCCTCCCAGACTGCCTGTCTCCATCCCAAACCAGGGACACCCAATCCAGTGCTGCCCGACAGCTCCAGGAATGGTGCTGTCTGAATTACCAAAATATTAATGCTTGTCTAGAGGGAAGAGAAGGAAGAAAGGGAAAAAAAAAAATCTCTGAATGTCTGGAATTTTCATTCTGCTCTTGCTGGTGCTGGGGAGAGGGGAGGCACCTCCTCGGGGGGAACAAGGGCCACTTCTGCACGCTCAGAACTTGCTCGGCGTGGCTTTGGATGGGAAAAAACCTCAGCTGGAAGAAAACCCTTCCAAGTAAGTAGTGACTGGTAATGTCATCATCATCCAGACAGCCCAGGAGAATCGTTTCAGGAGCAAAGATGAGGAAAAGAAATAAAAAATAAAGAGGTCTTGAACCATGCACCTGCAGGATGGGCTGCCCCCAAACAGGAGGAGTGAGTGCAATGTCTGCTCCCAGGTCTGCAGACACAGGGGCCAGACAGAGATTCCTGCTGAAAGTGTCTCTCTGAATGTTATTTCCATTTAGAAAGGAAAAAAAAAAATTAGGATGGAGGGATGGATTTAATTTTTTAAAGGGCTGGGAGTGTGCTGCCTCTGCTCCTCCGAGCCCAGGGCGTTCAGCATCTCCAGGACCTCAGAAAGAGAAACTTTCCAGCCCTTCCTGGGCTGGGATACGACTAATAAAATGTGGCAAAATGGGGAGAATAAGAAGAAATTTTGAGTTTTTCCTCTGTTTCTGGTAGTTGGCTTCAACTCAGCACTGCTGGCTCCAGCCAGTGCATTTGGCTTCTTGGGTTTGACTCAGGGTTTGTGGGGTCAGTACTTTTCTATACCTCAAACCCACAGGGGAAGGGTTAGGCCAAACCCCTGTTTTTTCATTATTGTAATAAATGTGATTGTCTCCAAAAAGTTCCATTTTCCTGCCTGCTCCAAATTCAGATATTCCTTCTCTCTCCATAAAAAAGCCAAACCCAGGGACTGAAAGACTGGATTTGGACCCTACTTCATTTGGCATTGACTCTTGTAGATACACTGAACATTACTTCATAGCTGAAATTAAAGAAATAAACCCACTAATAAAATAAACTAATAACTTTCCCCCTCTTTGTCTTTCTCTGGGAATCAGGAATGGCTCAGCCTGTACAATAATTATACTGTAAGCATGGCAAAAAAAACTTCTTGACTCCTGCCATTCTCAGCCCTTCCCACCAAAGAGGAGGGAAAAAAAAACCTTGGCAATAAATTAAAAACAGTTTTATTTACCTTGAACTACTCAGCCAAGAATGCACATTATTTAGGGACTGGAATAAAAAGCCATTCACTCTAGTTCAATTGGCCATTTAGTTCAATTTGTGTGTGTTACTGCAGGTAATTACTATGGTAATAATGTACTGTAATCTGTGCTGATTTGGAACTTGTCCTGTTTCTGTATTAATAATAAGTGCCATATATGTACTAATTACCAGTTTGTTACCATGGTTATTTGCGTAGATGCCATGTTAATGATACCCTGGAAACATAAAGCAATCACATTTTTGAATTAAATCTTTGTGGTCTCTTTAGTGCTAAAAGCCCAATTCACATAAAATAATGATGAAGAAAATGAGCTCATCGGGGCTGCCTCGCCAGCGAGCTGATTAGCCGAGCTGCATAAATATATGGCTTTGCCATACTGAAAAATTAGAGCCTCCAAAACATTTTCCATGGTTGCTAAGTAACTCCCCAAAGATGACATCACTTACAGGAACACGCGGTGCCAGATCTGTCATGCACACGTATTTATAGAGCCCTCGGAGCGCGCCCGGCCCCGCCGCTGCCAGAGGTGTCGGGGGCTGGCTCCCAGCCAGGGGCAGGGGGCAAAGAAATGGGCATCTCCCTCCTTTCCCCCGCAAACTCACCCCCACGCAGCCCTGGCTCCGCGGAGGGGATCCAGAGGCATCTATTTTTGGGGATTATTTAAAGCCAGAAGGGACCCGTGCGATCCCTGCTCGGCAATGATTTCACACGGTGAGGCCTGCGCTGGCTCGTGTCTCTTCTCCTCTTCAAACTGAGCTGAGCAGCACATTTTGGGGATGATTTGTTGGGAATGTGGACGGGAAGGGACAGGCTACTGCTGCTTCCCAGGCTGGGGGAACCTACTGCGTGTCACTGAGTGCTGGGCAGACATCTCGGGGTTTTCCATGGGATCATGACCAGCAGTTATCCCTGCAGCAGTTATCCCTGCAGCAGTTATCCCTGCAGCCTCCCATCCCGCTTTTCCTACTGTTCCCACACAGCAGCCACCTCGCTGACCGTGCTGGATCCACATCACAATTAAAAATAGCTCCTTGGCAACAAAACCATTCCCTTTTCCCCGAGCGCAGAGTAAACAATGGGTCCTTCCTACCCTGGAATTGATGGCGATCCTTTAACCAGATGACACTGGGAGAAGGGCTGGGAAAAGCTGGGAGAAGGGCAGCTGCATGGAATGGAACAAGGCAGGCAAACCTATAGGTCCCAAGCCTGTTGTAAAGCCTGATCCGTGCTGCTGTGGGTGAAGCCTGGAGGCTCTGGAGCTGTTGCAGATCCTTTGGGAGCAGTGAGAGCCAGAGCTGCAGGAGGGAGCGGGGTTTGGGCACCTCGGATCGGCTGCAGGATGGAGCTGGGGGTCTCCTCTCTCAGCGGCAGGGTCTGTCCAGGAGGAGATCAAGGAGGTGGGAAAGAGCATCCCGGCGAGTCTGCCTGAGGAGAGTCCCTGTCCTGGGCCGTGTGTGCCTGGGAGGACAAACAGCCACTGGAATGCTGGCCAAAAGCCCTGGGAAAATCACAACACCCATTTGTGAAATTTCCTGCCCCTCAGCAGGTCAGGGATGGGCTGGCTGAGGCATCCACTGGAGGGTGCCACGAGCTTTCACCCATGAAGGAACCACTGGCCCAGCGTTGTGGTTGTCCTCCCGTTATCCTGTTTTCCTCCCTCTGCTTTGGCCCGGGGCCATCCCAGCATTTCCCTCCCTGCTCCTGCAGAACCCGGTCCCACAGCGGATGCCATGTCACTTGAAAAGCTACTTAGTGCTCTTTATTATCTGGTCATTATTTTTCCACTGAAGCCTGAGATAAGCAAAGCATAAATCAAACCAGAACAGGAGCCACTTGGAGCAGGTAAAGCACGGAAAAGATTTCAATCAGCGATTCTGGGCAAGAAAAGCAAAAAGAGGGAGAGGGAGGGAGGAAAGGGGAGGGGGGAGAAACAAAGAAAGGGAAAGAAACACCACTTGTTGTTTGTGGGATGAAGACAAATGTTTCCGAAGCCACATTTTCCACATGACGCCCAGTAAAAGCTCTCGGTTTGATTATTAATCACAGGGCAGCCTCCATCCATCACTCCATCCCTCCGTGCCTCCCGAGCTGTTTGATGTGCCACCCTCCGCCCTCCCCTCCCACAGCCCCCGCGCTGGGCAGCGGCGACAGGGGAGAGCAAAGCCCGGCAAGTTGTTCCAGTAAAGAAAATGCCATCAAATAAATAGAGGAGGAAATAAATAAGAGACTATCAGGGAAGCTGCTGCCGTGCCGGTTGGATCCCTCTGCCTCTCGAGACTTCTGGAGAGCTGCTGACACTGGGAGCGTCTTCTGAAATGGATGGACTTTGCCTCTTGCCTCATACATCTGTTTAATGACCTCTCCTCGCAGGCACTTGACATGTGATTTATGGGATATAAATTTTACCTCTTTGCTCGGGTGTCGCAATCCCCGCGTTCCGCAAGGTGAGAGCACCTCGCCCCGCCGGGATGCGGGGCTGGCTCCCTCGGCTTCCTGCTCGCTCAACTTTCTTCCTCGGGCCCTTCCTTTAAAATGCAAAATAAAAATTAAAAAAA
>VWZT01011305.1:12944-67229 GCA_013397055.1 Pachycephala philippinensis | reverse complement strand
AAAAAAAAAACAACAACCCAAAAAAACCCCCCAACCCCTAACAGACTTTAAAAAATGTGTTTTTTCCTCTCTGAAAGAAAACTGCTGCTGACACAGCGTTCAAGGCGGGCGGTGCTTTTCAGAAAAAGCAAACAGCAGCATCCCAGCTGATTTCCTGCAAATAACAATAACAATAATAAATACATATATAAATAAATAAGTCCTTAATTCTTTTACTGGCATCTGTAGCCTCTAATTCATAAATTCATCAGGACTTTCCCAGGATGTCAGTTTTGGCAAATGAGCCCTGAGTTGCTTCATGCTAATGGAGCGGTGGGCTGCCTGACCTCAGGAAATAGAGAGGCCAAACATGAAAAAACAGAGCCGGGTTCAAGGCTGGGGCTGTGAACCCCAGATTTGAGGGTGAGGTCGGCGAAGGGTCAGGGAAGCATTGTGTGCAGCGCGAGGGAGAAACGCTGGTTTCTATTTAAAGCCTTTCATGCCGCTGCCAGAGCCCTCTCGGCATTGTGTGCGGGAGCAGCCCGGCGATTGAGAAATGCGCCTCGCAGATCCTGACTTCAGGAATGGGGAAAGATTGGAAACAGCCACGCTCACGTGCTGCGAGCCAAACCCTCCCCTACCTTGGGAAGAAGGGGAGGGCGAGATCTGCCTGGCTCTTTTCAGCGGCTAACGCAGATGGATTTGCTTTGGCGTTTAAGGGTGATGGATGTGCCAGGTACTATTCATTAGGAATGATTTGTTGGGGCCAGCGTAGCTCGCCTGCCCATTAGGACGCATTTACTTCGCAGGTTAGTAATGATGGGTGCACTTAATAGTTCCTAAGTATCGGAGGGCATTAAAAAGCCCTGGAAGAGAAGGCTATCAATATTTACAGCTTCAATTTGTTGGGGGAGGAAACCAGTGGAAGGGGTGTCCGCCCCAGTCCGTGCTCCCAGAGGTGGGTATTGGTGTGGAGAAGGCTGGAGCAAGCTCTGAAACCAGTTGTGCTTCGGCCCCAGTGCATCCAAGTGATGTGGAAGTGGCAGCTTGTTGGGGGAAACTGAGGCTCAACCCCAAATTTGGGTGCTCAGAGCCCGGTAGCTCCAGGTGGGCCACAGTCACCCTGTTGGGTTTGCCTCTCCACCAGCACCACGGCCACGATCAGAGGAGGCAGAAGGTCATTCACTGAGGGATGATTATGGATATTACATCCCAATTCCCTTCCCTCGGCCTCCCCCCGGCTCGGAGCGGGCTTGGCTGGGAGCGAGATCCCGTTAACAGCCCTCAGCCGATGGGCAGCCATTTACTTAAGCCCCGATTTTTCATTAAAACAGCACATATGGCTATCAAGCACCGCAAGGTCACGGGGCTGCATTGTCTCAGCTTAATATGATGCCATTAAGGCTGGACCATAACGTCCCCGATGCTACAGCAGGTTCAGCAGCGCAAGATCAAGCATTGGGCAGGACTGCAATTTCCTCCTGTCCTCCTGCTATGATCTTATCAAAGCCTGACTGATCTCCGTGCACCAAATCGTGCTGGAGAGCATTAAATATCGTGAAAGGCTCCGTTTCCAGCAGCCCGTGGGGAGGGTGGGTCACAGCCCAGCTCCCTTTGTGTCGCACCATCCCTCTCCTGCAGGGGAGGCAGGATGGGGTGGCTCAAGCATCCAGGCTGAGAAATCCGTGTGAGTTCATGTTTTATCTTTACCATTGGTGTTGGGTTTAATCTTGAAGCCTGTAATCAAGCCTGCATGGGTCTGAGTCTAATTTTGCTGCCCTCACGGCCACGGTGCTGGCCCGGGACCCTTGTCACAGTGACCATTCCTGCTCTATGCAACCTCCAGTAGCCCTTTTATTCCTCCCTCAGATAACTAGATGAGAATAATTCCTTTCTTCCAGCTTTTATCTTCCTGTCTGAGCTACAAGTGCCTGCATGAAGCCCCTTTATTTTGCCATGCAGAGTTCCTGGCCCAGCAGGGCCCTGCTCTCCGTACTCGACGAGATGCAGGAAAGGCTGGCGAACAATTATGGAACAGAAGCAGGGGTAGGAAAAGGCAGATTGGGAACTGTCTGGTGGCTTTATTAAGCCACCAGAAGAGGTGGCACTCGGTGACTCCCTGGCACTGGCACGAGGTGTGTACGTGTGCCCGCCTGGGAGGTTTTGTGCCGAGATGAAAGCGTGTAAATAAAGGCAGGTTTGTGTGAGCGGCAGCCCTGCCAAAGGGGAAAATCTCTCACAAGATCTCCACCAGAAGGGTTTGCAGAGCAAACAGAAGTGTCGATTCATCTCACAGGATGCCAAGCCCCACTGAGATGTGAGGAAGGAGTGGGAAGAACCCCATGGAAGGGACACGGTGGCTTTTTCCAGCAGACACTGAGCACACGCAGCCGTGCTGGGTCCGTGAGGGTGGACAGGGACCAGAGGGTGGCAGTAGGAAGGGGTACCCTTGCAAAGCAGACTCCCCACCTGCCCAAAAACCAACAGAGATACAAAAGCCGAGCTCCTCTGCCATCATTTGAGCCAGAGCAGCTTAAAAGATAATGAGCTAATTGAGCAGTGGAGGCCATCTCCCCATAGCTATGTGTCAGCTCCTATTATCCGCTCCGGAACGCTCGCTGAGAATACCCAGACCCTCTCTGGAGGTATTGATCATTTATTTTCCAGGCCCTGTGCTGCCCCTTCCCCTGGGCAGGCAGCGGTGGAGGCTGAGGGTGGCCGTGCCCCCACAGACAGCCCGTCAGCTGCAATTGTTTTCTAGTGAAAATAGATGTTCAGTATCGATCCCTCTCCTCCCGTGGAGTCCGGGGGCCTTCTCCTTAGTTACTCTAATAAAACACAACTAATTAAATTTGTGCCTTGCTTTTTCAATATTGCATTATCCTAATTACTAATTAAGGGGGACCACGTGTGAGGGGTAGGCATTATTCCCTGCAAAAGATCCCCCTAATGGCCTAAATGACATCTTGGGGAAGGAGGAAATCTTTCAGCAAAGGCCAGGAAGGGATCCCTGGGGGCAACTTAACGAGAGGCTCTTTAACCCTTCAGCTGCTGCCCTGGAATTTGCTGAATCACGGATTAGCTGGGAAAACACCCATGCAAAGCTGTCCTGGTAAGGAAAAGGGAAAATTGGGGTGGAATTGAAAGGAACGGGGACATCTCTGCGTGAAAAGCACGTCAGGGGAGAGTTGAGGAAGCGGCTTTTCAAGAGGAGTGCCTTGCCCACTCCCACACGTCCTCCCACGCAGCCTGGCGTGGACACTGCGGCCGTCCGGCCCGTCTGGGGACATACCAGAGCTGGGGCTTGGCAGGGAGGAACGAGGCCTTTCAAGCCCGTACTCGACATCCTGCTCTTGTCAGGGCCGTGCCAGAAGGGCTTTGTTATGTTCCAAGTGGCAATTAAACGCACAAAATGACAGAGAGCGTTCTTTGGGGGACTGCTGGCAGTGGGGAAATCTCACTTCTGCACGCTTCAGGAGCCCTCCAGGTAATGGAGCACTGGGACTTGTGACACCAAATTAAAGCCAGGCTTAAACCAGACTGCTGGCAGAGCAGACTAAGCCTGCCTCTGCACAAAGATCTTTGAATAAATCCCAAACTTCCTTTAACACGCCCCAGGGACTGAAGCCTGTGCTGGGCTCGCTGACCCCTTCCCTGCTGGAGCACCCTCAGTTGGAGTTCACCAACATTTTCATTTCATTTTCCGTGTGGGTCGCCGCTCACACTCTGGCTGTTCCGGCTCCTTAAGTCACTGGTTCATTTCTCACACGGCTCCTTTAGAAACATATTTTTCCTCCCTTAAATACGCGGCTTGGAAGCGTGAGCTGAGATTTATGCTGAAAGGGATTGGGGAAGAATAGCGAGTAGGTACTTGCTGGAGGGAAAAAAATATAATACTTCAGGCATTATAGAGAATTCCACAATGCTGGGGCTCAGGAAGAGCAGCTCTGCTGCAGATTTTGGCATTCACTGGAGATTCCCAGGGCAGCAGTGATCCTTCATCTTTGGGATGAAACTTTCAGGTCTCCACTGAGGAGGAATCACCAGCGTTTGACATCTGGGGAAACTGAGGCATCAAAATGGGGACTGTTACAGGTCAAGCACCTTCCGAATCCTCCCCGTTTCCCTTTCCGTGCTGGTTTGCATGTTGCTTTTTGTAGCACTGCTACAGACAGGAATTGGCCAAGGAATCATTAATGGAAATTTCAGAAGACTCCAAACAATATCAATGTCTAGGATTTGGCATCCTGTTGGTTTCCATTCTGCCCGCAAGTTAAACCGATCACGGCTCTGTTTTGGCTTATTTTATCTCTCCCTTCCTCAGAGTGATTGAAATCTTAATAATCAAGGATAATATCGACGCCAAAGTTTTAAGCAATAAACATATAAACAGAATGAAGAGAAGCAGAATGCTCACGTCTCTCAACAGTGCAAATGGTTCAGTTTTATTTTGCTGTAGCAGATGTTAAGTTTCCAATAATAAAATAAAATAAAAAATCTAAGGGAGACATTTAGCAAAGTATAGCTTTACACTCCAGAGTTATCACTCCAATTTCAACTGGGACCATAAAGTTTTATGAGCTATTAAATTGCCCTAAACCTCCTTTAACGCACCAGCTCTAATGTTGGAGATTAACCATTTAGAAAAAGGAGGTTACCTTGGCTGAGATCGGGCCATTTTCCTGCACTCTGCCTCAGTCAATAACACTTTGCCGTGGCAGAGCCATTTGCTGGGTGTGTGGTTGGTAATTAGCCCGCATGCCCTGCAGGTAATGCAGCTGCAGGAGCTCCCACCCCTCCCACGGCGCCAGGAGCATCCACAGGACCGGGATGGATGCTCAGGAGGGCAGAGGGAACATCTCAGCTCCTTGGCTGGCTGCAGGTTTGCTTCCCCCATCCCCTCACCCGTGCAGCAGGGATGCTCATGGTTTCTTCTTCCTCCTTCATTTCACAGAATCCCCGAGTGGTTTGGGTTGGAGGGAGTTTAAACCTCATCCAGTGCCATGCCCTGCCATGGGCAGGGACACCTTCCACTGTCCCAGGTTGCTCCAAGCCCTGTCCAGCCTGGCCTTGGACACTGCCAAGGATGGGGCAGCCACAGCTTCTCTGGGCACCCTGTGCCAGGGCCTCCCCACCCTCACAGGGAACAATTTCTTCCCAATAGCCCATCTAACCCTGCCCTCCTTGTCCAAAGTCTCTCTCCAGGCTTCTTGTAAGCCCCCCCTAGGTACTGGAAGGTGCTTCACGAAGCCTTCTCTTCTCCAGGCTGAACAATCTCCAGTTTCTTTTTTGTTTGGGTGACAAATCCATCTAAGCATGGCCTTTGACTGTGTTTTATTACCTTGCAGAAGAGACCTTTGATCCTGGCTCGAATGCCCTGGATGCTGGAGTGGAACTTCCTGACCCAGGAAAAGGTTAACAGCAACTTCCATTTGCACTTGCAGAGCTCTTTCCAGAGAGGGGACTTAAAACCCCTCCAGCCCCATCCGCGGTATCACAACGCCTTCCAGAAGCCCAGGGTTGTTTGATTGATTTTTAAACAGGCACAAAAGCAGGAGCAGGGATGGCCTGGATCCGTGGGATGATCCTCGGCCTGTCAAAGGGGACCCGTGGGGCTTTGCCACCCTCAATCTGCCAAATCACCACCCTTCACCCCCTGCTGAACGGGGCTGTGACCCTCTGGGCACCAAACCTCTGGCCAGGTCGTCATTTTGCCTGTAAGGTAAAAGTCCAGCTGCCTGGCCACATCTGGAAACATCTGTCTGGAGAGACCTGAGCAGCGTGGGGCTGTCTGGTGCTGATGACTTGCAGGGATCTGGCGTTTCTCCTGAAATTCCTGCTGGAGCTCCTCTTCTGCCATGAGCCCTGGAAAGTCTCTCCTGCTTGGCTGGCTTGGAGCCCTGCTGAGGGCTGGGGTGCAGGGGGGGGCCCTGACACTAAATTAGACAATCACAGAAATCACAGAACACTTTGGGTTGGAAGGGACCTTAATGATCATCAAGCTCCAGCACATTTCCACCCTTCCCTGGTGTTCCCTTGAACTTTTTGGGAAGCCATCAGCAGGAGAAGTGGGAGCTGCTCCCCAGGAATGACAGTGCCCAGGGAAGAGCCAGGCTGGACCCTCATGGCTTGGGGTTAATGTGCACAGAGCCAGGGGACGGAGAGGCGCTGGGAGAGGGCGGCTCCTTCCCGGGAGGAGTTTGGAAAGAAAGGGTAACCCCTGCTCTATTTTTGAAAGAAATGTCTCCGAGGCCTTCTCCTGCATCCTGCAAAGGCCATTGCCAGGGAGCTGCAGCAGCATGGGGGGGGTTGGCAGCCTGCAGGGGTGGGAAATGCCTCCTCCCAAAAGCCTGATTCCCATTTCCCCTGAGATAAGATCTGCTAAGACTCGTTTTCTCCCTCTAAATTTTTTTGAAGGCATTTCCTATTTGGAGCCTTTATGGATGGTTTCCCCTGGCTGAGGGCTGAGCAGTCACCTGCCCAAGCCGGGCAGGGTGGCTTCCCCACACACACACTGCCCCAGAGAACCTTGGGGAGATGCTTCAAAGCCTCTGGTACCTGTGAGAGGAGCGAGCCAGACCCCACCATCAGCCTCCTACGTTACAGCACAGCCCACATTCCAGGTGTGGCTCCTCTGGAGAGCCTTTGCTTTCTTCCCAACCATCTGCTGTGGTTAAAATCCTACCTGGGACTGAAATTCATGCACAAGTTGGTGCAACAACCCAGCGTGTTCTGGGGGGCAGGAGGAGGTTGTCCAGCTTTGATCCTTCCTGGCACTTTGAGGACATGGTTCACGAGGTCTTTGCTCACTGCAGCCTTTTTCTTCTTGATTAAAAAGATGCATTTTGCTGTCTGAGGTGCCTGAGACATCAGCAGAAACTGCATTAAGAACAGCAGAATTTTCCCTTTGAGTTCTCTTTAACTGCATTATAGTGCCATGAAGTTAAACACTACACAGGTACATAAATAGGGTTGGACTCGATGATCTTAAAGGTCTTTTCCAACCTAAATGATTCTGTGATTCAATCCAGCAAGCCCCAGGCTTCAGAAAGGCTCTGACTAAGCCAATCTTCAGCGGTGCAGATGTGTCCCATGTCCTGCACGACAGAAAAACAAGGTTTAACTGATGTCAGCTTGGAGAATAATAGGGCACTCCATCTAAAATTAGCTGGAGGTCAAAACTTTTCAAGCCATCCCTTCTTCTGCAACCGGGGAAGAAATCCCTCAGCTGCAGCACCCTGCTTTGCTGTGGATATTTCAGTTGAGCAACTTTGAAGGCTGAGTCAGAGAGATTTCCTAACACCTCTTGCCTGCCCGCACTCCCCAGATAGCAAACACCAGTTCTGGGAGACAGAAAAACACTGTTCTCACTCATCCCAGATGGAGTTGGCCAGCCTGGAGCCACTGGATGTTCAGTGGTTCCCTTCCCAAGGGCTGTGAGCTCTCCTCTGCAATTTGAATTACCCTCAACTATCACTGGGATGAGGGGCACCCTAAAAATGCTACATATCCTAGTAGTGCTTGAGATCTCAGTTTTCTCCTTCCAAACCCCCCTCTCTTGGGTTGAAGCAGCCCTGGAAGAGCAGCCCCATTCTTTAGTGGTCCCTACAAAAGAATCTTTCTGGGAAGCAAGGCCCAGCTGGACCAGTGTGGGAATTGGAGGAGTAGAAACCCCCACAAACACTAATGAGTTTAATTTACAGCCCTGGAAAGAGCTTGGGTTGATGTAATGATAAAGGTACACAGATCTTAAGTAGAAGAATTATAAACCTATGTTTCTATAGTTATAAGTAAGAAAATGTATTGAGTGATATGGTGAAGGGTTTGATAATGATATGTAGATAATGTGATTTTATAGTTTAAGTTAAGAATTTAGATGTTATAATAGAAGTATCTGTGGGCACGTGAGCTAACAAGTTATTGGTCAAGGAACAGACACAATGCAGTAAAAAGTACCAAAGGTGATAGGTTATAAAATCAAAACAAAGTTTCGTGTTAATTGTCTATTGGACCAGAAAGTTATAAATTGCCATGGAACTCTGAAACTCGTGACTTTCTTTGGTTATGGCAACTTGCTGTTAAACCTGTAACTCCTGAGACTGAGGCCTCGTTTGATTTTTTAAGTAGTAAGTCACAAATAACAGAGTTGGTCCCATCTCTTAAATAAGGCTCTGACAGAGCAGGGAATGGTCTCACGTGGCAGCCACAATGTCCCAGCTTGGTCTGCTGGAGCTCATCTCCCCACATTCTGTTTTGACCTCACTTTTGGTCAGAGACAGCAGCAGACCCAACACCCCATGAGGTGCTTTATTGCTCAGGTTTCATGGTTAAATTAATGAAAGGAAGTGCAAACTCCTGTCCAAACCAGAGGCTGGGCATCATTTCCAGCCCATCCTTTTGTCTCCTCCAGCTCCTCTGCTTTCCTCCTGCTGTACCTGGATGGAGAATGCAAATAGCATGGTGAGAGATGTGACCTTTTGGCTGAATGTCACCAAGTCCTGCAGCACTGGGAGTGTTTGCACTCAGTCGTTAGCTTTAGCCTCTCCAGTTATTTATACATATCTCTGTAAAACTCCATGGGATGACTCAAAGATTGCTTTGACCTTGCTTGTGCTGGTGGTTTGATGGGCTGCAGGCCCTAAATGTTGTGTTTCTAGCAGCAGTGTTGGCTTTTCAATTTAGCAACCCCAAACATGGACCTGGCTCTGCCACTGCCCTGGAAATGCCATGGTTCAAGGGTTGGGAAAACCAGCCACAGGCTGAGATCAGACCTCCAGGAACGGGGTCCTCTAAACTCCTGGCGTGATGTTCGGTGTTGGAAACCTAAAATCTAAGGGATTGAGCTTGAAATTCCTGAGGGATGTTTGAATTAATTGTGGAATTATAGAATCACAGAATGGTTTGGGTTGGGAGGGACTTTAACGTTTATCCAGTACCCTTGGAGAAGGGACACCTTCCACTGTCCCAAGTTGATCCAAGTCCTGTCCAACCTGGCCTTGGACACTTCCAGGGATCCAGGGGCAGCCACAGCTTCTCTGGGCACCCTGTGCCAGGGCCTCCCCACCCTCATAGGGAACAATTTCTTCCCAATATCCCATCTAACCCTATTCTCTTTCAATTTAAAGGCATTATCTTCCAGTTTAATCCCATTAATTGATGAACCAACTTCAAAGGCACCCCACAGCATCCCTCCGAGTCCGTGATGAACTGGGAACGACCACACCACATGCTGCCAGTGTTGCTCCAGAGTGACAAACATCAAAAACTAAGCCCAAAATGCAGCTTTGCTGGTGCTGCAGGAAACCTTGTCCACACTGCCCATACCTGCAGGAACCTCAGTGCTCCCTCAGCCCTCGCCTCCCTGGGAGGGGGTTCCCAGGCTGAGCTGGTCTCAAACTTTTCTCCTGTGAGGATTTCACGCTGTTTGAGGAAAAATCTGCTCTCTGGAGCTCCCTCCAGGCAGGCAGCCTGCTGGGTTCCCTCGCCCCAACACCAACGTGTGGCTTTCTGCTCCTCTCCTCTCGCTGGAGCTCTGTTGAGTCTCATCCCAGCAGACAGGCTGCCTCGAGACGAGGTTCAAATCCATCTCTGCTGTTCTGGAAGCAGTCAGCTGAGCCACGAGCACGTAGAGTGACTTCCAGCCTTGGGAAGGGGTCTGGGATGAGATTTGGAAGGCCAGGGATGGAGCAGGGAGGGATCCGAGTGGGGTTCCAGCAGCTCAGCCATCCTGGGTCTCTCCGTCCATCCTGTCAGACTCCATCGTGCCACCACAGTCACTTTGACATCCAAACCCTTTCCTCCTCCTTTTCATCCCTTCTTTTACATGCCACAGCCATCCTGTCGCCTGCCTCTCAGCGATGTTGCTCAGAGAAATTAGGGCAACTGCAGCACTGGGTTTTTATTAGTATTGCCAAACTCTTTCAGCATTTTTAGAAAGGGCTTGAAAAGGAGCCAAGTCGTTTCTCCTTCTTCTGTTTCTTCTCCTCCCCCTCCTCCCTCACCACCACCCCCCTCCCCTCCGCTGTCTGCGGATGCTTTGGGATGAATTAATTCAGACGTGCGGTTTTGAATGATTTTGGCTCCTGGTTATCGAGCCATTCAGCAGTTCTGGGAGCCTCCCCCATCGGCTGTTATTGAACCAGACAGAGAGGGGCGGAGGAGATGGCAGCGGCCTGATTTGTTGGCTTGTTAGTTCTGCTCCTGCGAGCCGTCCATCGGCTCAGGTTTCCCCATCCCGGCTGACACGGACAGGCGGCGGCCAAAACGCTCCTCCCGGAGCCGGAGCCAGCACGGGATCGCTGCCGCTGTCACCTCGAAGCTGCCTGGTCCAGAGGAAGGAGTCCCATGCTGGGAGGTGGGATGAGATGGTCTTTGAGGTCCCGTCCAACCCAAAGCATTCTGTGATGTCGGTGGGAACAAAAAAGGGTTGTTTGTCCCCGTTTTTGCTTAGCCTGCCCCATTCCCCTGTCCCCAAGCCAGGCTGTCACCCCAGCTCTGCTCTGGCATCACTGCCAAGTGTCTCAGCAAGGTATTTTTAGCCCCAAGGGGAGGCAGAGCTAACTCAGCACCAGCACTGTGCACGTGGAGATCACCTTCTGTCCAATCCTTCTTTGCATCCTGGGCTGGGTTTGATTTCTCCTCCTTGGAGAAGGGGATGTGCCCCAAAATTCTGGTCCAAGGGCAGCCCTGCTGTTCCCCCAGCCCCACGGTGACCCCATGCCAGGGCAGGGCTTGGTGGGCACTGATGCCATGGGCTTACCTCGGCTTACCTCTGCTAAAAGACAGATGAGCTCTGGATCTCCTGGAGCCTCCCATAAGACAGAAAGAAGCAGAAATAACCACTAAACCCTTCTGAAAAGCACTTCCTACCCGTGCTGCTCCGGGGGGTAGCACCGAGACTCTTTAATCATAGGGACGATGGTTAGAATTCATTATTTTCTCAGCTTTCTAGTAAAATTTTAAAAACCTACCTGAAAATCTCATTATTCCTTGTCAAGGCTTTCTTTGAGTGTTCTTCTGCTCTGATTTCATACTGGGCTAATATCTAAGAAAAATATTATCTCTCTGCTTGGCTTCCCGCCGCCCCGGCCGTGTTTGTGTTTCAGTGGTGGACGAACCCACTCCAGTTTATTTATGTAGCTGGTAAAGCCACCCCTCCAGGACTCCCCTCGCTCTGAACTCGAGGCCCAAGAACAGTAGGGCCCGCTGGAAATCCCATATGGCTTTAAAGCATCCCCATGTGCAAGGCATGGCTCTGCACCAGGCAGAGCTCTCTTCCTGGAGCTCTGCTCAGACATCTGTGCTTTCAACAGCAGGGGAAAAGTGAAAAACCTTGATTCATGCCATTCACAGGGTGGTACTGGGGATTGGTGGGAAGTCTTTGGGTGCAGAAATTTCTGTTTCTCACCTGTTTCATCTGTTTTACTCAGTAGGTACCAGGTGGAAATGCCAGAGGTGCAAGCAGACGCTTTGAGGGGATTTTGGAGCCTTTGTTTTTGTAGAATCACAGAATAGTTTGGGTGGGAAGGGACCTTAAATTCCATCTCATTCCCACTATCCCAGGGTGCTCCAAGCCCTGTCCAGCCTGGCTTGGACACTTCCAGGGATGGGGCAGCCACAGCTTCTCTGGGAACCTCTGCCAGTGCCTCACCCCCCTCACAGGGAAGAATTTCTTCCCAATATCCCACCTAACCCTGCCCTTTGGCAGTTTGAAGCCATTCCCTGTGTCCTGTCACTCCAGGTTCTTGTCCAAAGTCCCTCTCCAGCTCTGCTGGTCCCCTTTAGGCACTGGAAGGTGCTCTAAACTCTCCCCAGAGCCTTCTCTTCTCTGGGCTGTTTTAGCAATTTAAGCTCAGATGCAGAGAGGTTTTGAAGATCAAACTCCCACTGTTATAATTAAAAATCCTCCTGAGATTTGCTACCAGAGCCCTGCTGGGAAGAGGCTGGTGCTGGGGCTGGACTGGGAATTTGCCACACCAACAAACCCTGCAGGGACTTTTTTTCAGTTGATCTCTTTAGGAAAGGGTTAACACCCCCAAAAATAGAGACTTTTGGCCTCAATCTGAACTGGTTGGATTTGATGATCTTAGAGATCTTTTCTAACCTTATGGATTTTATGATCCTGATATACTTGTCCCCATTCCTGACACACGGGTTGTTCACCACCGTATCCGCAGCTGGAATCACTCCAGACCACGGCTAAGAGATCAGCATTACTCTATTTTGGGCTTTTTTTTGCCGAGGTTGCTGTCCAGAGCCGAGCTGAGGCTGGCACTGCCAGGGCTGTTCTCGCAGAGCTCTGGCTGCTGGCCCAGGAGAAGGTACAGCCAGATGAGAAAGCTGACACGAGGTAACCGAGGCTGTGAATTTACAGCGCAGCAGCTGCTCCCTGCCCGTGGCTTGAGCACACATTTACCCTGTGGAGGATGCCAAGAGCTCCCTGATCCATCCTGTGGGGATGGGAATGAGCTGCCCGTGGGAAGGAGCAGGGATACAGCGAATCTCCCAAACCCCACGCCACAGGGAGGGCTCGCCCAGGGAATTATCCCGAAATGCTGCACAGAGCAGCTCTGCTGGCAAATTCCCTCGGCTCTCAGGGCTGCAGTAGCTGGGCTGGAGGATGCTTTAATGCACTCATCTCACACAGAGCACTTGATGCCTCTTCTCCGTTCGTTGAGAGGGGAAGAATAGAGAGGAATGTGGGAGGGCAGCGGAGAGTGGTGCTGCCGCATTGAGTGTCTGAGGCGGGCAACGAGGCACTCTGCGAGCAGCCTTCCTCCAGCTGGGCTCCTCTTTTGCAATTCCAGTGTCTTGTTTGTCAGTAATTTATATTGACAGAGTCTTTCAAAACACTTTAGGCTTGTTTACAACATGGAGCAAGAACATTTTGTCTCATGTCCTTTCCATTCTTGAAGACGATCCTCTCCTCCGTCCATCCCCCCCTCTCCCCTGTGCCTCTCCAGAAGCTGCTCCCTTGCTCTCTGCAAACCTGATGGGCTGGAAGAGAACCTGCAAATCTGCTTGATGGGATGCTCCTTCCTCTCTAATTGCTAATTAGGTTTTCTAATCAGGGGCAAAGCACCTTTTCCATGGCACAAACCCCTCCAGAGTGCCGGATGCACTCGCTCTAGTGTGTTGCTGTTGCACGTGGAGTTGGTTGTGAAGTGCTGCGAGCACAGGTGACACAAACCTGCAACAAGAAATGGGCACGTCTGGGACCTGTTCCTGCATCCAATGGCATCATCTGAGCTGGAAGTCCAGGATACCTCCTGCCATGTTGGCTCTGATGTTTTCTCTTCAAGCACTGAGCACAAGGAGCAAGTTCATCCCTCGCCTCTCCATCCCTCCTGATTTCTGCAGTTTTTTGCAATGGTGTGGCTCACCTGGATGCTGTGGTTGTCCCTTTTTCCCTGAATATCATCCTAAGACCATTGGGAAGACAATTCTTTTATGGAGTCCATGTCCAGTCCTGCCCCCACCCCACCAGCAATGACCAATTCAAAACCTTTTAAAAGTCTCCTTCAGCCTTGCAGGCAGAGGTTTTTGAAACGCTTGAGGGAAATGAAGTAAAAGACTTGGACTCTCCAGGCAGAACAATCCCCTCTGCTCCTGGGGCTGGCAAGACGAGTGCTGGCCAAGCCTGGCAGCCCTGTCCCAGACAGCTTTAATGCAGCCAGCTCGGAGGGAGAGCAGGGAACAGCACGATCCTGGGAGCAGAGACACCATTGGATTGTCTGGCAGCTCCTGTGTGGGGTGTGCTCAGCCTGCACTGCCCCGCTCCCTCTGCCTGTGCCCTGTTCCAGCCAGGATAAAGCCTGTGCACGTTTGGCTGCCCAAACCACAATAATCCCCTCTTTCTGCACTTGCCTAAGGAGGCTGGAGTGCCCTATTATTTCAGAGTCTGCTGTTTAACGTGCTCTCGGCCTTGATTAAGACTTTTCATCTTTCAGGCAGACATCAAAGTGAAACCTTGAGTTCTCCAGTGCTGCACCATGGGTTGGGGCTGGTCTTGCTGCTTCCTTGTGATTATCGAGCTGTCCGGATGGCAGAGCAGCGGGGAGGGAGCGCCATGTCCCAGCGGGCAGAGGAGCAGGATTAAGGACATTTCATCAGCCTTCATCCTCCTTTTTTCTATCCTTCCTACCTCCTTCCTTCCTACCCCACTCTGAGAGGTTGCCCAGATGGATGAGCAGGCCCACTAATCCTGTTAACATTGAGGAGCATTTCCAGGAGGGGATACGTTTATTGAGCTCAGGAATAAAGCACTGAACAGTGCCTTGGCTTTCTAATCCTGGCCTTTGGCATGGCTTTTAGCCACTTGGTGCAGTCAGCAGCGTTATACCAAAACCAGTAAAGCAACAGAGGTCTCGGCAAGGCAAAGTTCTGGCCTTGGTCTGGATTTCCCCATCCATGAAGGTCCCGTGTTCCTCCTTCCCCTCCCTGGCCATTAGGAGAGCAATCACAGCAGCATTCTCCCAAATATATCCCTTTCCTCCCTCCTTGCAGAGATGGACCCACCTGGAGGGACAGCTAAGAACCATTTCCAGGACTATTTATGGCCGTGTCCCCATAAATCCCTCTGCAGGGCTGATCAACCATAACGCTGCTGGGAGACTCATTTGAATACAATAAGAGGGGAAAACGGGGTGTGAGACTCGAGGAGGCTCCCCCACACACGGCATCTGGCTGATGAGAGAGCCTGTCAGGAGCTGCCTGAGTGCTGGATGCTCCCTGCCACGATAACTGCTCGGAGTGGATGAGCTTTCTGTCAACAACTTAATAATCCTCGTCTGCCGCGCCGCCGCGTCAGCCAACACTCCTGTAACGAAGGGCTGATAACGAGGGGGTTAGGCTGGGGAAAACGGGCTGTTTTGTCAGCACAACGCTCTTGTCATCAAAAAAGACTCTGCAAAAGCTTGCTGGCTCCTTCGGAGCTCTCCCGGGATGATTCGCCAGCCCCACAGCCCCGTTTGTCCCACGGCCTTTCTGCACTAACAGCAGCGGCAGCAGGAGTGACAGGAACCCCTGCAGCAAGCAGATGTGGATGAGCCTCCTCCAAAATCAAGGAATTTGCCCTGGTTTTCATCCAGAAGCTTTTCTATCTCTTCCTCGCATCTCTGTTTTTTAAACTATCGCTCTTGCGTATGTAAAACTTCAAATTATTCCTTGTGAGCTCAGGAATTAAAAGGCAGGAATTCTGCTGCAGCTTCACCCTGCGGTGAGGAGTCCTGCAGCTGAGTGGAGAAGCCTCCTCTTTTATCCTCAGAGTCAGTGGGAATAACAAGAGTGAAGATCCAGGATGGGGTGCATCTCCTCCAGCCCAGGCCCCAGTTCTGCCTCTGGCTGGGTTGGTGCAAACCTGGACACCCACGGAAAGGGAGGGGTGGAGGAGGCTGCTGCCCTTCAGCAATGCCCAGTCCTGCAGCCCTTCTTCACCCTGGGCTTGTCCCAGTCCCACCACAGCTGGATCATGATGGGCCCATCACCCTGGGCTTGTCCCAGTCCCACCATGGCTGGATGATGATGGTCCCATCACCCTGGGCTTGTCCCAGTCCCACCACAGCTGGATCGTGATGGTCCCATCACCCTGGGCTTGTCCCAGTCCCACCACGGCTGGATCATGATGGTCCCATCACCCTGGGCTTGTCCCAGCCCCACCACGGCTGGGTGACAATGGTCCCATCACCCTGGGCTTGTCCCCGTCCCACCACAGCTGGGTGACGATGGTCCCATCACCCAGCTCACATGCCAGAGCCGGATGAAGTGACCAAGCCCAAAGCCGGATTTGGGGCCCAGCAGGACACCAGCCCACCCTCATTGCACAACAGGAGCCATCCCAGGGGATCCTTCTGGGGAAGACGAAGGCATTAATGCTTGGGGAGCAAATTCCTCTGGCTGCTTGAGGCCGGGACTCAGCGCTCTGGAATTCCAGAGCGATAACACGGCACGAGAATGTTTAAAGAGGCTGCGGATGCAACGAGCAACCCCAGGGCCCGTCCCAGGCTGCAGCCCAAAACTCACAGCTTGGAGCTGCTGTCGCAATCGGGAGAGGAACGACAGACTCCCAGGGCTCATCCCATTCCACGGTGCTCCCTGTGCCTTGCAGGAGATGAGGATCTGGCCCACTGTGTGCAAAATTAGCCCCTCGTTAGCGGTGCCTGCAATCCCTCACCGCGGGGGGAAAAGGGAGCAGATGCCAAATTGCTACCTGCAGCAAATTTTTTTTTTTTTACAATTGAATTACAATTGGCCTGAGACAGCGGGAGCTTTTCCTTCGTATTAGCTGGGTATGGAAGCACTGGGAGGCTGCTGCTGCACTGATCCCAAACCCTGGTCCAGCACAATTCCATGCAGCGAGCAGCTCCTTCAAACTTCATCAGCACCAGGAGCCTCCATCTGCAGGAACCACTCCTGCCTTTCGTGTCATCACAGAATGTAAATAAATATAAAATTGAAACGTCCCTTAAACTAAAATGCAATTTAAAGCTCTTATTTTAAATGTAGGAAAACACTCCAGATTTAACTTTGAATTTTTATTTTTTTTTGCACTCTCGTAAAGGAATTTGGAATATTTTCCCAACTCATATTTTAACGTTGGGGAGCTCGAAGAATTTTCCCTGGAGTACATGGAAATGTTCAAAGTGGCATCAACATGGCCTTCCAGGGAACTCCAGCCCCTCTGGCATGGATTCATAATAAATAATAAAATTATTTGGGCTGGAAGGGACCTAAAAGATCATCTTATTCTAACCCCTATGGACCTCCTGATCATGAAACTTGCCCTGGGTCTCTTACAGCTTTGTTCAAGCAGTGCTGCTGTTTGGATCAGAGCTAATTAGCTGAAAAGCCGCCTGATTGTGTCTGTGTATGATGCAATCCCATTTCTGACTGCAGAGAGATACATTCTGTCACTTTTCTCGGGAAGTTTTTGAGGTGTTTAAGACAGAAAACATTCGTGGGCAGATTTTTGAAATGTACGCCCACAAAACCCAAACTCTGTGAAACTTTCTATTTGTGGGAAACACACGGATGTTAATTTTTCTTTTTGCTTGTGTAAATTCTTGGTTTTATGAAGAACAGTCTTGGGATATCGGTTTGAATCAGAATTTTATATATATATATATATTTATATATATATATATATATATGACTCTACAGCTCCCAACTCGTTGGGCAAATTCCCCATAAATCCATATCCACTCGTGCACTCAGACAGAACATTCTGCTAGAGCAGCATGGAAAACCAAAGTCCCTTTTGCCTGGCGCAGAAAGAGAAGCCTTGAGAGCTGCCAACATCTGCTTTCATCCTGCTGCTTCTTCTGGAAGTGCCGAGGAGAGTGGGAAAAAGGCAGGGAGGATGAGGGTGTGATGTGGGAGCAATCACAGCGATGGACCCCGTGAAAAAACATGATCATCTCAGTAATTCCAGTTTATCCTCGGTGAGACTGAGTCATCCTCCCAGTGCAATATCCACGGTCACCCCACAGATCAGAGCAGGGACAGGGTCACGCAGCGACAAGAAATGGCACCAGCAGGGTTTTAGAAGCTCCTGCACCATTTCCTAGGACAAATGGGTGAAGGATGGCAGCAATAAGAAGCAAACAATCCCAATTTCCTGATCTCGTCTGGCTTCACCCCGGGCACGCTCCAGCTCTGTGTCACAGCTGGGTTTCTCGGTGTGGTGGTTTCTGTACCAAGCCCGTGCCCTCCTTTCTTCCCTTCTGTCTCCCCATCACAACGTCTTGCCTGGCTGATTCCGTGCTCAGCAGCAGCACTGCTGGTTTCAATGCTGGCAGCTGGCAACATTTTCCCTTGGAGCCAAACAACAAAGCGTCTGCTCTCCCAAGCCAGCCTGGGAAGGTTGGCTTTGCTGGTCCAAGCACAAATATTTCTGGCAGGGCAAGCTCGCTGCGAGTTTGGAGTTGATCTCACTCGTTTCCTCAGCGCTAAGGAAATGCAAAGGGATTTGCAGTGAATTCTCCATAGCCTCATTTTTACGGTGAGGATTGTTTAAGCAGAAGAGAACTCGAGTTCTCAAAAGCTCTGCAAAATCACGAGGCGCTTCTGATGTCACCGTGGGATCAGGAGCTGTTCCATCATTGTCAGGGATGAGCCACTGACACAAAAGGAGTGGCACTGTTGGGCACTGTCCCTGCTTGCATGGCTTCAACATTTGTAGAGGCTTGGAGTCACTCATTTCCTGAATGGCTCCCTTTAATGGAAAACATGATGTTTTGGGAAAGACAAGCTGGGCGTAAAACCCTCCAAGTCTTTATCCAGGTGAAGCAAAGTTATCTTCACATCTTGTTTTTAGAAAAGGTGTAGGGAACTGAATGTTTAACTCAATCAGACTCCATTGGAAATCCAGATTTAACTCCACACCTCACTTCAGATGTGTTCTTTGGCCTCACAGGAGCCAGTGGGACTTCTGGACATGGCTTAAATTTTAACTGATTGTTGCATGTGTGCCCAAATCAAAATCCAAACATTCAGCTGCAGTTTTTGGGCCAAACAGATGCCAAGCCCTGCTTTCAACAACATCTGCCTTTGCACCCAGCACTGGGCAGTTTGCAGAACTCCAAGCACTTTGCAAAGGCTTAAGCATCAATGCTGACTTCTCGTGGGTGGGAAAAATGAGCTGCAAAAGGTCACCTGGAATGGTCTTGGCAGGAGTGAGGCAGAAAAGAAGCTTCAGCAGGTTTCAGAGTGAAGCTGGTTCTTGGCATTGCTGTGGTGGGGTCTTACTTGTGTCCAAATATCTTTTAGCCCTTCACGACCACTTAGATCAACAAGGGATTGAAGAGGCCACAAAACCCTTGGGAACCAGGTGTGGATCTGATGCCATGAGCAAAAGCTGATCCCATTTCTGGGCTGTGAGTGGGTTATTAACAGCAAGCAGAATCCCAACCCACTGGTTCACTCCCAAGGTCATGCCAGCCCCAGGTACAGCAGGTGGGAAGGGGGATTGGGAATGTGTTTCACAGGTGTGGGTGGTGGAAGGACCAAAATTTGGGGACTGATGCCGAAACAGGCGGGTGTGTTCTGGAAATTGTCTGCTCTGGATTCCCATGGAGAGATGCCACGCTCTGGAGCGTGTTCCTGCAGGCTGGCGCCGACCTGAGCCAGCCCTGGATGTGGCTGTGCAGCTCCTCCTGCTCTGTGCAGGCAGGTGGAGGTGGAAACCTCCGGCACGGCAGGAGGTGGAGGTGGCAGGGCCGAGAAGTGCCTCAACACAGACGTCTGTGTGAGTGTGGGTGACACAATCTCGTACCAAACTGGCCTGCAAAGGCACAGAAAACAGGAATAGAAACCCATCCCGTGACTCAGGATGCGGCTGTGGGCTAAAGCTGCCGAGCCGCAGTGCCTGGGCTCCGTCTCTGAGACTGTGTTGCTGCATTTAGAGGAGAAAAAGCCTTTGACAGCAGCAGGTGGGAGATGTTTCTCCACTCACCACCATTTGTTTTGATGCTCCTGCACGGTCTCCCCATGGGAGCTCTGTCTTGGTATCATGGCCATAAACATAATGTAGGATAACACTAATGAGGGCTTCCACGGCATATCCATGGCTGTCCAAATCCGTGTGCCAGATCTCCTCATTTCCTCAAGGGTCCTGAGGCGTTTTGTGCTCATCTTCAGCTTCTGCTCTCTCTGGAGTCTCTGGACATTTCAGTTATAATTACAACACTGCTTAAAAGGCCTTCTGGCCTCCTCAGTTATGAATAAACCTGACCCCTCTGGGAAGACTAAGTCCACGATTTCAGAAGAAGGTCTTGAGGACAAGAGCTTGGAAAAAAGAATAAAACCTCCCCGTCCCATGAGAAATGCTGAAGCAGGGCAATCTCAATCCAGGAAGAAATTCACAGTCCTGGGAATTCTTTTCCTGAGGGGAAAATTCAACATTTCCTTTGCTTCAGTCTGATCAAAACTGTCTTGTTTTGACACGGCACGACAGCCTGGGACCACGACAGTCAGATCAATATGCTTCCAAGCCATCTAAGGGAGTGTGATCTTTTCCAGCTCCAAATTAAGCAGGAGTTATTCTTTCCCCACATCTTGTTTCCATCGGGAGCTGCCTGGCCGTGCAGGACTTTTGATCAGCAGCTTGAACGCTTCTCACCCCGTTACCTGTGTCCTCACGGGTCAGCCTGTCCTCACATCCAAATCACAGGGGCCAGAGGCAGCTGGGGATTTTCTTACCCTCAGATCCCCTGGTAATTGCTCCTGGGAGGGTTTTGGTCTTTGTGAAGCAAACCTGTTCTGCTTCCCCGGCCCTCCTCAGCCCCCTTACAAAGAGCCACTGTAGGCGCTGCCCGTTCCATGCTCTCGGTTCTCAGCAGTGTTGGAAGAGGCACCTCTTGCCCACTTAGCTGGGAGATAAAAGCTGATTTGTGTGGAGTGGGAGGGAAGCATCGGCTCTGCCCTTGCCAGGTTTTGCACTCCCGGCTGGGCAGGGAAGTTTCCAGGGCTCCCTGGGATGGAGGAGGCTGCAGAGAGGGGAGCCCCTGCTCTCCTCTCCCCAGAGCTGCTACCTTCTGTGTGAGGTGCCACAGCAGGGACTGTGCTCTCAGGGGTGAGGGCAGCCTCCCCAGGGGCTCAGGGCCTGGTGGAACCAGAGGAAAACATTCCTCCTCCCCACCTTGCCTCACCTGGCCATGAAAAGCAAGGACCACCCCCACCCCTCCCTCCCAGCTCTGTTTGTGTTTTGGATTTTTTGCCTCCTGCAGCCCCCCTTTGGCTGTTTTCCCCACACTGTGATGCTGTGAGTGGGTTCACAAACACCCCCTCCAGCTGGGCAAGCCCCAGCAGCTCCAAAATCCTGATTTGTCTGGGAGCTTTGGCTGTGGGGTGGGTATGGGCATGACAGAGCCAAAAAATGCAGTGCGGGCTGCTCCGGGTGGGTTCTTTTTTATCAGTCTTGGGTTCAACAGGGAGCAACAGCTCAGTCTGAATCCAGCAGGGGAACCCAAGGTGGTGTATGGCTCCAAAGAGCCTTTCTGCATCCTCTCCAGAGTGGCTTTTGGTGCCTGTGCCCGCCCAGCGTGAGCCTCCCACCTTGTAAATTGACCAGTAACACCAGTTCCTCTGCCCCTTTGGGACTGGGGGGAACCAGCTGTTGGATGCAGGTTCATTTTCTGTCTTCTGTGCCCTTCTCCTTCCACCAGAGGAGGATGTTTGTGCATGGCTGGCTACCAAATCTCACCGAGAGGTCCGGCAACCCGGCAGCTCCCAGTGTCACAGGGGAAAGGTGGGTCGGGGTGAATCTGTCACTGGGGACACAGGACTCGCGTGCCAGGGGACAGCAGATTTCATCCCCGGCATCTCAGCTGCCTCCTCCAGCTCCTGCCATCAGCTGGGGGCACTGGGAAGGAAGCAAAACCAAGAAGGCTCAAGCCCAGGCGCTCACGCATCGCTGGGCAAGTCACATCTGGCTGCCGGGGACAGCGGGGCCCAGCCTCTCCTGGGTGACACGAGGCCACTTCCACGCGGAGCTGGGCCAGCCCTCGCTCTCTGCTCCAGTCATATGGGAGCTGCTAGACAGAAACACACCCTTCAGGGGGGGATCCAGCAGATGCTGCCCTCCTGAGGGATCGCTGCACGCCCAGAGCGCTGCCGTGGCGCTGGGGACTCCGAGGGTAAGCGACTCCAACCAGCCGAGCAGAGCAATAACCCTGCAGAAAGGCAGCGCCTGCAGGGCCGCGCTCCTGCCGCGCCAGTGCAGAGCTCAGAGTGAAGAGGCGAGGAGGGATGGCAGCCAGGACCTTTCCCAGGACCCAAATCTCGTCTGCAGATCGCTGCAATCCGTGTCATGATCCCCGCGGGGAGCCTGGGCTGGGCGCTGAGCAAAGGGGCACATTCAAGCAAGAAATAAATGGAAATTGGGCACAGAAGGAGCCAGGGTGATATGGAGGAGGAGGTGAAGCCTGGAAAGTCACACTGAGCAGTCGGGGCTGTGTGGGGGCTGATGCACAGCGAGCTGGGCTTGTTAGTGGTGCCTCAGCCCTGCCTTGACCACAGCCACAGGTCCTGGCTTGAAGCCAGGCCTGGTTTGAGCCAGAAAAGAGTTTCTGCTTGCAAAACACCCAGTGGAGACACCCAAGAGGGAAGTTGGAGCAGCCTTGCAGGAGCCCTGAGCACTGCTGCATTGTGGAGTTTCTCAGGGCATTGCCCATGCCCAGGACATGAAACCCTTTCTCATCCTGGCTCTGTAAGTCTGTCCTCCAGGGACATTCGTCCCCTTTGATCCTCTGGCTGCTTCAAGGTCTCCACAGTGCCCATGTCCTTTGCCCACTGACAGCATAGCACTGGACTTCACCCCCAGGATTCTGCTGCCAGCACTGGGGCAAACCTGGGCTCGTGCAAACAGCCAGAGGCACAGACTTTGCCATGTCCCTTCCTGTGCTGCCACTGTCCAGGCTGTCCATGTGCTGCCACTGGGCTGGACTGTCCAGGCTGTCCCCGAGCTGGACTGTCCAGGCTGTCCCTGGGCTGGTCACCCCCAACCTGCCCAATGCCACCGATGGCATCACCACAGCCAGGGAAGGGGTGTGGGAAGACATCACCAGGCTGTGCATAATAATTGGATTGTGGCTAATGTGGAACAGTCCCTGGAATGGTTTCCTGATGTTGAGCTGCTCCTGGCTGGATTCAGAGGGAGAGAAATCTCCAGGGCTGGTGGGGGATCTGGAGCTCATCTCAAAAGGGTGACACTGAGTTCTTTTGGTCAAGAAATTGAAGGTAGCTCTCATGCCCTCAGACCTGAGGGAGGAGAGATCCCGTGTTATTTTGCCGTGGAGGGCTGGAGCAAAATCCTTCCAGTCCTGACTGAGTGGGAACAAAACTAAGTGGCAATGTGGGTCCTCCAAATAAACAGCACACATGTGCTGCCATAGTGGAGGGAGCATGTGTCTCTGATTTACATGCAGTCTGGGAAGTGCCACATCCGCCTTATGTTTGGAATATTTCAGCTCTCCAAGGCCTGAATTTAACCCCTGCCCTCTCCTCTCCCAGCAGAGCCTGCAGCATCTCTGCTGCTCTTTCTCTTGGAGGAAGGCCTCAAGAAGAGCTCGATGATGGAGGGAGCACAATGAGGCTCTCAGTTTTCTGAGACAGAGCTGACAGAGTTTGTGCAGGTCTTGTCACTTTGTCTGGGCATGTCACAACAAAGATCCAAGAGAAGAGAAACCATAGCAGCCAGGAAAGACTTTCAAACCATCCCTGCTCTGCTCTGAGCTCTGCGGGTCGCTGAATTTAAGGGCTGCTCCCACACACCAGGAGACCTTGCCGTGTGTTGGGTGAACCAGGGGAGCAGCCATGTGTAGACGTGATTTAAGAGCCATTCCTTCTTCCAGCATGGAGCAGAACCCCTGGATAGCGGGACACTGAAGGATACAGCCCAGGAGGAGGAAGTAAAGGCAGATATTGTTCTGTGCTTTTCCTCTGTGTGCTTCCAGAAAGGGCTTCGGCCTGGAAAAGGATGTCAGGACAGGAAGGATATTGAGTTGGCTTCGGCTCTCACACAAACAGCTGAAGTGACCTTTCTCTAGCAAAACACCGTCTCTCGTAGGATGGATTTGTTCTGAAGGGTGCCAGCTCTGGAAGAGCAGGGCCATTCCTCACGCAGGGGGTGGACAGATAGAGGAATAGAGTAGATAGATAAACAGACAGGTTAGTTGGTTATTTAGTTAGTTGGTTAGTTAACGTGGGGGGCAGACACAGAAAGAGAGACACACCAATGCAGCCTTCCCAGGACCTTTAGCTGCCCTGTTTATAGCACAGGTTTTGTAGGTTTGGGTGCCTCTGGAAGGGGACTCTGTGTATCTTCACCCCGCTCCTGAGTGTGGCAGTGTTTGCACAGTGTTATTGGCTCACAACTGCTCCTGGCCTGCTTCCCTTCATGCACAGCTCCCACACAGATGGGGAAACTGAGGCACGCAGCAGCAAAACAACTCCTAAAGGTGGCAGGACACGTGGGAAGCAAACCCAGGCCTGGCAGAGCCAGGGGCCCAGTCCTCCATCCTCTCCCCCGACTGCTGCCCCTCGCTGTCTTGCCGGTTACGGTCTCTGTCACACTTCTAGGAAGATGTCACCTCCTCTAAAGGGTGTCAAACGCCCACCTTGGGGAGCCTGCACGGCGTGAGTCACGCAGGAAGAGCCGAGAGCTGCGAGGTGGGAGCTGGGCACTTTCCAGGAAAAGCTGGGCTGCAACCACAGAAGCCATTTCCTCGCACGCCCGAGCCATTATTCCCCCGCCAGAAACAACTGCTTTGCACATGCTGAGCCCTCCTGAGGTGGGGATTTGCTCCCACACATCCCCACAGCAGAGCTGCCCCTTTCCCACAGCAGAGCTGCCCCTTTCCCACAGCAGAGCTGCCCCTTTCCCACCCTTCTGAGCTGATCCCAAAAGGAGCTCCTGACTTGAGGACAACCATCATTGCCTCATGGTTCCTGCAGCTTCCCTGGATTAACAACCCCTCTCTGCATCTCTGACCCGATGTTTTTGGTCGGTTTTAACCCAAACCAGGCACCATCCACTAGGAAAAATCTCTAGGCCCCATTAGGAGTGGTTTCCTGCAGGCTGCAACCTCTCTGAGGCTGCCCCTTTCCCACAGCAGAGCTGCCCCTTTCCCACCCTTTGGGGCTGATCGTAAAAGGAGCTCCTGGCTTGAGGACAACCATGGGACCATCTCTGCCTCATGGTTCCTGCAGTTTCCCTGGATTAACAACCCCTCTGCTCCCATGACCTGATCTTTTTAGTTGGTTTTAACCCAAACCAGGCACCATCCACTAGGAAAAATCTCTAGGCCCCATTAGGAGTGGTTTCCCGCAGGCTGCAACCTCTCTGAGGCAAAAAATCCATGGCTCCAGGTGCTTCCCACCAAAGAACTCTTTATTTTTCCAGGCTCTTCCTACCCTTTGCTCCAAGTGCAATTTTTAGGGTGTTATTCCCACTTCTGGACTGAATTTATCCCCAGAGCATCACAAGATTTGTAGGAAAATGGTGTTGGAAGGAGACGGTTTGAGGCCGCGCTTGAGGGAGGTTGTTGTATTTCCTTGTAGCTGAGATCTGTGGGGGCACAAATGTTAATTTGGGTAATTCATTCATCCCTCATGTCCAGGGGAGGTGAAACAAAGGGAAGAAAACCAGTCCAGTTCTTGGAACACCATTAGATTGCATTGTTTTTCCTAGGTGGGCCTGCATCTGTAGGCCTAACCCAAGGAACCCTTGTGTTAGTCTGAGCTTGGCTGCTGAGATGCAGCCAAAATTCTCAGAAATACTCTAAAAACACCAAAATCCAAGGAATATTCCCCAGCTGCATCTCCCTGGCCCAGCCCAGCTCTCTGTGAGAGATCCCCTTTGTTCCCAGGCCTCCTGACAGCCGTTGTGTGCGCTCCATAAACATCAAATGGAAGAGACGCTTTTAATGTAATTATAATTTAAGCATAAAATATGTCACTTCTGTAGGATTTTGTTGTCTGGTGCGTAATTACTTTATGGCACTATAAAAATATATTGCATTATGATGCCTTGCTGTGCTTTGCTCGAATAATTTATAGCACAGTAATAGTGTGGAACAATATTCCAGACCATTGTATCCAATCTTGCATATAAATAAAACTGTGGAAAATAATGATCTTGGTTAAACGCTCATTTAATTATTTTGCAGGCTTGGCTAAGGGTTTTTATCCCAGTTTCATTCCCACATCCTCACCAGATTATATTCAAACTATCTAGAGGGAGAGCTTTTAAAGCTCAGGGAAAATAGAGCTATATATGGAATTTTTTATATGTACTGCCATTTCCAAACAACTGGGGGAAAAGAAGCATTTGCTGCAGGGTGACTGGGATTGCAAAAAAAATTTCCGAAATTTCTTCCCAAGCAATATGTTGGAAACTTTTTCAGTCCAAGCCCACTGAAACATTTTGGTGGCCTAAAAAAACCAACCCCCTTCCTTCTGCTTTTGAGGTTCTCAATATTTTTATGCCCTTGAGACAGAACTTTAGTGACTTTTTGAAGCAAGATGTTGATTCAAAAAGCCCAACCCCCTTTTTGCCTTAAAAACAAGGAAGTGAAACCTCTCTCTCTTCTCAGCATCCCTTCCTGGGCATCTGCTTCGACCACAAGTGGCAAAATATTTCCCACCTGCCCATCCTCATCCCTTCCCTGAACTCCTGCCCAGATTATCCTCCCGGGAATCCTATCCCACCCTGAGATCATTGCCTGGTTGGGGGCCTTCACTCAGATTTGCTCAGTGGAGGATGCTGAGCATCCCCAGAGTGTTGAGCCCCCCAGAGGAAAGGCTCACCTCCACTAAAAGCATTTTATTTATATTTTAATGTTATATTTAGCAATCAAGCTGTGGGTGGAGTGGGGAGAGGTGTCAGGCAGGAGAACTCCAGGCAAAGCAAGACTCACTGGCAGGGGGTAAAGCTGAATTTATGGCTCATGAGGGACTGGGAGGATTCACTGATATTGCAGGGACTCGCTGGAAGAAAGCACTGATGATTTTCCTTTCAACCTCCATGTTTTCCTCCATGTGCCCGTGTGAAACCATATGGAGATGCTCTCCCTCACCCGTCAGGATCTTCCCCACGAGGTCTCTGCCTTGCCTTCTCCATCCTCTTCCTCCTGGAGCTGGGGCAAGGATCTAAAAATAGTGGTGGGCCCTGTATATGCATCTTCAGCAAAGAGACTCATAAATGCAGCCAGGACTGAAAATCAATTCTTTAAAGCTGAAATCAATAACAATAACTAATATTAATAGTGATTATCCTTTCTTTATTGCACTTTGCAGTTGGAAATGAATTGTTTTTAAGGATTAGCGGCAGCTGAACTCTGTAATGCAATGTAAGACTGAAGATTTACTATGAAAACAGAGCTTATGAGGAAAGACCCATTACTGCTGATGGAATACACTTTGGAAAGAGCCCTGGCTGCTGCCGAGCACACGGAGCCTCACAACCTGCAGTCAGCAGTGGGTTGAGATTCCTGGCAGGAGACAGGGATTTCTGGGCTCTTAACCCTGTCTGGTTTCCTCGCAGTCTGACTTTGTCAGTTCCCAGACATCCCGAACACATTTTCATTTTTGAGTATCTTTTATCTGAAACAGCTTCAGACATGCAAAACTTGGGGGGAGAGAGGAGGAAGAAAGGGAAGTGTGTTAAGCCACTCGCACATATATTTATATATTTATCTGAGTCAGCCATACCTATATGAGACAGCAGTGTCTAGAGCTCTCTGCTCTGCCTGTCAGACTTTCCAAAAAGCACAGCAGATCAGGTGAGCACTTCAGGAAAGTCTGGTCTCGAGCATCCCCATGGGAGTCCCCCGTGCACTGAAGCGCTTCTGCAAACTCCCAGCTCTGACAATCTGGTTTCAGGTCTGTGTGAAACTCCTCTCGCAGAGGAAAGGCAGGCATCAGGCTCCGTTCTCACGCCTCTGTTCCTCTGCTGTGGGCCAGCCCTAACCCTGCTCCTTCCCTCTGTCTCCTTTCTCCACAACTGATGGATATTTCAGACCCTGAGAGTAGATTTGGGTTTATTTGAATTTCTGTCCCTGAAGAGCAGGAGCCCTTTTCGTATATAAGGACCATGGGGCTGGTCATGGTGTTCAAACTGTGCTCGACCCTAATTTTTCATTGGAGAAGGCAATGGAACATGGAATCATGGAACTACTAGGGCTGGGAGGGGAGATGGGGCTTCCCCCAGTTTGTGAGCACTGGGAATGGAGTGTGGCACCTGTTTTCGTGGGAATTCCCAGCAAGGTAACCCATCCACAGCATTCCTGTCATCCCAGCCTGGAGAAGGTGGAAGAATCCACCCCAATTTTGAAGGTGGAGGAATCCACCCCTCACACTGACATGTGTCAGTATTTTCACAAGGGGATATTTGTGCTCACTAAATGTGGACCTAAAGTTTTCCTACAACTGCCTTGCTCCAGGCCTGGCATTTCCTCAGCCACAAAATCCAGAGGGATGGGCTTGAGGATGACACAGAAGTTCAGAAAAACACGGTGAATAATTCCTGCCTCTGTTGGAGTTGATGGCAAAGCTCCCGTGTTGCTCAGGTCCAGTGGGATTTTCCCACTTCTGTTGGCACCTCCTCCTGCACCATGCACGATCTTGAGGCCATTTGGATGAGAAGCTCCTGGACCTTTGATTTTGGGTTGTTTACTCGCTTTTCTTTGAACACTGTAAAGTTTTTTCCTCTGAGCTCCATGGGCAGAGTGAAAGCCTTTTGCAAACAGTCACAGATCAGCCGGCCTGAGCGACTGATCCTGTGCAGTTATTGATCTCTGCTAAAGGGGATGGACATTTTTCACCTGGCAAGGTTCTTTTGTTTTTCTTTTAAACCCAGCCTTTTCTCCAGCAATAAAATCGGACTCTCACCTCCATTTTTCTCTGCCATTTTAATTCACCTTCCAATTTTGGAAAGGTTTTCATTAGGTTTGCTTCTAATGATTTTGGGTTTCAATCAGAAAATAGACTTCAGTGGTCACCGTGTTCTGGAAATTGGCGCAGTAACCATGTCCAAAATGAAGGTAACTGTGGTGAGGCCCTGGCACAGGGTGCCCAGAGAAGCTGTGGCTGCCCCTGGAAGTGCCCAGGGACAGGTTGGATGGGGCTTGAAGCAACCTGGGATAGTGGAAGGTGTCCCTGCCCATGGCAGGGGCTTGGAATGAGTTCTTTCAGGTCTCTTCCCACCCAAACCATTCTGTGATTCCATGAACTTGGGTAGCTCAACATTTTCCCCAAAAATTGTTATTTTTCCCTCACTTCCCTCAACTCTCTCTCCTTTCCACGGAGTCCCTTCAGGCACCTCAGAACAGAAGCACTGGGAGCTTCCCCGGTTGGGTTGAGCAGTGCTCGAGCTTCCTTCCCTCGGTGCCATCCTGCAAGGATTTATTGGTGTTTCACTGCTCCTGGCATGTGGTGTGCAGATGTCTCCAGACTGGCTCAGCTTTGAACTTGCTCGAACAATTTGATTTTTTCAGTTGTGCATCATTGCTAATTTCCTCCGACTCATCCTCCGAGGGTGGGAGTCTGGAAAACAGCTTCTTTTTCCCAGCTCAGAGTAAAAAACTCTCCTGGGATTCTGGCAAAGCAGGATGGTGGCTGTACTGACCACCTCAAAAAAGACCTAAAAAACTGTGGCCTGTGCAGATGGCAGCAAGGCATCATTCTTGAGGGAACAGCGAGTCCAGCTGGGAGGAAAAACTTATTCCTACCAGGATGGGTAATAAAGCAGGAGGATGAGCTGAGCAGTGCAGCTGGGACTGTCCCCTTCCAGCGTGGCATCTGCTGGGTACCAGCATCATACTTTCCCCATGAGTGTGTCACAGCAGCACGTGAGTCATGCTGAGGGGCAGGAAGACATGGTAAACTCTCTTCGGGATTTTACAGATCCCAAACCCACGGCCCATCTCACTCCCAACTGGCAGAGTGGGAATTACAAGCAGGAGCCATAGGCAGGGCTTTTTAACCCAGGATTTTTAAACTCCTGTACCTTGAGGGTGTCAGTCCTTCTGGAGATGGGACCTCCTGAGATCTGGGATGCAGAGCAGGAAGTGAAAACCCCAGGTTTCAGAGAGGAAGTGGTTGGTGATTTATTTTTTTCACAAATTTGGGTCTTTCAGCTACCTGCTCACCCGGCTGCTGTGCCCTGCTGGCCCTGGAGCCAACAGGGAGGGAGGAGCAGGGAACAAAACTCGGGGGATGGAGGGAAACAAGGGAAAAATGAAATAACGCCGGGATCGATCCGTGCAAAGGTTGAGAAGTTGAACTTATTTAACTCCCGTTAGTTTATTTATTGTCCCCGAGTTATATTTGGGACTGAGACTGAGCAGATTAGTGTGGGATTGCTGGGTAGATTTAGAGAGCTCCGGCGTTTTTCTGGCTCAATATGCACAGGGCCATGTGTCCCTGTGCGTGCACATGTGTCCCTTGTTCCCACTTCTCACCCAGCCATCCCTTCCCACTGCCGTGCTGGATAAATGTGAGCACTCATCTGCACAGTCCGGGGCAGAGAAGGGGAAAAATCTCCTCGCTCATCAGCTCAGCAGCTAAATTTATGCAGGGTACAACACATGCTCTTTATTATACCATGAAAGCAGCGGGTAATAATTCCTCTGTCCTCAGGAACAGGGCCACTGGCTGCAGTAAAAATACATATATATATATATATATATATAAAATGTCCCCTCCCACATGTGCGTCATGGGGATGGATGGGAGCTGGGTGGGGGGGACTCAGGAGCTGTGGCCTTGCTGGCTGCTGGGCACTCTCGGTAGCACAGGGAAGGACAGCCCAGTGCCAAAGGGCCCAGCAGAGAGCCAAGGTCCCTTCCAAGCTCGGCTGCAGGCTGGTGGCACTCCCCAGCTTCCTCTGCTTCCCCTGTGGGGGGGGTTCAGAGCTGATTTTGGGGTGGATCTTGCAGACCCTGCCAAGATTGGGGTCTAGCCCCATCTGTGCCCCATCAGGAGCAGAGCCCAGGCTGGGGCTGGCAGCAGAAGTTCCAGGCGGGCTGGATGTCATGGATGGGGAGTGAGGTGCCTTAGTCAGATGTCTTGGCTAATATCTCCTATTACATCAGTTTCTTTTCTTTCTCTGTCTCTGTAAAAGAGCCACAAAAAACAATGAGTAATTTCTCTGCGGAATATTCATCTTTAAAAAGCCAGGCCCAGGGCTCCAGCGCTTCCAGCGTGTTATTTTTCTCTCCTTGACCTGGAGAGTGTGTCTGGCCTGTAAACCCAGCCTGGAAAAGCTCTAACCTGGGCAGGGAAGAGTGCAGGAAAAGTGGGATGAGAGTTTTCCCTGAGGATGCCAGGTCTGGAGCTGGTGGAAGAAGAGAATTTTAAAAAGGCCACACTGAGGAGAGCACTTGTCCTGTTCACCTGACAGCCACGATGGGGTCTCACCATCATCCAGGGCAGCACACAGAAAATCCCAGAATGGTTTGGGTTGGAAGAGACCTTAAAACTCATCTCATTCCACCCCCTGCCATGGGCAGGGACACCTTCCACTGTCCCAGGGTGCTCCAAGCCCTGTCCAGCCTGGCCTTGGGCACTGCCAGGGATCCAGGGGCAGCCACAGCTTCTCCAACTTGTCCAAGAGCAGCCCCAAAACTGTGAGTGTTTACAAGAATGGAAACACACCTCAGAGCAGCACAAAGGCAGCAGTGTGGTTGAATTTCAGCTTGAAAGAAAGTCCAAACCACAGTGCTGGAGCCAGGTATTAAACTCCCTGGAAAAATCTGTTTGCCTTCTCCTAGCACGGTGCCACCAGCCTGAGTGCAAACACAGAGGGGGAATGACTTTTTATGGGTACAACAAAAGCCACCAGCCATTTATTTTATTTATGGAGGGGATGGATAATTGGCAGGTGGCTGTCTGAAGGAGATGAAGCCCTCCAGCTAAACACCGAGGCTCCAGCAAGGCTACAAACAGCAGAGAAATGGCTCCAGAGGTGACAGAATTGTTACTCTTAAGGCTTCAAGATATATAAGAGAACAGGGCTGAACTGCACTTAGAACAATCCTACCTAAGCAGTGAGCTAAATAAAACTGGTGATTTCACACTGGTGTCTACAGCAGCCTTCGACTGAGCCTAAATTAATGAGTGCTGGTGCCTCCGAAAGGGTCTTGCAAGCCCAGGGACTCCGGGTCTGCTTTTTAGGGCTGGAAGGTACCCCACGCAGGGACAGGAGTGGGACAGAGGGGCAGTGATCCTGTCAGGGGTGCTGTTTGTCCTTCAGCAAAGCAAACTTTCCCCTCATCACAGAATAACCTGAGTTGGAAGGGACCCACAAGGAGCACCAAAGTCCAGTTTTGTGGGTGGCAAGCAGGCAGAGGGACATCTTTTTTGGGACCTGTGTGCAGGTCTGGCTGTTCTCTCATGTCCCACAAGTTGCAAATATCAACCTTTGCTTATTTGGGGGTTTTTTTCCTTCTTTTTTAAATTTTTTTCCTCTTTTGGAGACAGCCTGCCTAGGACTTTGAAGCCAACAAATCTCTTGCAGGCCTGGCCCTCGTGCCTCTGGATGTGCCTATTTCTAAGATACTCAGCCCTATCTGCTGCGGACTTTTATAAACAAAACCAGAAGCTTAAACATTAACCCCTGCCCATGACACCACCACAACCGTTTGCTACTCCTTCCTCACACAAGACATTTCCTCATGTTTCTAAATTTACCTCCAGCTCTTTTTAAAATTTTTTCCTCTATTTTTTTTCCTGTTTCCTCGAGTTTTCCCCCGCTCAGGGAAGGGGAACATTTACGATGTAGAATTACGGAGGCTGCTCCCTCTCAGTGATTCAGTGTCAGGCTGGGAGCGAGGGAACCAGAGCCTGTTACCCGGATCCCTCGGCTTTTCCCACCTCCACGCGGCTCTGCAGCAAATCAAAGTGCAACAAAACAGCTTTGCATCATTTCTTCGAGGAGTCCTGGGCCCCGTACGTTATCTCCAGGGCAGGGTATGTGCTCTAATAAAAGACGGCTTTATTGCCAGCTGCAACAAAGCCAAGGATTCAGGCACATATTGCCTGGTGGGTTCATTGTAAACTCCCTTTTATGGCCCTTCCAGTTTATTGCTAATAGAGATTTACAGTGGGAAGAAGGGGCCGTGTGCTGTAATTAATACTGTTATTAGGCTGGGTGGGTTCCATGCAGGGAGCGTTTGGTGTTTGCCCTTCGTTACCAGCCCTGGAAATGGCACGGGGAGCAGGGTTGGTGTTACTGGTGTTACTGGGGCCTTGCTGGGAGGCAGCTGGACCAAAGTCCTTCTCCATTCAGAGGGAATGTCCACGGGCTCAGCCACCTCAGCCATCGTGAGACACCACCTCAGCTTTCCTCACTGATGGAAAACCATTCCTGTTCCAGCTGACTTTCCCCCCAAAACAAATGATATTTTTTTCATGTGGAGGGGAAAGGGAAGGAGAAGGATTCTTTCCAATAGTGTCAGGTATTCCTGGACACGGGAATACTTTACAAGCTGGACACACAGAAGTCACAGCCCTTCCCTGGGTCTTTTGATGCGGCCTGTTTTAATCACTCAAGGGACAGGACCCAAACCTGGCAGAAACACCCAGAGCATCAGACACAGTGGTGGGACCGTGCCAAAAATATCCCACACCCGCTTCGTGCTGAGCTGAGGCCATTCACTAAATGCTGCTGTTGCTCCTTGCCCTTCTCCAGCCTCTGGAAGGCTTCTGAGCCAAACTCCAGCGCTGTCACCTCTGGAGACACTGGAAGTGACTCTGCTGATATAAACCTGGTTTCTATCACGCTGCTCTGCTGGAACCAAACCTCAAATGAGGCAAATTTCATGTGGTCGCATGAAATTCGCTCTGTTTTTGCAGGGAATGCCTCCTGTTGCTCTGCCTGGCAATTAAAAAGCCAAGAAGCAGGGTGAGAACGGTCCTGCTAATGATTTGCAGCCAGCTCCTTGGAGCCCCAGTTGCCTCTGCAAAGCTGAAGTTCTATCAGTCTCCAGAAGCTACAGCAGAAGTTAAACATTAAGTGGTTGGAGGTGCTGGAAACTTCCGTGGTTTCTGACTGATCAGAGGTCAAGGATAAAGTCATTGAGAGAGTCCTTCATCTCAAGCAACGGCCATGAACGTGGCCAAGCCCAGAGAGACACCAGCAGCAACCTGCACCATAAACCCCACTCCACGTGAGTGCTCCTCTGGGCAGACCCCTCTCATCCTCACAGAAACGGGGAAAATGCTGTTATGGATGTTCCCAGACACAGGAGGGATTCAGGGCATTGACTGCCAGGCCAGGTGGGAGGGAACATCCAGCTCGAGATGCTGAAGAGCCACTCTTGGCTTTAAAAACTTCCTCCAGCCACCCAGGATTCGCTCTGGAATTTCAGTCCCTAGCACAAGTCCAATATTTGGTGATTATCTGCCCAAATTCCACTCCAGGAATTTCCTGCAAAACAGAAAAAAAAGAAAAAGATAAACATTGAGGGATGCAAAAATTTGGGGGGAATTCATGGGGAATTGGGTACCAAGCTGCCTTTGGGGGTGTCTGAGCAAGGACAGGGAGCTGCCGGGGGGCTGTAGGTCCCAGAGAGGTTCCTGGTGGAGCTCACTGCGTTTTTAGAGAAGGAGCTAAAAGATACCAGGCTCCTTCTCACCACTTCTATTAATATTCAAGCTAATTAACTTCATTGAGAGCTGGAGGAAATTGAAACTCAAGAAGAACCTAAGCTCTGCTTTAGATTTTAAGCCGTTTGGGTCTTTTGATTCGAAGCTTGTGCTTTTATTATTATTGTTTTTAAATCTCCTTTTATTTTATTATTTTTCCCCTCCAAACACCTGGCTCATTTTAGGGGTGATAGAACAGTAATAAATGATTCTTATTAATCGGCCATCAGCAGCCAGAGAGCAGCAGGCTCCCAGATGAACAGAGCACATTTATGGGGGAATTTGAGACAGGTTTGGGGGTCCCAGCAATGTGGGGGGCTCTTGGCTGGGCACTGAGAATGGGGTCAGCCCAAATGGCTGAGGTAAGGGAGCTTTCAGGAGGTTAAATAGAAAAAAAGCTGAAAAAAAGAGGAAGCTTTTACAAGCCAGAGCTTAAAGACGTGCCCTCCCTCTCTGCCCGTTTATTAAGTAATAATGAAACACTTTTGTCAAAGCTTAGGCACCAAATTTCTGACACCAGATGAGCTCTAAAGCTAATCAGGGGCTGGAAAAATGGGAATATAATTAAGGCTGCTGACAGCCCTGTGTCATTAACCTCGCAGCTCTCAGGTGCCGCGCTGAACCACAGCTGCAGCAGATTCTGTATTACGGGCAGTTGGTTTCAGCTGTGGAAATGAATTTGGCTTTTAATGGCCCTGTGATGGCTCTGGAGCTGTGGCAGTGGTGGAGGGGAGGAGGTGATGGTCTGTGCTGGGTCCAGCTCCTCTCTCTCCCCTGTTCCTCCATGGTAAACAACCGAGGCTCTTCTCATCCAGAGAAAATGAGGTTTTTCTGGGTAAAGGTTCAGGCTGGGGCAGTTCTGCTCTGTCCTGGTAATTAATTATTATCATTATTAGCAGCGTGGGCGTCTGCTTTGCCCTGGTAAAGGGATTCCTGCCCGTGTCCTGCTGTGGATCAGATCCTCTGGAATAACCCTGTGGGGCTGATACCCAAACCGCCTCCCTGCTCTGTGACTCAGCTCCCCCCGTACAGAGGAGTTGATAATCTCGGGATCTCTGGGAGGAGGTTTGGAGTTTGTCAATGCAACCATGTCCATTCCTCTTGTAATTATGTCCCTGAAGAAGGCTAGGACAGGGTCTTGAATCCCTTCTTTGAATCCATTTAGAGCACGGCTCTGCCATGAGCAGGACTGCTGGTGGAGCAGGGCTTTGCTTAATTTTTTTTTTAGGGTAAAGTAAGTTTTCCTTTTTTTTCTTTTTATGTTTTTCCAGGATTTTTACCTCTCTGAGGGTTAGAAAGAGGGAAGCAGCTGTTCGAGTTACAAACACCTCGAGCCTTAAAACGCTCCTGAGAGGGGATCAGTGGGACAGCAGCGAGGGAGCGCTTGGGCTGCTGCCAAAATTGCGCCAGCAGCGAGCCTCGAACGGAGAGCATCTTATCTGGGGAATCTCGGAGCCGTGTCGCAAGGCATGTGTCACAGACAGGTACCCTGGGACACGCAGAGGGGAAAAGCATTCGCCTGGGCAGGGAGGCGGCTGCGTCACCGCCAGGAATAGCAGCACCCCGGCATCCCGTGACCCAGCAATGCTGCTCCGAAATGAGATAAGGCCTCCAGAGCCACTGGGGACAGCGGGACAGCCGCACACGGACCCCTGCGAGTGCTGCCTCTGCGGTGCTCAGTGCTCTCCACACGAGGCACAGCCTCCCTCGATGTGAAAAACACCTTTTAGGAGCTAAGGAGCAGGGTAACAGCGGAGGTGATGGAGCTCGGGTGTGATTTGTTCATCCATCCATCCTCCGCTGTCCCCGCGGCGCCCCGGAGTCTCCGAGCCCGTCTCGCACTTTCCCCGCAGCGTTCTCAGTTTCTGGGGTGTAAGACTTCGAGCCTTGGACAACAGCAAAACCAGGCAATTATGTTTTCACCCTGTCTGCCTCGAAAGCCCTGGAGTGTGCCTGGTGCAGCCACAGCCAGGGGAATGCAGGGGTTCATGATAAATTCCAAACAAAAGCACCATTATCCATATGGGACCTCGTGACGGCTTCGCATACTCCAGCAATTCCAAGCACTCCGTGTATGGTTCTTACTCGGTTTTAACTCGATTTCTTTGAGATGCAAATCAGAGGGATTACATTCAGAGGCTGCATCAGAAAGTCTTTAATCCAAATGGGCTATAAGATTTATTTAGAAGAGCCAAATGTCTTGTCTGGGACAGAAGCAACTGAGCTGAACTGAAACAGATGGACGTAAAGGAAATTAAGCAACTCTAATGGTCTTATCCAGAGTTTCAAAGTATTTGGTCTTCTGAAAGCTCGAGCTCCTGGAAGCACGTGATGAGACGGGAAGCTCAGGTTTCACTTAAAAACAGGCTCTGCAGTTCACTGGGAAAAACAATAACCATGTTTTTATTCCTCCTGTGGACAGAACGAGGGCTCCCTTCCAAATCCTGACTCTTTGGGCTTGTGTCGTCACAGGAAAATATATTGAGTGGGAGTTTTGGAGCCCTCACTTTTACAGCAGTGTCGTCATTTCAGCAGCCTGGATTCAGGTTTTTGGGAAACCTGCTGCTGGCAATAAGGATCCCAGGTAGCTGGTTTACTAAAATAGGGAAAACCCATCCCTCGAGTCTGCTGAGGGTCTGTCCCTTGAAATGTTCTGCTGTTTCTGGTGGTGATTTTTAGGTGTCTCCTAGGGCTGGGGTTTAACCAGGACACCAGCACTGCCAAGGTCACCTCCAGCAGCGGCGGATGCGGCAAACCTGGAGTGCACATCTTGGACGCTGATAAACCACTGGGCTGGAAACCTGGACAGCTCAGGCTGTCCCCCAGGACCCCGTGTGTCCCCACCTCTGCTGAGGTCAGGAGATTTTCAGCTGGCAGGAAAGCCTTCCCTGGGATGTTTGGGTATGTTTGGCCCTGGATAGAGTGCACAGACAGCAGAACAGCTGTGAGGACACGCTCCCTGCCATCCCACCAGGGCGTTTCTGGCTGTAAAGATGGTTTCTCCTGGGGAGAAAAGCTGAGGTGTGAGTTGGTTCTACCACCTGCAGCTTTTAGGTGCTAAATAATGACAGGGCTGAATTCTTGATTTTTCCTGAGGCTCTCGGCCACTGCCCAGTGGTCAAGGAGATCCCGCAGACAGACTCAACCTGGGAAATGCTTTTGCAGCTGAAACTGCTGATAAAAACTGGGAGAAGTCATTGTACTCTCATCCCAAAGCCATCCCCTGCTTGGCTCACCCAGGGAAGCATCCAAAGCAGGGACACCTCACGTGTTTGTGCATTTGCCATCCTTCACCCTGCCGCATTTGCAAGTGGATTAAATAAAAGGTGAGAGAATTGGGGACAAGGGGAGGGAGGGAGTGTGAGAAGGAGCTCATCCATTACTATGCCGAGCACAATGCAGGAGGTCTTGGCCTCCTGGTTTGAGTGCTTATTCCCCATAAAATACATCTGAGAGAAATCAATACGAGAAGCACGCCAGAACTTAAATCAAAGCGCAGGGAAGCAGCGCTTGGCGAATGGAACGACCTTGCAGAGAGCTGTCAAAACCAGGGCCCCAGCCCTGTTGAGCACAGAACCTGCCAGGAAAAAAGCCTGGAGTGAGGACTTGAGGCTGGCATGTGCTGCCTTGGCATGGCTTTCACTCTGATCTCCGCAGTGGAGAGCACACGGATGAGAGAGGCTGGTTGTGAGCTGGATAAACGGCACGAGGGCAAAGTGCCAGGAGGCTCCTGGGGCAGCCAGGAGAGTTGATGTGCTCTGTGCTGCCCATTTGGGCTCCTCGGACAGCAGAACAGCAGCGAGGCAGGGGTGGCAGCCAGCTTGGAGATACAGAAAATGCTCCCCACAACCTTGGCCAGGCGTGACCTCGATCCCTGGGGTCCCAGAGGAGGAGTCCAGCTCCACCAGCTCTGTGTCCTGCCAAGCTCAGCAGAGGATGGAGGGCTGTGTCCAGCATCCAGGTCCCCTCCTGCCCCACGGCCGCCTCCCCAGGCAGGTGCCTGACCTTGGTGGCAGGTCACAGCGCCGTGCCACAGACACCATAAATCTGCAGAGGTTGGCTGCAGCCAGGCTCCACCTCTGCAGACCGCGGGGCACTTGTTCCCATGCTGGGAAATCTGACCCCTCGGTAGCCTGAGAGACAGGAGAAGCCTGGGTTTGGTGTTTTGAATAAGTGGCTTTTTATCTGAAATCCCTTTGGGAGCATGAGCTCAGTAACCAATGAAATTATATCTGTTGTTTCAAGCAGTGAAGAAAACTTGGCTTGATGTTTATTGAGATTTATGGCTTCCCTTGAGCTTAATTGTCTTTGGGAGCCCTGGATCTTTTTAACGGTTCAGCTAAGTGGTACTAAGAAGGATGGTAATGGTTTGAGCAGCCTGCCCCCTTAGCATATCTCTTTCTCTCACACAATTTGCTGATATTTGGGAAATATAGCTGATACCCTCCCCTCCTGAGGTCACAGCTCTTCACTGGTGTGAAACTTCAAGAGGCTAAACCAGGTGTGAAAAGCTCCCAGCGAGTGTTTCCTTGGCGAGGTGCTGACTTCCATCAGCAGGGCTGTGCTTCGGGGAACAGGGGAGGGGGACAGCTCTGTGCCCCCACTGGGGAGGGTCCCCTGCTCCCCCTGCTTTGTCAGCCCCTCCTGGATGCTGGCATTTGTCTTCCTGGTCTCCATCAGCCTGGTGGTTTGGTGTAGGTGCTTCTCTGGTCCTGAGCCATGATGGCTTTTCCATTCCCTCTGCTGAGGGCTCTGGGCCGGCTGCATTTCAAGCTGCTCCCACCTGAGCACAGCCAACATCCCTTCCTGAGCATCCCAGAGCTCATCCATGGGTGACCAGTGGCACTGGGATCAACCAATGGAGATGCCATATGGAGCCTTTCTGCTCCTTGCACTGGTTTGAACTGGGAAGGGATCAGCTGGGAAGGATTCTCCTGCCCAAATCTCACCCCACAGAGACACAACTTGGCTGTGGTTGGTCCCTCAGAGGAGCGTCCTCATCTCTGGAGAGCTCAGATGAGGAGCTTGTCATTGGGAGGAAAACACCGTCCTTCACACGTAATTATTCCTCGCCTCTGGAGCTGTTTCATCCCTTATCGGGGGTGACCCCGATGGTTTGTTATCTCTCCCCAGCCATCCACCAGAGCCTGTCAGCATGGGGAATGACCTTCACCTATTTCTTCACCTCCCCGAGACGCTGTGGTCACTCGGCCGGGCGCTCGTGGCGGTGCTGTCCGGCCGCGGGGATGCTGCGGCCGAGGTAATTACAACAGCTCGTTATGGTTCAGCAGGCACCTTCATTAATAAACCTCAGGTTTCAGAGGTGCCTAACTCGGCCATTGGAAACCACATCTGGCTGGAGCTCTGCAGCGTGTCTAAGCTTTCAGCTCATCTCCCCCTGCCTAAGCGGTTTAGGACGGGCAGTAAACAAAGTCTGTTTTGTTGGGTTTTGCGTGCTTTAAGGCAAAGAAAGCAAACACAGGCTCGCTGGGCTAATCTCCTCTGTGAAGAGCTGGGGGCTGACAGCTCCTTCCTGGGTCATGCCAGTGGGATTTTTATCTCTGCCGCAGCTCAGATGAGGAGTGTGGGGATGTTCAGATGTTCTCCCTCCCGTGCGTGTGCGGTGCTGGCTTGTGGCACTCGTCAGGGTGTTGCTACCCTTTTGTGGCACCTCCAAATTAAATGGAGTTTAGATGAGCATGCTGGATGTGTGGATATCTTGGACTGTGTTCTCCCTGCTAATCACTTTTGGAGCCATGGGCTTCCTGTCTTTTTAGGACAAAGAAGCTCCACTCACATTTTCCAGGGAGCAGAAGAGCCGAGGTAAGAGTCTCACCCTGGTGACATTAAGAACGTGGCCCTTGCACAGATGCAGGGTTTAGGCCATTACTGCTCTGCCCACATATCTTTAAAACGTGGCTCAGCAGTGGGATTCACGTTGGGATGGGCTCTCCAGGCTGGCTGTGGGGTTGGAGCTCCTTCCTTGCACCCGGGTGACCAAACCAACCTCCAGCCCACGACTCCTCTCAGGGTTTCATCGTTTTTCCAGAGCCCGAGCCTGGTGTGTGGGAGGATGAAGTGCCACAGTGGGGGGAAGGATGGGGCTGAACTCCACGGGGGTGTAAGGAGAGGAGATGGGGTAAGGAGATGAGTTGGGGGATCAAAGGGAGTGGGGAGACAAATCTCCAACCAGCCACACCCATCAATAAATCCTCCCCTCTAACAACCCACATCCCGCCAGAGCTGAAGACAAGCAAACAGGGCATGGAGTGAGCAGGGACCACCTGTGCATTTCCCAGGTGCTGAGGGTGCTTTCCCACCCCGAGGATTTGAGGAGGAGGTGGCAGCTTTGGCTGGGGGTTGCTGCTGAACTCGCTGGTGGGTTGCCCGTGAAGTTTGTGAAAGCCCTGAACAAAGACCACACACGGCAGGCTCGGGAGAGCGAAGTGTCTCAGACCTTGAGGGGACGAGGCAAAAATGCCTCTGTGCCTGACTCACCCGCTGTGTGCTAACACTGACTCATAATTACTGATTTCGATTCAGACAAAAGATTTATCTGCATCGAAACATATGGAAAATGCTAGTGTAACCTGGTGGTGGAAAGAGGAGGCTGGGCTGCTGCCTGGCCCTGTGGAAGGCTTGGGGAGTGCCCGATGGACTGGGACCAGCTCCCCCACTCCAATTTATGTGTAGCTGGGATGAGTCCCCAAAGCTGGAGAGAGTCTGATCACCCTCATCCCTGCACACTCTGGAGGGAATCGTGCTTGCAAAAGGTGAGTTTTGCAGCAATGACCATTTTCCTGCGGGCTGGAAGGGTCCCAGCTCTGTTTCCCTAAGCTCTGGGGATATCCCGCTGTCCCAGGAGCTGAGTGTGGCCCTTTTTCCCGCAGCCCCATGCAGGAAGGCAGCTGTGGGGATGAAGATGTCTCTCAGGCAGCAGCACACTGGCCCTGGCAGGGTATTTGCACGGTACCTGCACCCCGGCACAATGAGCGTGGTGCAGCAGCCCGTCACGGCCAGCTCGCTCCCAAAGCCTCTCAAAGAAAGGCACGAGCAGCCACAATCCCCAGGAGAGGGGTGGATTAAACCGATACAGAAAATGCTAGGGCTGGAATCTCGCACTGTGACGGCAGAGCCCTCAAACCCCTCTGCTGCTGCCTGATGTTGGCCCAGCAGGGCAAGGCTGGGTGCCCAGGGCTGTGCCGCCTCCTGCCCTGCCCGTGCCACCTTTCCCTCTCCCCGCTGCTCAGCGCTGCTGGATGCTAAGTGGAAATTTCCCCCTGTGCCAAGTGTTAAATACTTATCAAGCTAATGCAGCGTCTTTGGAGGTGTGTACAAGAGACAACATGTTACCCTAATTAACGAGCAGCTGGGCTTGGCACCGGGCTCCACCGCAGCTGCTCCCGGCGCCTTTCCCAGGCTCTGCCTCCTCCACGCCATGGCAGGGGCACAACCTGCAGCAGGGTCGATGCCTCACGGGGTCCTTTGGCACTTTAGAGGGCATGGTTGTGGTTCCCAGCCCAAGGTCTGGAAGCTGGGGGCTGTTTCTGGGCTGGATGAGGTGATTTGGGTCAGTGAGAAAGCAGCTCAGACAGGGGGATGAGGGGTTTTGGGGTGCAGTGATTGGAGAACTTCAGGGAAAGCTGCTGCTGGAGGAAGATGAGCCATCAGGACTCAATGGTTTGAATGCTGGTTTGTCCCTCCCTGTTGGCGTGGCAGCAGCAGCTCCCTTGGTTGGCTTTGCTGTGGGAATTGTGCCCGGGCAGGGTCCCCTCTGCAGCCCAGTGTCACTGGGGTGGGTGTGACAGCTGCCAGAGACTGGGACACCTCTGGTGGTATCAGTTCTGGGAAGAGAGAGGGGCTGGGATGGGTTTGCAAAGCCGGCCTTGGGTTGTGGGACCCTTTTGCAGAGTTCCTCATCTGCTTGACTGCATCTTCCCAGGGCCCAACCCCTTTTATCTGGACCACTATGGATTAGTTCCCTCCTCCATCTCCCCACTCAGCCCTGAGCAGAGCTGCTGCACAAACCCTCCCCATCCTTTCACATTGCCTTGAGCTCCCTAACTCTCCAACCCCAGAGAAGTCATCTCAGCAGTAGATGTTTGTATCATGACCTACATCGCTATTGGGTTTTAAATATAATTTTTTTTTTTCCCTGTGCCATATACCAGCTTCCCACATGCAAATTGCTCTGAGTGAACCATTTATCTGGAAAATAAAGGTTATGTTCTCAAAAGGCATTTAGTTCCCTTTCTGAATGATTGAGCGAGTTTTCCGCTGAGAAAACAAAGGTCTTTAGCACAGTCCAAGCCAATGACAGGGAAAAAGGTTCAGGTAAACCCTCTCCATTTATTTAACAGCTCCCCCTTCCTCATTCATATTTACAAGATAAAAGGGGCTCCATCAACCCATTAAAGTTAAAATATGTGTCCTGTCTTCAAGGAAAGCAAATCCCATCTGGCATCCCTGGAGGAATATAACCTTAACTTCAGCTTAATGCCACATTAGGGTATCTTACAGATTCTGCCTGAGATTTACCTGCCTTAAAGGGAGATTTATTTCTGGAGCAAACAGGCTCCTGTGACAAATCTCCTTCCATGAGTAACTTTGCAAAGAAGGTGAGTTTTTGACTCGCTGGTTCCCTGGTCTCTGCCCAGTGGGGAAGGGGCTGGTGACACCAAGGGATCCCTGGTCCATGCTTAGGGATCCATGGCAAGGCTCCATCCCCTGTCCTGGGAGCTGTGGGATGGATGCCTGGGGAGCTCCACTGTCAGGGAAATCGGGGAGCTTTCTGCAGCCTCATGCCAGTGCTGAACCTCATGTTGGATATACCCAGGTGACTCCCTCACAGATATTAACCAAAAGGGGCTTGGGATGGAAATCACGGCCTCCTCTGGTCTTTTAAAGGGCTTTCAAGGCTGTGGGGTCATGGGGATCAGAGAGCTGTACTGCTTATCCGAGTGGAAATTATTCAGAGTTACCTGGAGGCACACTTTGGTAGCCATCAGCTCATTATTATTGCTAGTTTTACTGATATCCATAAAAATTATGAAGGCTTTTCTAAATGCCAGATGGATCAGAAATCCTTTTAAGTGTAAAATATTCTTTCAAAAGTCATGGGTCTAAAATACGAGAAGTCTGTGTGGGGTTTCCCCCTTTACCTATGCCTTGGGTTGCAGCTGTAGCCCTTCCTCCAGACTTTGCTTCTCAACAAGCACAAAAATGTGAGGGGAACCTTGACAAAAGGGTGGATTTTGAATTGTTGCTGCTCCTGGGTGGGGGTTTGGGGCCTGGGGATGTCCCCTGTCACCAGCCTCAGATCCCTGGTTGTTGATGTGCACACTGCTCAGCCTGAGAACGTGAGGACAAGTCAGCTGCAGGTGGGTGAAACCGATCTCCTCTCTACTCAACTGGCCTGCCTGACTGGTTTTTTATGATTATTTTTTATTCTGTCTCCAGTTAGGCAATACAGTTGCCTGTTAGAAATACCGCCCTGGGCTGCCAGCTCAGCCGAGGAGAAAAGCGGGTGTGTGTTACCGAGGGAGGATGGGGATCACCCCCTCGCCCCTCCCTGGGGTGGGCACCTCTCCCCTTCCCCTGTGCCGACACTTCCCTCCCTCTGCCACTCAGCAGGAGCATCCTTTTGAGGGAATTTTCTCCTGACCCCTCCCTCCGCACCTCTCCCACACCCTGAGGATTGCCGGAGGTTGTTTGACCGGAGTGGGTGAATTTAAGCCCAGCCCGTAGTTTGGGATCATTAACCATCAAGGTGCCCCTGGGAAGAGGCAAAAAGTATTTGGGAAAATTTGCTAACAGGCTCTAATGACTTAATAATCCCTGCTGGAGAGAGCCTGACAGGTTATGTGAATGTCAAGTTTCCTTGCTCTGCCCAGGGCTGGCTGCTGGTTATGTAACAGGGGGGTGTGACCTCCAACGAGGGGGAAAAAGGGAAGAAAAAGGAAAGCATGGACCCACTTCCATGCTGGGATGGAGAGGGAGAACAGGGATAGGTGTTCTCCAGGAGCCTCATCAGCCTGGGCACAGCTGGGCTTGGAGGGGCCAGAGCAGCTCCCACACTCAGCTCCTGGGATGGATCAGGGTCCATTCAGCATTCCTGGATGTGCCAGAGCAGCTCCCACACTCAGCTCCTGGGATGGATCAGGGTCCATTCAGCATTTCTGGATGTGCCACTTCCAGAAAAAGCATCTGAGACCCCAAAGTGACATGAGGGGGTGATGTTGGTGCAGCCCTGCTGTGCTGTGCAGGAGGAAGGGGGGACACAGGGCAGACACAGATCCCTGAGTGAGCTCTGGCACAGCTCCATCCCCAATCCCTCTGTCAGATGAGGTCTCTGGTTGTTGCCCCAGCTCTCCAGGTTGTCATTCCTGGTGCAGTTCCTGATTTGGGACACAGGACACAAAGAAGCTCAGGAGTCTGCTCGGTGGTCATCAGAGGTGATGACTTGAGGTAGCTCTGAGCATCGATCTCAGCTCGCAGCAAGAACTGGACAGGGGATGTGGGTCCTAAAAGCTTTGACCCCTCTCAGCCAAGGCTGAGGTGTGGGGAAGCTGCCCCATTTTGGGGAGGCTGTCGGGAATGCCTCCATTCTCCTGGCTCAGTGTGTCCAGCTCTGGGCGAGGCTCATGGTTTGCTGAACACCGCGGGGTCTTTCCTTGCAGAAGAAGAAAATCCACAGCTGGTGAGATGTGCCATAGTTTAAAACACGCTGTGCATCACCTGGCACACCCACGGCACCGGGATGGCCTGTCCTGGAGGTGACATCCCGCTCGGGAGCTGGAACAAAGCAGGAGGGTGCCGGACTCCTCATCCCGCAGCCGAGACGGGGCGCGGGGGCATCACCGCCTCCTTCCCCGTGGAAGCGAACGCTCCCGGGGCTCCCGCTGCTCAAGCTGCGGCTTGCCTGCCATCAATACTGTTCAAACAAGCCCCATCGCAGACGTAGCTCGGGGCCAAGTCGCGGGGCAGGCGGGAAGGAGCAGCCCAGCCCAGCCCGGGCCGGCTGCAGCCGCTGCTGCGGGAGGTCCGGGCGGGCGCGTGGGTGCCGCCGGCACCGGGTGCCAGCCGGGCTCTGCCAGCCCGGGGCTTTTCCTCCGCACCTGCGGCCACTTTGAACCCCGGCCTCGGCCCGGAGATGCCAGAGATGCAGAGGGAAACGTGGGAGAGCCGTGCAGCCGCTCCCCAGCCCGTGTTTTTTTTTTTTTTGCGCATCCCACGGGGGATGCACCTCGTTGCAATGGGATCCTAACACAGCTGCAGTTCCAGGCTGGATGTTCTGCTCTCTTCCCCCCTCCCGCTTTTTGTCGAATTCCCCACAAGAAATGAGGGTAGGATGCAGAGAGGGGTGGCCCTGGGTGCTCCCTGCGAGGCACCCATGCAGAGCACCCGGTTTTCCTGCAGGGAAGCCGCTGTGAGTGCGAGGGAGAATGCAGGCGGCTCCGGGAGAGCGTGAAACGCTCCTCCGGGAAAAAAAATGAAAAAAAAAAAAAGGCAGACAGAAAAAAAAAAGAAAAAAGGAAAAGGCTTCTGAAGCTTAGAGCTGGATATTTATACACTTGACATAAAGGATATTTCTGCATTGAAGTAATAAGCGTGACTCAGTAAACCAATGGGGAAAGGGTGTTCCCTTTGCAGCAAAACCTCAAAAGATCAAAGAACTTCTTGAACAGTTTAACATTTCGAATGTTAAAGGAATCGGGTTCCCCTCCCTCTCCCCTTCACCCCTCCTTCAAGTTTCGAAAAATAAATGGTTTGATCTTAGCTGGGAAGGGAATGTTTCAGCAGCTCCGTGGTGCTGGCTGGGCTGGAGCACCAAGGTCATGGTGTGTGTGTCCAGGACCTGGCTCCCTGCTTGGGGGCATCCAGCCCTGCTGGGGACAGGGACAGCCCTCAGGGCTTCCCATTCCCCAGCTGAGCTCATGCTGGTTTATGGAAACAGCATTTTCCCAGATTTCACCGTGTTTTTCCCTTGAGGGAAGGAAATCCTGATATTTTTGTGGGTATGCCCAGCAGTGGGGAGATCTTAGGGGCTGGTTCCTGGCCTGTGCCAGCAGCCAGCAGCAGGAACGGGTGCTCCAGAGGGAATTCCACGGCGGATATTCGCCAGGGAGGGATCCAGCCTGGTCGGTGGCTCTCGGACACACGTGCTTCCCTGGGATCGATAGGCTGGAGTAATATATTGCGCCGAGATAACAAATCACTTAGCTTATTGGGTCTTAATTAAGCCTCTTTTATCTCCGTGACAGCCACACACCTGGGCTATGGCCCCGACAATCCGTGGCCGTGGGGACGCCGCGCCGGAGCCAGGGGATTGATGAGGCTCTGCTGGGTGGAATTACCTCATTGTGCTTGCAGCACTCGGGGCCATCCATCTCCCGGCTCCCCCTTTCCCATCCCAAACCCACTGCCCTCACTCCTGGAGCCTCACGGGTGGCACGTGGGCAGGGGACATCCCCAGAGGTGATGGAGCCGGGGGAAAGGCCCTGTTTGGCCTCGTGGGTAATGGATACAGTTGTTGTAGTGCCTGACAGCACGAAATGAAGACCTACATCACCATAATGCATTGTCAGGCCGCGAGCTCGGCGCGGCCCCCGAGATGAATGAATGCAATATCTCCGTGTGCGAGGGGGAAGGAAGGAGGAAGGGAAGGGAAGGGGGCTCTGCCGCTGCCTCCGGGCTCCAGGCAGAGCCGCTGCTTTGTGAGGCTGGAGAAGAAAAGGCATTTTTGATTTGCGAGGCGGAGGTTGAGGGTATCTGATCCCCGCGGAGCCTGTGACAGACGCGCTCCGTGGAGGGGAGCGCTGAGCGAGCGGCTGGAATGCTCCCGTGATGAGTTCATCCGGCTCTGAAGTCATCTTGCCCCCACATTGCTGCTGGCTGAGGCAGCAGGGCAATTTATTGCACCAAATCAACCCTGATTTCAGCTCATGTAACCCAATGATGGAAGGGAACCATCCAGACCTGGGAGGCCCGTGCCGCTGGCAGCGTGTTCACGGCAGCAGGAATCGGAGGCACGGGCTGCATTCAGCGATTGGAAAGTAGGGCAGTTTTTACTCTGAAGTCTGACTGCTGCTGCACTGACTTGGAGTGAAATAATGAGGGCTGGGAGTTGCAGGAGACTCGCAGGTGAGCAGCCAGGTCCTGCAGGACCCTCTCTTTCTGCAGCATCACCCTTAGGTGGATTCTTAAATCCTCTTCCACCTTGGATTCGTCCTGCCTGGCAGGCACAGCGCAGCAGGAGGCATCTCTGTTTTGCACCCTGGCACCTGGGGCAGGCTGGCAGGGGCATTTCCAACATCAAAACCAGCCGGAAATGACACAGATATTCCCAATATTCAGGTCATGGCGTGGTCATAGGTTGATTTTGTGACCATGGGGAAAATTGCTTAGGATTTCTGCCTTTCCCAGCATATGATGTGCCACTGGAACAGGGAAGTGGTCGCAGCACCAAGCCTGCCACAGCTCACCGAGCAGCCAGATGATGCTCTTGGTCATATGGATCAGTCCTGGAGTTGGATTCAATGATCCTTATGGATCCCTTCTAACCCGAGACACTCTGCGAAACAGCACCAGCCATATCTAGCCTTTCCTAATAATTCCTGACACTTCCAGGAGCAGCTGCAAGGTGCTGAGTGGGGACAGGGCAGACATCACATGTTTGCAAATAGTCACTCAAAGCAAGAAAAGAAAGTTCTGTGCTGGAGGACGAGAAGCCAATAACTCATCTGAGTGCTAAACAAAGTCCAAAGTGCTCGCATTACACCAAACCCAACCGAAGGGCAACACCCTTCTCCTGTTCCTGAGTTTTTATGGCTATTTACAGGTTTTTGGATGAACATGGGAAAGTTGATATAGGAATGGCCAAATCCCATGAGCTGTGGGTAAAACCTTCCCCTGCAGACTGGTTCAGTGATGTTGTTAAAGCCATTCACAACGCGGCTTCCCTGCGATAGAAAGTTGCTCCTGATCTCTGGCATCAGGAAGGACAGAATTCCCCTCCATGCTGTGGGATTTTGGGTTTTGGGCTCTGCTCAGCTTTCGGCTTCCCCTTCCCCACAGCTTTATCCAGAGACCAAAGAGCTGCTTTGGGGGGGTTGGGGTGTGATGTGCAGGGCTCAGGAGGGGATCAGAGCAGCCCCACCAGCTCAAACAACAGGATTAGCCATCGATGCCCGAAGTGATGCCACTGGGCCCAGCAAAAACCCCTCACACCACGGCCCAGGTGTCTCTTATCCCTGCACACAAACATTTTCCAGCCTCAGATCACTAATGACTGAGCAACACCTTCAGCTCTCACATCAGGCACGTGGCCACCGCCTCATTTTTGGCCTCTCCCTCTCCCTCCCACCAAACCCCTGGCTCTCCCCAAGCACAGGATGCTGCCAGAGAGCCCCAGCTCTGCTTTTTCTCTCGGCTCTGAGGTTTTTCCCTGGAAGGCTGGGCCAGCCCTGCTCGGAGCCCGTCTCCATGGCTGATATACGATGCCCTTGTAATCTCCAGTGACATAAATTTTGCTCCTGTTTGTCTGCCCGTGTCACATCCTTCTTGTGCCGTGTCTGTTATTGTGTCAGGCCTTGCAGTGGTGTTTCAGCATTTTCCCTTGTTTGTCTTCTTCACCTGAGGAGCTCCATTATGGGATGTAACAGCTTTAATAGCTTGTAAATGGGAGACTGGAAATTTTATGCTTCGGGGAGTACCACTCGTGGCAGCCACTACCCAGGAGTGGCCTTTGCCAGGATTTTGTACCTAAACTGGCATTTTCATCCAACTTTCCTTTAAGCCCAGCTTGTTTAAGGTTGTCCATCCTTACTAGAGGTCAGGTTTGTCCCTGCTGGGATTTGGAGGTGGAAGCTGGGACAGACTGGTGTGACTGGGAGCGAATGATGGCTCCTCTCCACTTCCAGCACCAGTGTTGGGTTTGTCCCTGTCACCTGTGTTGATCAGCCTTGAACCAGAGCTTGAGACATCCAGCTTTGCCACTCTCTTCCCAAAATCCTGCCCTGTGCCTGGTGGAGCTGGAGCCCAGGTTTGGCCCCTGGAAGTGGCTGTTTGACTTTCCCTCATCAGCACAGAGCAGCGTGCGCCGCAACCAGGATCTAATTAAGCTGGCTAATCTGAAGGAGGTACTACATCTCCATGGAAAACTGCTTCAGTTTGGCTTCTCTGAATAATAAACAAAGCACTTGGGCAGATGATAGGGTATTTAAGTGTTTACTCTTCAGAGCTTTAAGTGCTAAATTTGTTTTTAGCTCCCCTATGAAAAGCCCTCGCTGAGTAAAAGCACACAAGGGTCTCAGTCATCCCTCGCAGTTTTCCTCCGCTCCTGCTGTGTCCAGGGGAGAGCCTGGCTGGGCAGCAGCCCTGGGAGACAGCCAGGAGCACTGACCTTTAGGATCACAGGTTTAATCTGCTGGCAAGGAGCAGGGGATAAAACAGAGCCAAGCCCCAAACCCATCTGTGGGGATGCTGTGTGTAGACCCGGCCCAGGCAGGGGCTGTCTTCACTTAGTCCAAACTGCCGTGGCCATCCTCTTCTTTTTTTAATCCATTCCATCCATCACTTAGTGTAATAAATTCCCTACATGGAAAAGATAGAGACAAAAACCTCCGAGTGAGCCAGAGCACAGAGCTCGTTTCTCCTGCTTCCTCCTCCTTACTGTGACACGGCTCTTTTGGCAGCTGAGGCTCAGGATGCAGGACCCGGGCAGGATTCAGCCAGGAGAACGTGGAAAGGGAAGGAAAAAGGGCACTGGGATGGCTGTTTGGAGAGGTTGTCCCAGCCCACGTGGGGCTGTGATGGGCTGTGCTGGTCACATCTGGCCACTGCTGCCCAAAGCCCACGGTAGGGAGGCCTTGGGGGCTGAACTCGCTATAGAAACGGAGCACAAAACCAACAAAACAACTTTCCATTTCTAAAGCTTGAAGGGGTTTGCACCCTGCCACGCCAGGACAAAGGGAGAATTAGCAGCCAGCAAAGAGAAAAACAACACAAAGCCACATCACGGTGTCAAGAAGCCAAAAAGCCTTTTTCCTCCTCAATGCCCGGGTCCGGCCTCGCCGGCTCCTGCCGTGGATGCGGAGCCGATGCAGTTCAGCTCTGCAGCACTTTGCATTCATCTGCCTGTGCCTGAGCTCAGCTCTCCCCGCTGCTGCTTCAGCTGTGAATTTTTAAACCAATTTTGACACATCAAAACCGATGCAGGATGACTCAGAAGTTTTCAGACAGAACTTTCTCCTTGCAGCAGGGGAAGGAGGGGGCGCGTGCATATTTAGCAGCAGCCGCCTCCTTTAAATCGACCTTTTTTTTTTTTTCTCCCCAGAAGAATATTATGGTTCAGGCAAATTTGGGATGTGTCTGAACATGCTTCCCGTCCACATCATGGATTCAATTACGACGCAACACTTTGCAGATTTCTGTTAAATTTTAACTCGTTTCACATGGGTTGGGTGAACTTTGCCTGACATTTGGAAGCAGGCAACTTGTGTCATCAGGTTACACTCACACTTATCTCTGCAAACATATCCTTGTACCCAGCCCAGCACCAGCACGGCCGTGGATGGCATTAATTGGACCTGAAATGTGCTTTCCTGGGGCGTTTGGCTGCTGCCTGCTCAGGGAGGGCGGGTGTCACCCTGTCCCTGCTGCGCTGACCGTGTGCTCGGGCATGTGTGTGGGATGGACAGAGACTGAGCACGGAGATAAATTGTGGGAATGTGGTCTAAATTGTGGGAATGTGGTCTAAATTGTGGGAATGTGGTCTTGCTGGGAGGTTTTGGTGAAGGGCAGAGCTGGTGCCATGAGAAGGGGAAGGCTTTGAGACGATCCTGTTCTCTGCCAGCCTCCAAACTGTGGTGAAGACAAGGAGGTGCAGCTGGTGACCCCAAAACCTGGGCAATCCCATAGATCCATGGCAAAGCACAGAGAAGGACCTCTCTCCTGTCCCCAAAGCCAGGCAGGGGCAGCGTGGCTGGGTCACCCTTGCAGGACCAACCTGGCCATTCCCTGCTCTCCCCCATTGCACCGAGCCAAGGAAACCTAGTGCTGAACATCTCCTTGGAGCAGGAGGTCTTTGAGATAGCTAAAACCCAGTTCTGATCAAAGCGTGGCTGCTCTCCTGGTGCCAGGCAGGGGGAAAAGGGAAATATTAAAACCCCAGGATCAGTCAGGGGCTGGTTCTGACTTCAGCTGCACCAAGTGACCGGCACTGCTGATCAAAGGCCTCGCCACTGTTGTTTTAAAGGTGACATTAACATTTAAGGAGCTTTTGAAAGCCCTGGCTTGCAATAAAAGGCCAGACACTCAGTCACAGAGCAACTCAAACGCAAGTTTAATGATAATGAAACAGCCTTTTGTTCCTAAGCTCAAAGAAGAACCACAAACCTATTTATAGTGTTTATAATAAGGACTGTGGAGCCTTTTACCCACAATCCAGCAAAGCGATACCTGCGAGTTACCCGAGGATCCTGAGAGCGTGCAGAGAGGTTCTGTGCTGCTCCTTGGCTTCCAGGCACAGCTGCCACGCTTCCTTCCAGCGATGCCAGGCTTTGGCCAGCTCCAGGAGTGCTGTGAGGTTGCTTCTGCCTGGTTGTGAGCCTCTGCCAAGCCGTGATTCCAGCCTGGGATCCACGAGAGTGTCCCCAGCCACGGTGGCGTGGCATGGTGCAGCTGGCACAGCATGGCTTGGCATGGCTCCTCATGGCATGGCACAGCACAGCCCTTCTGCTCATCCCATTCGGGACGTACTCCCACGTGGAGTCCCCTGCACAGCCGTATTTTGGTGCCCATTGGCACCTCAGGCACCAAACCCCTGCTTTACACCAGCTGAAATCACCACTTCTGCCCTCTCTGCAGCCCCACGCTGCTGCCTGCACCCACCCAAACTCTCTCTGGATGTTCCCTGCTGCAGAGCAGAGCCGGGGCTGCTGATCCCCTCCCAAACTCCCTCTGGATGTTCCAGAGCAGACCCGGGGCTGCTGATCCCCTCCCAAACTCCCTCTGGATGTTCCAGAGCAGACCTGGGGCTGCTGATCCCCTCCCAAACTCCCTCTGGATGTTCTCTGCTGCAGAACAGATCCGGGGCTGCTGATCCCCTCCCAAACTCCCTCTGGATGTTCCCTGCTGCAGAACAGACCCAGGGCTGCTGATCCCCTCCCAAACTCCCTCTGGATGTTCCAGAGCAGAGCAGACCCGGGGCTGCTGATCCCCTCTGCTCCTGGAGCCGGATCTCCAGAGAACCGGGCGCATTTGGCAACATGGAGCAGGAAAGCACGGGGTGCTGGGGGCTCAGTGCTCACAGCCTTCTGCTGGCACCTGGGTTATAAATAGCCTGGAAATGGGATCCGAGCAGATAGGAGCCACGGCTGGGTAAGAAAATCCTCCTCTCCCTGCACTGGTTCTGGCTGTTTTGTCTCTCACTGTGAAGCTCTTTGCTTTATGGCTCCCAGCCCTGAGCCAGCTCCTGTGCTTCACCTCGGAGCTCCAACATGGGCAGTGGCTGGTGCCTTCCTTCTCACACGCCGTTGGAAATATCCAGCCAATTCCCTCATCCTGCAAAGTCCTGCAGAGCCTCTGCTCCGCCGTACAGACATGTTTTTGTGCCAGTGTGTTACATCAAAGATCTTTTTTTACGCCTCCTCACCCTCCTAGATGTGGTAAATAGCGCTGGGTCCTGATCACATGCATTCCTTGAGTGGGGAAAGCGCTGGGGAGCCGAGCAGGAGCAGGAGAGGGAGGTTTGTTCCTTTGGCTCCTCAAGGGCTCAGGCTCTTGGTTCCTCTCAGGCTCAGGTCAGAGGCTCCAGCAGAAGGAAGAGTGGAGAATCAATATCCTGCAGTGCTGCCCCAAACCCTTCCTGCCCACAGCACTGTCCGAGGGGGAATTCCCTCTCCAGGATTATTATTCCTGATTTCCAGAGGGACGAGCAGGCATCCCACTCCAAGACCTTGCTCTGTCCTCTGCCTCCTGCTTCTGGCTGAGAGCTTCTGGAGCTGGGATGCTCCCTGAGCTGGGATGCTCTCAGATCTCAGATGCTCCCTGAGCTGGGATGCTCCTCGAGCTGGGATGCTCCCTAAGCCAGGATGCTCTCAGATCTGGGATGCTCCCCAAGCTGGGATGCTCCCTGAGCCGGGATACTCTCAGATCTGGGATGCTCCTTGAGCCAGGATGCTCTCAGATCTGGGATGCTCCTTGAGCCAGGATGCTCTCAGATCTGGGATGCTGTCATATTTGGGGTGCTCCCTGAGCTGGGATGCTCTCAGATCTGGGATGCTCTCAGCATGGTGCTGGTCATTGTCTCAGAGCCCAAGCTGGGAGCCAGGATCTCCCCTTTGATTTCTGAGGGCATGGATAGCCAAATAAATTAGCAATGGGAATGTGAGGGGGTGGGGAAGGCAGGCAAGAGAGTGCTGGAGAGCTGGAAGTGACCCGGACCCAGGGAACAGATGCAACTCATAACGTTAACGAGGGGTTTCCCCCTCCCCAAAGGCACTGCACTCTTGAGAACGGGGTTTTTTCTATCCCATGGCAACACCAAGCAGGGAAAAAATGGGCCTGGCTTTTATTTCATTTTTTTGTCCTTTACAGGAATCGCAGGCAAACAAAAGCCCTGAACAGATTTATCATTTTTCTTTCTCCCCCACCCCCTCCTTTTCTTTCCTTTTATATTTTTTTAAAATAGGGTTAGAACAAGATGGATGGTTCCCCAGGCCCAGGGAATGAGCAGATCGAGGCAACCCTGTCGTCTCTGGCATCCCATTAAGCCAGGCTCTGGGAGGAGGCCGCCCTAGGACTTATTAAATTTGCCCCAGCCCAGACCCCAAACCCCATCCCCAGCGTGGGGCTGCCCCAGCTCAGCCACCTGAGTCCCACCTCCCCTCCCACCTCCAGCACCTCTCCTGCATCCCCCCAGAGCATCCCCCAGCCCCGCTCTTGCCCCCCATCAGCCCGGGGAACAGCTCCATCCATTCTTGTCAGCCGAGGCCGATCTGTCACCGCCAGGGTGACAAGTGCTTGTATGGCTCTGTCAGCCCCTCGCCAGCCTGCCCTGGGCCCCCTGCAGCAAAGCCAAGGGTCCCCCCCGGGAGGGGGCTGGGGGCGCTGGAGGGGGGCACTGGGGGCACTGGAGGGGGGCACGGCCAGCCCCGACCGA